>CAMZMU010000100.1:11826521-12291615 GCA_947311845.1 Poa pratensis | reverse complement strand
AGCCACCCTGATACGTCTCCAAACGTATCCATAATTTCTGCTGTTCCATGCTTATATTATACCATTTGCTACATGTTTTATATACACTTCGTATCACTTTTATGCATTTTCTGGGACTAACCTATTAACAAGATGCCACAGTGCCAGTTCCCTGTTTTCTGCTGTTTTTGGTTTCAGAAAGTTACTTCTGGAAATATTCTCGGAATTGCACGAAACAAAAGGCCAGTCCCTATTTTTCCAGCACGTACACGGAGTCCGAAGGAGAGACGAAGGAGGCCACGAGGTGGCCAAACCACAGGGGCGCGAGGGCCCACCGCGCCGCCTTGGTTTGGGCCCCTCGGGGGTCCGCCGACATCGCCCCTTCGCCTATTTATTCCCCGAGACGCGAAAACCCTAAAACACCGAGCCTTTCATCCAGAACATATTCGCTGCCGCCGCGTCGTCAACCCTAACTCGGGGGGTTCTGAAGCTCTTCCCGGCACCCTGCCGGAGAGGGGAATCATCACCGGAGGGCTCTACATCGCCATGCCCGCCTCCGGAGTGATGCGTGAGTAGTTCATCCTTGGACTATGGGTCCATAGCAGTAGCTAGATGGTTGTCTTCTCCACTTGTGCCATCATGTTTAGATCTTGTGAGCTGCCTATCATGATCAAGATCATCTTATTGTAATGCTACATGTTGTGTTTGCTGGGATCTGACTTATATTGATACCTATGTGGAGCTGAATATTATATTATCATGTCTATGTCATTTGTGATCTTGCATGCTCTCCGTTACTTGTTGAAGCCTTGGCCAAGTGAATACTTGTAACTCCAAGAGGGGGTATTTATGCATGATAGTTGGGTTCAACCTCTATTTAACCTGGGATAGTGACAGCAAGTTCTAAGGTTGTAGATGTGTTGTTGCCACTAGGGGTAAAACAGCAATGCTTTATTCAAGGATGAATGTATTGTTTACATTACGCACATTACTTAATGCAATTGTCTGTTGCTTGCAACTTAATACTGGAAGGGGTACGGATGTTAACCGGAAAGTGGACTATTTAGGCATAGATGCATGCTGGATAGCGGTCTATGTACTTTGTCGTAATGCCCAAATGAATCTCATAGTAGACACCACAGCTCACACATGCATGTTATATGCACTTATCAATTGTCAATTGCCCAGCTGTAATTTGTTTACCCAGCATGTTAGTTATCTTATTGGAGAGACACCACTAGTGAACTGTGGACCCCGGTCCATTCTTTTACATCTGAAATACAATCTACTGCAATCATTGTTCTCTACTGTTTTATGCAAACAAACATCATTTCCATTCGATACGTTTAACCCTTTGTTTTCAGCAAGCCGGTGAGATTGACAACCTCACTGTTAAGTTGGGGCAAAGTAATTTGATTGTGTTGTGCAGGTTCCACGTTGGCACCGGAATCCCTGGTGTTGCGCCGCACTACACTCCTTCACCAACACCTTCGAAGCAAACCTCGTTTTCCTACTGGTCGATTAAACCTTGGTTTCATACTGAGGGAAAACTTACTGCTGCACTCATCATACCTTCCTCTTGGGGTTCCCAACTGACGTGTGACGTACAAGCATTGTTTCTGGCACTATTAACCTAGAGCCACAACACGTTTTCTGGCGCCGTTGCCGGGGAAAACCGAATTGCTTCTGCAAGGGGAGTCTCTCACACCCAATCTCTTTACTTTGTTATTTGTCTTGCTTAGTTTATTTTTATTTATTTGTTTGCTTCTTTATCAAAAACACAAAAAAATTAGTTACTTGTTTAATTCAGTTTATTTTGTTTTTCAAAATGAGTACTCCTGAGAACACTAAGTTGTGTGACTTCACTAGCACAAACAACAATGATTTCATATGCACTCCTATTGCTCCACCTGCTTCTACAGCAGAATTTTATGAAATTAAACCTGCTCTATTAAATCTTGTTATGAAAGAGCAATTTTCTGGTGTTAGTACTGATGATGCTGCTGCCCATCTTAATAACTTTGTTGAACTTTGTGAAATGCAAAAGTATAAGGATATGGATGGGGATATTATAAAACTGAAACTTTTTCCTTTCTCCTTGAGAGGAAGAGCTAAAGAATGGTTGCTTTCTTTGCCTAGAAATAGTATTAATTCTTGGACAAAATGCAAAGATGCTTTCATAGGGAAATATTATCCTCCTGCTAAGATTATATCCTTGAGAAGTAGCATTATGAATTTTAAACAACTTGATAATGAACATGTTGCTCAAGCTTGGGAAAGAATGAAATCTTTGGTGAAGAATTGTCCCACTCATGGACTGACTACTTGGATGATCATCCAAACCTTTTATGCAGGATTAAATTTTTCCTCAAGGAACTTATTGGATTCAGCCTCTGGAGGAACCTTTATGTCCATCACTTTAGGTGCAGCAACAAAGCTACTTGATGATATGATGATCAACTATTCCGAATGGCACACCGAAAGAGCTCCTCAAGGTAAGAAGGTAAATTCTGTTGAAGAAACCTCCTCTTTGAGTGATAAGATTGATGCTATTATGTCTATGCTTGTGAATGGTAGATCTCATGTTGATCCTAATAATGTTCCTTTAGCTTCATTGGTTGCTCAAGAAGAGCATGTTGATGTAAACTTCATTAAAAACAACAACTTCAACAACAATGCTTATAGGAATAATTTTGGTAGCAACAATTATAAGCCTTATCCTTCAAATGGTTATGGCAATTCTTATGGTAATTCCTACAGCAACAATAGAAGTGTGTCCTCTGATCTTGAAGCTATGCTTAAAGAATTTATTAGCACACAAAAAGCTTTCAATAAAACTGTTGAGGAAAAGTTTGAAAAAATTGATGATCTTGCTCTAAAGTTGATAGTCTTGCTCATGATGTTGAAATTCTAAAACTGAAAGTTATGCCTAATGAAGTTAAAGATATAAGTCATTTGCTACAGCAAATGCCATCCAAGTTCGAATTGATAATAATATTAGGATGTTGGCTGAATTGCATGCTAGGTGGGAAAAAGAGGAAGAACTTGAAAAAGAGAATAGTATAGTTAGAGTTTGTACTATCACCACCACTAGTAATGCTAATGTTTACATGCTAGTAAACCTCCTACTATTGATGGTAATGTTATTGGTGTTGGTAATGTCTCTACTACTTCTGCAAGCGTTTGAAATTGCCTAAAACTGCTGAAACTTTTTCTGATAAAAGTGCTGAAATTTTTCAAACTATTGGAGACAATGGTTCCACCACCATTGACAATAATGATTTTGATTTTGATGATTGTAACATCTCTGAAGTTATTATGTTCTTGCAAAAATTAGCTAGAAGTCCCAATGCTAGCACTATTAATTTGGCTTTTACAAAGCATATTACAAATGCTCTTTTGCAAGCTAGGGAGGAGAAGTTGAAACTTAAAGCTTCTATTCCTAGGAAATTAGAAGATGGTTGGGAACCCATCATTAAGGTAAAGGTGAATGATTTTATTGCAATGCCTTGTGTGATCTTGGTGCAAGTGTTTCGTTTTGCCCAAGAAGCTTTATGATATTCTTGATTTGCCACCTTTGGAACATTGTTATTTGGATGTTTTTCTCGCTGATAATGCTATGAAGAAACCTTTGGGGCGAGTTAATGATGTTTTTATTACGTAAAAATAACCTTGTCCCCGTTGATTTTATTGTTATGGATATTGAATGCAATGCATCTTGTCCTATTGTTTTGGGAAGACCTTTTCTTCGAACTGTTGGTGCCATCATTGATATGAAAGAAGGTAATATAAGGTACCAATTTCCTCTCAAGAAAGGTATGGAACACTTCCCTAGGAAGAGAATGAAGTTACCTTTTGACTCTATTGTTAGAGCAAGTTATGATGTTGATGCTTCTTCTCTTGACAACACTTGATTTTCACTTTCTGCGCCTAGCTGAAAGGCGTTAAAGAAAAGCGCTTATGGGAGACAACCCATCGTTTTTATTTGCTGTTATTTTTGTTTTCTTTGAGTCAAGGAGTTTTTTACTTCTGTAGCAACTCCTTTGTATCTTTATTTTATCGCAATGTTGTGCCAAGTAAAGTTCTATATTGAAAGTTGATGCAAGATTTGGATTTCTGCGCAGTGACAGATTTTTAGCTGTCACGGATTTGAGCTTATCTCCCTGTAGAAAATTCAAAAATTCTGAGAAAAATCACGCATATTCCTGAGATATGTACGCAACTTTCATTATTTTAGGCCAGATCCATCTGAGCAACTTAAGTGCCTCGAAAAAATTCGTCATTCCAGACTGTTCTGTTTTTGACAGATTCTGCCTTTTGTTTTGCATTCGCTCTTTTACTGTGTTTGTGTGGATTTCTTTGCTCCACAAAGCATTGGTGGCTGTAGCTAATGTCCAGAAGCTTTGGGATTGATTGTATCATTACAGAATATGAGAATTTTTGATTATGCACTAACCCTCTAATGAGAACTGTCTTGAGTTTGGTGTGAAGGAAGTTTTCAAGGATCAAGCGAGAAGGGTGATATTATGTGATCAAGAAGAGTGAAAAGCCTAAGCTTGGGGATGCCCCCGTGGTTCATCCCAACCATATTCAGAGAGACTCAAGCGTCTAAGCTTGGGGATGCCCAAGGCATCCCCTTCTTCATCAACAAACTTATCAGGTCATCTCTAGTGAAACTATATTTTAATTCTTTCACATCTTATGCGCTTTACTTGGAGCGTCTGTGTGTTTTTATTTTTGTTTTTGTTTGAATAAATTCGGATCCTAGCAATCCTTGTGTGGGAGAGAGACACGCTCCGCTTTTTCATGTGAATACTCATGTTCTTCACTTATATTTGTTGAGTATTCTTAACTAGCTACTGCAGTGCTTTTAGCTCCTGTTTTGCATCTCTTCGAGCTGTTAGCACTTGTTTATAAATACTCTCTTGCTGCATTATATTATCATTTGGAGAGTTTATGTTTAAATAAATTATTGGTGTTTGTTTGGAAGAAAGAAAATGCTACATGTAGTAGTTGGTATTGGAAAAGACATATGCATTCTTGTAGATCATTGTCTTGTTTTGATTTGATGCTTTGCAATTGTTTTGAGCTCTCAAGTAGATCATGTTTAAGCTCTTGCATCATGTAGTTAAAGCCTAGTAGTGGAGAACTACCGTAGAGCTTGTTGAGACTTGGGATGCATATTTGTTCTCTCTAAGGTCTAGATATTTTCTGGTAAAATGTTTGAGCAACAAGGAAGACAGTGTAGAGTCTTATAATACTTGCAATATGTTTTTATGTGATTCTTGCTGTACCGGTTTATACTTGTGTTTGCTTCAAACAACCTTGCTAGCCTAAACTCTGTACTGAGAGGGAATGCTTCTCGTGCATCCAAAACTTGAGCCAAAACCCATGCCATTTGTGTCCACCATACCTACCTACTATGTGGTATTTCCTGCCATTCCAAGTAAATATTTCATGTGCTACCTTTAAACTATTCAAAACTTTATTACTCCTTATTTGTGTCAATGTTTTATAGCTCATGAGGAAGTATGTGGTGTTTTATCTTTCAATCTTGTCATTTACTTCTGACAGACTTTCACCTGGACTAGTGGCATATACATCCGCTTATCCAATAATTTGCAAAAAGAGCTGGCAACGGGGTGCCCAGCCCCAATTAATTACAACTTTCATTAATAATTCTCTTCACATGTTTTGCCCTGATTTATCAGTAAGCAACTTAATTTTGCAATAGACACTCCTCCATGGTATGTGAATGTTGGAAGGCACCCGAGGATTCGGTTAGCCATGGCTTGTGTAAGCAAAAGGTTGGGAGGAGTGTCATCTATAAAGAAACTAAAATACATGTGTAAACAAAAGAGAAGAGGGATGATCTACCTTGCTGGTAGAATAACGTCCTTCATGGGAGCCGCTCTTTGAAAGTCTGGTTGACAAGGGGGTTAGAGTGCCCACTACCATTCGTTGACAACAACAAACACCTCTCAAATACTTATTTTGTGCTCTCTATATGCTTTCGAAAACTTAAAAAGCTCTAGCACATGATTTAATCCCTGCTTCCCTCTGCGAAGGGCCTATCTTTTACTTTATGTTGAGTCAGTTTACCTACTCCTTTCTATCTTAGAAGCAAACACTTGTGTCAACTTTGTGTGCATTGATTCTTACATATTTACTTATTGCACTTGTTATATTGCTTTATGTTGACAACTATCCATGAGATATACATGTTACAAGTTGAAAGCAATGCTGAAACTTAATCATCCTTTGTGTTGCTTCAATGCCTTTTACTTTGAATCTATTGCTTTATGAGTTACCTCTTATGCAAAACTTTTTGATGCTTGTCTTGAAAGTACTATTCATGAAAAGTTTTTGCTTATATGATTCATTGTTTACTCTTTATCTATTTGTTAGCAAACTATAGATCATTGCTTTGAGTCACTTCATTCATGACATGAGCCTTGCAATATATTGATCAAGATTGTGTGAAAGCATGTCTCCTCAGAAATTATTTGTTGTTATCGTTTTACCTACTCGAGGACGAGTAGAACTAAGCTTGGGGATGCTTGATACGTCTCCAACGTATCCATAATTTCTGCTGTTCCATGCTTATATTATACCATTTGCTACATGTTTTATATACACTTCGTATCACTTTTATGCATTTTCTGGGACTAACCTATTAACAAGATGCCACAGTGCCAGTTCCCTGTTTTCTGCTGTTTTTGGTTTCAGAAAGTTACTTCTGGAAATATTCTCGGAATTGCACGAAACAAAAGGCCAGTCCCTATTTTTCCAGCACGTACACGGAGTCCGAAGGAGAGACGAAGAGCCACGAGGTGGCCAAACACACCAGGCCGGCAGTGGGCCCAGCCGCGCCCCAGGTGGTTTGGGCCCCTCGGGGGTCCGCCGACATCGCCCCTTCGCCTATTTATTCCCCGAGACGCGAAAACCCTAAAACACCGAGCCTTTCATCCAGAACATATTCGCTGCCGCCGCCGTCGTCAACCCTAACTCGGGGGGTTCTGAAGCTCTTCCCGGCACCCTGCCGGAGAGGGGAATCATCACCGGAGGGCTCTACATCGCCATGCCCGCCTCCGGAGTGATGCGTGAGTAGTTCATCCTTGGACTATGGGTCCATAGCAGTAGCTAGATGGTTGTCTTCTCCACTTGTGCCATCATGTTTAGATCTTGTGAGCTGCCTATCATGATCAAGATCATCTTATTGTAATGCTACATGTTGTGTTTGCTGGGATCTGACTTATATTGATACCTATGTGGAGCTGAATATTATATTATCATGTCTATGTCATTTGTGATCTTGCATGCTCTCCGTTACTTGTTGAAGCCTTGGCCACGTGAATACTTGTAACTCCAAGAGGGGGTATTTATGCATGATAGTTGGGTTCAACCTCTATTTAACCTGGGATAGTGACAGCAAGTTCTAAGGTTGTAGATGTGTTGTTGCCACTAGGGGTAAAACAGCAATGCTTTATTCAAGGATGAATGTATTGTTTACATTACGCACATTACTTAATGCAATTGTCTGTTGCTTGCAACTTAATACTGGAAGGGGTACGGATGTTAACCGGAAAGTGGACTATTTAGGCATAGATGCATGCTGGATAGCGGTCTATGTACTTTGTCGTAATGCCCAAATGAATCTCATAGTAGACACCACAGCTCACACATGCATGTTATATGCACTTATCAATTGTCAATTGCCCAGCTGTAATTTGTTTACCCAGCATGTTAGTTATCTTATTGGAGAGACACCACTAGTGAACTGTGGACCCCGGTCCATTCTTTTACATCTGAAATACAATCTACTGCAATCATTGTTCTCTACTGTTTTATGCAAACAAACATCATTTCCATTCGATACGTTTAACCCTTTGTTTTCAGCAAGCCGGTGAGATTGACAACCTCACTGTTAAGTTGGGGCAAAGTAATTTGTTGTGTTGTGCAGGTTCCACGTTGGCACCGGAATCCCTGGTGTTGCGCCGCACTACACTCCTTCACCAACACCTTCGAAGCAAACCTCGTTTTCCTACTGGTCGATTAAACCTTGGTTTCATACTGAGGGAAAACTTACTGCTGCACTCATCATACCTTCCTCTTGGGGTTCCCAACTGACGTGTGACGTACAAGCATTGTTTCTGGCACTATTGACCTAGAGCCACCAGCGTCGTCCAGCCAGAAGAGGGCACGCAGCGCCGAGATCGCATAGGATGGGAGCTGCGTCTTGAAGAGGTCGACGAACTGCAGTATAGCCTGCTCCGTGATGTCCTTGCTTTCGCCGGTGATGCCCAACCGGCGATAGAGGTTCAGCTCAGCCATCTTGGCGATTGGCACGACACGGTGCGCCTTCTTGATCCTGATGCTGCTCCTCCGAACCGTGTAGCCCCGACCAAGATCTTGAGCCTGTTAGCCGGAGGGGAAGGCCTCGCCTCGAAAACCAGCCTGCGGGGTGGGGAGCAGGGGTTGTGTGGAAGTCTTGAACATGCCGAGCGACGGAGGTGAGGGAGCTGCAGACTCCGAGGCAGCCGTTGCTGGCGGCGTCGAGGTTGGAGTGGTGGACAGCGTGGGCGACGCGAAGCCTGGGGTGCACAGCGCCGAGTGCAGGACCGGCGCCGATGTCGGCGGTGAGGCGAACATTTTTTTTTAGATAAAGGGCTTTATTACTCAAATGGTTTAGGTATTACGCCCGGCCTCTGCGTAAAAAATGCACACAGCTGCAATCCAACAGAGAAAATAAAAAGTTGTGCAACAATAGACGCATTACAACCAACAAGATAATGTAAAACGCCTATGTCATGGCTAATCTCGACGGCCTATGGAGGTCCAATCCGACGATCAAGCGGCCACCCATGTTGTGAGAAAATGTCCTTGCCACCTCCTCCAGTCGTGCACACGCCTCCGTAAAGAGGTCTCGATGTCCCACACGTTGTAAGGTGGACCACATACGGAGAATACTTGTGCAACGGTAGAGTACCTGCATATGAGAAACATTTTTATCATTGAAAACCTTGTCATTTCTACTAAGCCAGAGCGACCATATAACAGCAATCGCTCCCACCCTAATAACCGTTCTAACCTTTTATCTATCCCATGTAGCCAGTTACCAAAAACATTGGCAACAGATTGGGTGGATATAAGTTAGACGCTATTTGGATGGTTGACCATATAGAACGTGCGAAACTACACTCGAAGAATAAGTGTTTTATAGTCTCTTCATTTGGACAAAACATACACTTCGTACTTCCATGCCAATTTCGTTTAACAAGGTTATCCTTTGTAAGAATGACACCCTACGAAGATACCATGTGAATACTTTAATTTTAAGTGGTATCTTCATTTGCCATATTTTTTATTATCATCAACTGGCACATCGGAATGTACTAAGGCCCTATACATGGAATCCACAGAGAATTTACCATTCTCACATAGATTCCAACGAAATTCATCGGTACCCTGTGTGAGTTGAACTGATCTCAACCGTGCCAGCAGGGAGTTCCAAGACGGTAGTCTTGGCCCGAAAAATCTCGCCTGAACGTCACATTCGGGGAGAGCATTGCAAAACGGTGGCAATGGTATCTCCCTTATGACGAACAATATTGTATAGGGCTGGATATCGATCCCGGAGGGTGGTATTGTCTAACCATTTGTCCTCCCAGAATCTAATCTCCGAGCCATCCTTAATATTAAATACCCCGAAGCGAAAGAAATGTTTCTTTGTCGCCATCAGTCCAGCCCAAAAGTGGGAATCACCAGGTTTCCAATATACCTGTGATACCGCTTTTGTGCCAATGTATTTTCTCTTAAGGAGAGTTTGCCATATCCCCTTTTCAGTAAGCAGCTTAAAAAGCCATTTACCTAGGAGGGCTGAGTTCTTGACATCAAGGTCATGAATACCAAGCCCTCCCTGATCTTTAGGGCGAGAAATAACATTCGATTTAGCCAGTCTGTACTTCTTCTTCTCACCATCTCCTTGCCAAAAGAATCTTGATCGGAAATAATCCAATTTATGCAAGATCCCTTTTGGTATTTGGAAGAAGGAAATCATATACAGTACCGTGTTTGTTAGTACCGAATTAATGAGAACCAATCTTCCACCAAGAGATAGCAATTTTCCTTTCCAACTAGATAGCCTAGCTTGTAGACGTTCTTCGACGTGTCTCCATTCCGCATTAGTCAGTTTACGATAATGTATTGGTATCCAAGGTACATGATTGGAAATTGACCATGCTCGCAGCCAAAAATATCGGCATATTGAGCAGCTGCTTCTTGAGCATCACCGAAGCAAAACAATTCACTCTTATGGAAATTAATTTTCAATCCCAATAATTGCGCAAATGCTGATAGTATCAACTTCAGATTCGTAGCTTTATCTAGATCATGTTCCATAAAGAGGATTGTATCGTCTGCATATTGAAGGATAGATAAACCACCATCAACAAGATGTGGAACTACTCCTTCAATTTGGCCATCCGTCTTAGCCGTTTAATCATGATCGTCAACATATCCGCCACTATATTAAATAGTATAGGTGATAGAGGATCACCTTGCCTTAATCCTTTTTTGGTCTGGAAGTAGCGGCCAACGTCATCATTGACTTTTATCGCCACACTATCTCCGGTAACAAAATTGTGGATCCAAGCACACCACTCTCTGAGAACCCTTTCATTCTCAGAGTCTGTAGCAAGAACGGCAATTTGACTTTATCATATGCTTTTTCAAAGTCAATTTTAAATATCACCCCATCAAGTTTTTTCGTATGCATCTCATGTACGGTCTCGTGTAAAACCACAACACCGTCAGGACATTCCTCTCTTGCATAAACGCAGTTTGGGTAGGTTTTACCACATGATCTGCCACTGAATTTAACCTGATGGCCGCTACTTTTGTAAAGATTTTGAAGCTAACATTCAGAAGGCAAATTGGCCGATACTGTTGTATCCTTTCGGCATTCTGAATCTTAGGCAACAAAACGATCTCACCAAAATTAAGGCGAAATAACTCAAGGTGTCCGGCATGTAAGCAGCCAAATAACTCAAACAAATCAGACTTGATGGTTTCCCAGAAATGCTGGTAGAACTCAGCCGAAAAACCATCTGGTCCTGGCGCCTTATTATGCTCCATTTGGAAAACCGGCTTGCTTACCTCCTCCATAGAGAAAGGTGCAGTAAGAAAGTTGTTTTCCTCACGAGTTACTTGGGTAATATCATCTGTTCGAGACTCATCTAGAGTAAAGTTCCCTTCCTCGGGAGTCCCGAACAAACCTTTATAGTAGTTCGTGATATATCCTTGAGTTGATCCTGTCCTTCGATCAAGCCCTCATCCTGTAGGAGAGAATGAATACATTTCTTTCTATGTCTGCCATTAGCAACATTATGAAAGTACTTTGTATTCGAGTCTCCTTGTAGAATGAATTGAGCTTTAGATCTTTGGTACCATTTGAGCTCTTTTCCCGCAACATACGTCCCACCTGCTCATTCGAGTGCCGTTTTAGGTCACTCTCATTTGCTGATAAGGGGCATACTTTTGCTAGTTGATCAAGCTCATCAATAATGGAACACAGGCGCTCCTTTTCTTTTTTAAGCATACCAGTTGTGTGTCTTGCCCACCCACGAAGGAATTTACGCAAATTGCGCATCTTATTATTCCACCGCTGGATAGCGCTATCACCCACACCGGTTGAGACCAATCCTTTTAACTAAATCATCGAACCATCCCGTAACAGCCAGCCTAATTTGAATTTGAATTGGTGCTTCCCGGGCGGTGTCAACGTTCCAGTAGATAGGAGTATGGGGGCATGATCCGAAAAGTCTCTATACGTTCAAGCGCACGAACCGTTACTAATGGCGAGGCGAACATGGCAGCAAGGAAACCCGGGGGGTGAAGGGGCGAGCTCAGCCGTGAAGGGGACAGCAGGCTCGCCACAGAACCACTGCTCGGGACTCCACTGTAGTAGACACCGAGACTCCAGCGCTGGGCAGGACCGAGGTCGGTGACGATGGCCAGCTGCACCTGCTCGCACGCGGAGAGCGGCTCCTGGAAGGGCTTCTGGCCGGGTTGGCCTGGTTGAAAGTCTGGGCCGGCATGGCCTCCTGTACAGGCTGCAAGGGCATGGAAGCAGCAGCGTTAGCGGCCGGCGCGACCACCATGGTCCCTGTAGCCGTGAGGTTGTCAGTAGAGGCGGCTCTGCTCGTGGAGCCGCGACAGCCTCCACGAGCAGAGCCCCTGTCGTCATCACGTGGGCGCCTGTTGCGCGACCAGCTGCGGACACGTTCCCGTCACCCGGCCTGCGGTCACCACCACCTCGGCCGCGGGAGTCGCGGTTAGCAGAGTAATGCTTCATAGCAGTTGTTTTGTGATATAAGGTCAGCCGCGGGTGTGCATCCTTCCTGCTGAAAGTCTTCAACCAACGTAATCACCATCTGACATGCATGAAGGTTTCGACGACGACTTCGCTAGGATATTTTCCGGTCAGTTCTCTGTAGGGTCAAGACAGGATGAGTTAGGTCCAGAGTTATCTCGAAGATTTCTGCTAATGTACCTTGTTTTTATGTTCCGTCCCTGAGGCTGATGAAATACTTGGCACAATGACCTTATTGGTCTAAGACATTCAATTCAGTACTACTAACTTAGTATCAGTTCAAATTACGCGCAACGACGCACTGACGATCGTTGTAGAAAGCATAACGGCTGTTTCAAACTGGGGTTCCGGACCCCAACACCAAGCCTTACAATAACATCACATCCTTGGCAAAAATAATATTTCAAATATGCCTGAAGGGAATACAATTTAGCCGGGTATCAAAAGAAGTGCGCTATGCCTAAAACGATAATATATAACTTGACATATTCTTTTTCAATAAAATAACTCAACATATTGTCAAGGACAAACGCAATAATATTATTTTTGCGCGCTCACAGTTTATGTACTTTTACACGTATCCGTGGTCAAATATTAAAAAAACATATATGTCTTATAATTTCGGTAAAAGAAAACTACTGCTGGAGCTGGAGTAGCACATAGAAGAAGCATATGCCTAAAAAGCAAACCCATTAATCTACCCCAGATAAATTAACAAAACCAGATTCGGCATATATAGCACTAATTGATTAACTCTGTAGACACAGCCAGATCGATCAGCTAGCTTCCTCCTCGGCCTGCTGCTGCTTGTCCGTGTCGCGGACGTTGTTCCCGTACGCGGGGGCGAGGGCCTGCATACAGCTTCGCAGCGCCGCCGTGGCCTTGGCGCACGTCTCGACGACGTTCGGCGGTGGTGTCGCCGCCGGGTCGTTGCTCCTGGGGACGCACGCCTCGGCCACGGCGGCGAATTTATCCGCGCAACCGATGGTGCAGACGAAAGCCTTGATCATCCCGTCGATGAGCGGATCGGGAGACGACGAAGGGGATGGCGATGGGATCTCCATGACGACGACGACGATCGAACTGTGCGTGCGTGCGTGGAACTTCAAAGTCGCTTTGGCACGGCCTCGATGATTTTCAGATTGACGTGCTCTTTCTAACTTGGATTTGCTTTATGGAAGCGCACACATCGACGTACGTACGTGTGGGGAGTATACGAATTCGACTCCAATTAGTAGCATTTAGCACGATGTTTTGGTTTTGGAGTCTATTCTGCGAACCAAAATTTGGTCAAATCGTACGAGCGGAGAAACTAATATGGCCAAGGAAACAAAATCATACACCGACCGTACTGTTGGACTATCAATCGGTAAGGGACTTCCTGACTCCAACGATTTTCATAGCCATTTTAGGCTGTAATTTTCTCTCAAAACAACTTTTCGTACTGATTTATAAATAAACTCTAGACGGCCGAATCGATACAAAGTGAGGACGGAAATTTCTTACATAACAGGTCAAAGATAGGAAAAAAACAAATAGAACCAAACTTGCCACCATAAATAGGGACGAGTCCGAGGGAAACCGAAACATCACGACGACGCCCCAAATAGGGTGCCGGCGTATCGTGGTTGGGCTGTAATTCTTAGAAGCTTTTCTTATGATTTTTTTTGGACTGAAACTTATTAAAAAAAACTAAGTACTCTTTCCCATTGCCCCTATTACAAAAATAATTTAATTAGAGAAGTTTGACCGGATGTATAGAAAAGTGTACTAATATCTACAATGCCTAATCTATATAGTATGAAAATCTATTTTATAATGAATCTAATATAACTAGTGTTGTAGATGTTGGTTTGATTTTCTATGTGGGAGGCGTTTTGGCTCTAGAGTTCACCTAGTTTTTGCTGAATAAAAAAATGAAACAAATAGTAAAACATTTAAAAATACCGAATAAAAATAGTGATGAACATATACAAGTTATCTACATACGTTCAAAGTTTTATGGTGAAATGATATTTGTAGTGCTCGGTGCAAAAAAAACAAAATCGGTGGTAAAAAAATACCCCCTCGGTTCCTAAATATCATATTTTATTAGGTGTTTCACATGTTGACTAGATGCGGAACAAAATGAGTGAACATATACGCTAAAAGGTGTCTAAAAACATGTGGATACATGTGAACCTGGAAAAAAGCTAAAACATCTTATATTTAGAAATGGATGGAGTATATTTTAAAATCTCATTTTGGCTACTGAGTTTTTTTCATGGAGCACTATGGCTATCATTTTAACACGAAACTTGGCACCCATGTAGAACACTTGTATATGTTATTCACCAAAAAAAATATAGAAGTGTTTGAATTTTTTTCGATTTTTTATGCTGCCAAGAGAGGTGAGCTCGGGAGCCAATTTGAATTTCTGATAAATTTGGTCAAACATTAAAAAAATTACTTAGAACAAACCTAGAACATAAATTATTTTACAACGTGGGAACTACTCATTTTATAGGAAACCTAGTATCGGCTCAATCATCTTCATAATGTTTTTCTTGTATCAGAATCAAACAAACTTAGCTACAAATAAAATCTTTTGGCACTTGGGATATGATGATATTGTTACCCTGTGTTTTTTTCCTATCTTACATCTTTTAAATGATGATGCAAACCAAAGCTGCCCTACGCCATTGGGGTGCTCTATGGACATGTTCGCTTTCATGTACGATCCCCTGCATGAAGAATTGGACTTTCTAACTACACAGTATGGAGAACCTGCCTGAGGCAGGATGGTTCGGTGGGTGGTTGTACACCAGGCCTGGGCCCCATAGGTGTGCAACCTGTGCGAGCGCACAGGGCCCAGAAATTTTGTTTAGCCCGTACAGTTATAACGTATGGTAGTCAATCTGCTAGCCGCCTGGGCTAACTTAACCTGGCCCATCTACTAGAGCGTGTCGTCTCAATCCAAGTCCTGATGCTAGATGGTAGATCGTGAGCAAGTCAATCGATCAATTAGGCGGGCCCTCCCTGCCTCCCAGCGTAGCTAGCTCGTAAATCTCAACTCCCGTAAAGAAAAAAAAAGGAAACTCCTGATTTAGTAATTTTGTTGCTAATCCAATTTGCTATAATTTTTTGTTCTATGTAGTGTTTTAATAATCAAAATTTGAGTCATTGTGGAAAAGCAATAACCCAAAAGCCTAAGAGAATAGAAAAAATACAATCTCAAATAGATACGATTGATAATATATCAAATTGCCATACAATCTCAAATAGGTACGATTAATAATATATCAAATCGCCATACAATCTCAAATAGGTACGATAATATATTGAATAGCCATGTAACATATCATGTCATTAGTTATAATTATTTAATTAGTTCAATTTTTCTTCTGATATAGGGCCCTCACTTAGGGTTTGCACAGGGTCCCAGATTTTGCCGGCCCGGCCCTGTTGTACACCCAGCCCATCTGAGTTCAAATCCCAGATTTGACGCTGGTATTTCTCATTTAGGCGGAATATTTTCAGTGGGAGGCGACGTTCCCGTCGATAGCGAGGCGCCCATGGTGACTTCGTCAATCTCAAGACCTGATCCGCCGCTCAGTCTCTCGGGATGCTCATAGGGGTAGGATGTGCGTGTGTGCGTTCATAGGGGTGAGTGTATACGTGTGTATGTGAGCGTCTGCGTTACCGTGTTTCGAAAAAAAACTGTGTTTCAAAAAAAAAAAGTGCACAGTATGTAATTTGCATATATAAACCTGTGTCTGATGCTTGAATATTCGCGCGACACATGGCACATTGTTTCACCATGTTTCAGTAAAATTGGACGAATCTCCGTGCATGCATGATGCACGGTAAACTCATTTCTCCATCCCTGAATAAGTCCGAAGGGAGGACAGAGAAAGCAATGGAGAGTGTACCATACGAACAGACCTCCCACGGACTCGAAGATGAAACTGCATTTAATTCACTATTCCTGTATAGGATATGGGCTTCTCTTACTGCGAGGAACATGATATTATCAGCGATAGCAAGGTCACTTATGCGCCCGTGCTTGATTCTGACAGGTCATTTACACAAGGTGTTGCAGTCACGATGCATCTGACCACTTCTCTCGCCCAAACCACACGAGGCCTCACCCGCGATCAACGGAACCCACACACGGACTAAGCGGTAACTAAACCCGTCACACGAACTAACCGGAGAGAGGTCAGGGGTTTGTTTTTACCTAGATGAAGCTGCGTACGGATGGGAGTCCTGAGAGGCGGCGGCGGCGACGAGGAGCCGGCGGCGGCTGAATGCGGTTGCGGCGTGCTAGGGTCGTGGGGGGTCATAGTTGGGTCTAGTTTCGGATGTTTATGCGGCTGCGCACACAGCCAAACTACAAGCGGAGAGCCCATTCCATCCCAAAAAGCAGACTAGAAGGAGGAGCAACTCTCCCTTATAAATTAGGTGTGGCCTCTTCCCCTAAACGAGGTGGGACTAAACTTAAGCAGCTAACTCGACATACAGAGGGGTCATCATAGGTGGCGCGTCCGCCATTACCTCCCACTAGCCCATGCCTACCAACGACTGCATATGACAGACGTGATACGTCATAAACCTATCTAAATCTATTCTTGTTAGAGGTTAAAACGTCGTAAACAAGATGAGAGTTGTCTAGTTAATTTATATAAACCATACAAAAACCGTTATAATGTTGGCGACGAAAGGTAACCAAGCCACAACCCAAATAGACAAGCTGTGTGAGTTGTTCTAATATTTCGTTGATTTGTGTTCAACACGCACCGACATATTTGTGTTGATTCTTTTTTACAAAATTGGGTGCGGATCCCAGGCCTCTACATCACAATGATGCACACAGTCACCGCAATTATTAAAATGTCTCAAGTTATTCAGAGTTTACAATTCACGGATCACTCAGCGTGGATATAAAAATCAACCACTTAAAACACGCTCTATCCATCTATCCTCCTATGATGTTTATTAACAACTGCCAAATAGTACTCTTATTTTGAAGTTGTCAATGATGACCTAGCTGCTGTGTAGGTGATCAAGGTCGAACAGACTAGAACTGTTGGCTCAACCTTTGCATCTCTCGCACGATCTTACGGAAAATTAAGTAAATGGAAAAAACGATAAATTGTTAACAGCCTTGCTGGAGGCTGGTCCATAGTCTCATGAGAATTTTAAGATATAGACGAAAATAGAAGCGAAAACTTACTACTAGCTAGCATCTAGAATTTGACAACATAAAGTGTAAAACGTAATTGAAACTGACTAATGGATCGACGAGATCCACCACCAGTTAATTAGGCGGCCTCCCTACGCATATGATACGGCCGGATCTTCACTTCCTGGAGTCGTCGTCCATGGCGCCTGCCCTTGCCACTGCAAGATAACTGGCCTGTAGAGGCACTATTTTGGTCATGTAGAGACACTGATAATGTCTTTACATAATTGTAGAGGCATTTTACACATTGTCTCAAAAGTGTCACTACGTGCAGTGTCTCTTAAACCGTTGAGTCATTTTGTGAAATGCCTATATATGACATAAGGTCAGCCCGTATAGACAGTATGTTGTGTATCTACAAACATAGAGGCACTTCAAAGATATGTTAGAGTATATGTACGGTTAGGATTGATTAGCGTTAGATCATCTTGTACTCCAAGTCTCCTACCCCCTTGTACTCCTATGTAAACCCCCCACCAGGCTCCAGATCAATACAACTGAAATTAGGGATTCAATACTTTCTACATGGTATCAGAGCGGTTAGTCTCACGACGCCGATCTTAGGACTTCCACCACTTCCGCATCGCGCGCCGCCCCCGGGGAGATCAATCTTCCTCTCCTCGGGGGCGCGGCATCCGATCTAGATCAAAAATCTGATTGGTTCCTTTAGATTAGATTTTAGATTGGAAGTTTCAAATTCTATAGATTAGATCTAGCTAGCCAAATAAATCCCTAAATCTCACGATCTTTAGGTGAAAATCAGTGAAGCAAATCCCGACGTGCAGATCTCATCGGCTCCTGGAGCAAACCCGATCTCGCCGGTCTTGATCGGCCACCCAGCGCGGAGAGGACGGGTCACACGGCGCCCGTCTACACGACGTGCCCATGGCTCCATGCAGCCGCGCGCTCTTCCATGCATCCACAAGGTACTTCATGCATCCCGCCATGCACTTCGTACGAGATGCTAGCTGCGTGCACCACAGGACTCCAGCCAAGGTATATGCATCTACAACTACAAGCGCGCCGGACTTCATCGACATGGCTCAAGACCGCGGACACAGATGCGATCCACTCCGATACGACTACATCGACCTTCAGCACCAGCATGCCGTCTTCACCGACATCGTCGAACGACACCAGCGTCGTCTACGCCGAGCCATACGAATTTGCACTTCATCGAGCCGGAAGCTACACCAAGCTGAACATCTACATCAAGCTGTACGACTACATGAAGATCATCGTCGAGTTCTACATCGCCAACATAATCATCGCCAAGGTCTACATCCACGTGGTCTATTGCCGACGCCGTCAAAACCCCGCCGCCGCCGCAGATCCCTGCCGCCGCCGCACAAAAACCCACCACCGCCGCAGATCCCTGCCGCCGCCGCACAATGACTCAAAAACCCGCCGCCTGCCTGCCGCTGCTCCCAAGCGAGTCGCTGCCGCACGCCGCCAAAAACCAAAACCCCGCCGTCGCCGCAGAAACCCTGCCGCCGCCGCCCAAAAACTTCGCCGGCGCTCTGCTAGGGCGATCGCACGATCGCCTCGCCCGCCTGGTAAAAACCCTGCCGCCGCCGCAGAAAACCTGCCGCCGCCGCCCAAAAACCTGCCGCCGCCGCAGAAACCCTGCCGCCGCCGCCTCAAAACCCAAAACCGCGCAATTTTTTGCGCCTTCGGCTCTATCGGCTACACCGACTGCGACAACCTCGACCACGGCTACATCACGCTCGGCTACCTCGACATCAACATCATACACACGTCTACAGCAACTCAAGAGCTCCAGTCGACAGCATCCGCGTCATCCCTTGCGTCCATGACACTCCCGCTACGACTGAGGGGGGAAGAGAAGGAAGGACGGCGATGATGACAAGGTGGAGGAGGCGACGGACGCACATGACTCTTCAGTCGCAATCATCCGCTTCACTCCCGCTACGACTGAGGGGGGATGTTAGAGTATATGTACGGTTAGGATTGATTAGCGTTAGATCATCTTGTACTCCAAGTCTCCTACCCCTTGTACTCCTATATAAACCCCCCACCAGGGTCCAGATCAATAGAACAGAAATTAGGGATTCAATACTTTCTACAAGATACACTTTGAATATGTATGGAAAGCTATAGAGACACAATTATATGGCAATTTGGGTTGTCTCTAACATTAGTAGAACCGTTTATTTGGTCTAGAAATACAAATGTATTACATAGAGATATACATGTTGTCACATAGAGGCACGTTGTCATGAGATTTGTTCTTATTTTCAGAAATTTACAATAGTACAGATACAACAATCACAGACGGACATTGCACACGGTTTGGTGGTAGGCCATGAGGTTTCCGATCGCACGCTCAAAAGAATTCAGCCGTGTGGGAAGTTTGCAAGAATCACACACGTGTTTACAAAAGAAAACGTGTGCGATGAAAACAGGAGGAAACAAAAGAAATAGCGGTGCCGGCGACGCCGCTTCCCACCGCCGTCCTCCGACTGTCCCCGGAAGCGACCAGCTTGGTCGTCATTGATCTGGTTGCTGCCGTTGCCGGACGCGCGGTCGCCGTCGATCCGGCGGCTGCGGCCGCCGGACTCTATCGTCGTCGATCAGGTGGTTGCATGGCCGCAGTAGATGGACGCGGTCATCATCGGCCTCCGGATCGATGAAACATTATCGTCGTAGAAATGAACCTCCGGCCGCGACTTGAACGCGTCTGGCGCCGGACCTCCCGGATCGAACATCTTGCTGATTGGTCCAAGGTGAGCACGTGTGCTGGAGGGCTTCAGTGAGGCTCGAGATCCTTGCTGCAAAGACAAATAAGATGTGTAGGAAATCAGCCGCCGTTGATGCACCTATGCTGGATGCACTTGATATAAGATTAGATAACATGCTACTAGACTATACGCACCTCAAATCTTATTGACTCTGCTAATTGGCAAGGTTCCTTGACCCCTGAGCCGATTGTGTGCCTCGGGCCTCCACATGAGTGCTGCTACGTTCATCTTCAAAGAGATCTAGAAGAGCAGCGTGGTGGCCGGCTGAGTGATTAGATAGAATGGGAGATTGGGATAGGTCTGGAGAGGGCGGCTGACCGAGGAAGATAGAACGAGAGGGCGGACGTGGGGATCGTGGATTCGTGGGGAGTGGAGTGGGGCGGTGGGAACAAGAGGGTGAGTGCGTGCGTATATAGCTGGGTTTTTTTTTTGTTGGGTTCATGGAACGGTTTTACTGTTTTTTTTATATAGGAGTAGTACTTAGTACTGATTAGTTTTATAGTAATTATTTCGGGAAGTCACCTATTTTTGCCAAAAAAATGGAACCATTATGAATGCATTTTGTTGTGGTGCATCACACACAATTTAAAAATAAAAAATGTGTGATTGACTTCTACATCGCACACTTTTTTTTTCCAAAAATTGTATGTGATTGATTTTGCGGTCGGAAAAAAGTGTGGTTTAGGAGATCAAGTTTAGAGAGGTAGTGTAAAATCTAAGTATCAAGACATATTTTTGGGCGTATGACAAAAATGATGCGGCTAGATGTCTTAGGTATTACTTAATCATAATTTTTCCATTTCACATAGTTATACTTTGGTAAACTTGTACAATAGTATAATCTGAACTTTCAAAGTTTCTCTTCTTTATTTTCTTATATGGGTGGTATTATTCATCTCACTTTCAATGCATTCTCAAAGATATCTCACTTAGTAAAAGAGACACGAATAGTGTCTCTACAAAATGCCTCTACTGTAACGGTATTCTCAAAGATGTCTCAGGTAATGCCTTTCCAGAGGTGCCAAGAGACATTACAAAGAGTGCCTCCAATGAAATGTCTCTATTGATGAGGCAGTCGCAAGAATGTCTCCTAGAATGCTTTTAGATGTAGACTAAGAGACATTTTGAGTAATGTCTCTAGGTAGATGTCTCTACCACTAAAGCATTTTGTTAAGTGTCTCTCTGAATGACTCTATATCAAAATGGATTAGGATTTAAGAGACACAATGGGCAGTGTCTCTACGAAAATGTCTCTATGGGCCAGTTTTCTTGTAGTGTGCCCTGAGGGCCGTGATCATGTCAATTTTGGCCTGCAGGCACCTGCTCAGCGCGGCGGCCTCTTTGTTGCAATCCATTGTCGCCGGGTCATGGACGCATGCAATGAACGCCTCGTCCTCCTTGTGCTCGCACCCGATGATTATGGGGTCTTCTGCGTCTATGTCCACAGTCGGGGTTGGGGACATTATTTTGAGTAATTCATATGTGATGTCCATCTTGACTTGACCAAACTTGGTGGCGGATCGATGCTCCGATGATCGAGCTGTCTAGGGTTCTGCTCAAGCCCTGATCGATTCCAAGCACGGTCGTAAATTCTGATTGGTCTTGGTGCCCTAGTTTTGCCTCGCGTTATATATGCGGGACTGTTCGGCCGGAATTAGAACCACCCGGCCGACCTTTTTCTCTTCTTGTTCTAGCCGGAAACCCAGTTCGATCCTAGATCCCTCCTGGCTTCAGTATGTCTCCCGCGTTGGCCATGCTAGGTGGGCCTGCTTTGCTTTGCCATTTAGTCCAGCCCTGGATGTCTGTTATTATTAAGAAAGAAAATATTATATCTCTCAAAAAATAGATTTTTTTAATAAACTCCAGAACAAAGAACATAAAAAACATAGATCCACACAAGTACATGTCTTTACAGTTCAAAAAACAAACAACATGTCTTTCATATCTTATTCAATTAAGGTTTTGTGCCGGAGTGGCCGACGACATAGCAAGACGGTGGCCTACCCCAGCGACGCTCCTAAAAAATTTAATTTGAAAATATCGAATGTGCAAATATCAAATAATGTTTTTTCAAATTCAATGATATTTTGCATTAATTTGAACGAAAGAAAGTAAAACCTAAAAATTACTCTTCGGTTCGTACGAGTTCGATCTTGCTCATTTCGACTGATGATGCTTCTCGAGGTCTATTCAGTCCGATGCTCGATGTCGGTTAAGACAGAAAATAGTAGTGTTTCTTTGAGAAACCCAAAAATAAAGAAAATAACAAGCCTGGGTCCGTTAATAGGCGGCCAATCTTGTAAGGTCAAAATTCCCACACGGAGTATAAAAAGTATACAGAAATCCCGAAGTACAAGTATATAGAAACCCGAATTATAAGTATATTAGTTTTTGAAATATTAAAAATCATCAAAACCTAGCAACATGGATATAGTTTTGAAAATAGCAAACTTTTTGCAATAAAAATTTGTTTGTTAATTCAGACACACGATTTAAAAGATATTTATCTTAAAAGTCGGTTCTATAAAAATTAAAGGAAACCCTCCCGTGACTCTGTCTCACACACACATCCTCATCTGCCACTTTTTTCTCCTTGCGACACTTGACAAGTATGCAGACACCCATGGAAGGAGAGGCCGCTAGTGGGCAAGATAATAGCGCGCGGAACGAACCTTTTAGAAGATCAGACAGTTTCTAGTGATCAAAAAGTTTAGATCCAAAGAAATGCATATCATTTTTCTGTTAATAAATTATGTTTTTTTACGAACACAATAACCTATGGTTTGTGCATATATATGAGTGCCCGACAGGGCAAGGCGGCGGCCTAATTTGAGTGTCGTGATCCATCGTTCAACAATTTTCTCCACATGCATCCAGAAAGCGTTGACCAATAATATGCTGCGTTGGTGTCTCGATCGCCACCGACGTAGACCCGGACTAGCTAGCTCGGTCCACGCACTGATCTTTAGTTCACTTAACAATATGGTTATTTATCAGACGCCTTTGCTATGCTAAAGGCCTAAATGCTGAATTTACTAACTTTCTAGAAGTAGGTTTAGTCGTTTGCTTGCATAACCGCAGTTCCACACATGACCTAGCAAGCTCAGCTGGATGCATCCATGGATCACTCGTAGACAAGTCAACAGAGAGCTGAGAGAGGAATATTGGGGTACATGCGTGCCTACGTGGCAGCATAATTTCACCACGTACTACCCAAAAACAATAACTCGTGGACTAGTCTGTCTGCGGGATGTAGAAGTTGACAGGATCAAGTGCTGCCACACACCCGGTCTCCAACCATTATTTTTTGAACGTAGTCTCCAACCATTAAAACACAAGAGATTTGCATGCGTCTCGTCAACTTTGGCTGCGCATGTTGGCAAGCTAGCGAGCCAGTAACATGGAGACATGGACCAAGCACCCATCAGTCGGCACACACACTCTATAAGAATCTTGCACGCACCCACGAGCCCATGCATGCAGATGCACTCAAGTTACTAGCTAGCTACACATTACTCACCATAGCCCACAATGGCGTCGTCCTCGTCTCCGACCCTCCTCCTCCTGCTGCTTCCGCTCCTGCTCGTCATGGCGGCGCGGCCGTGCGCCGGCGTGGACCCAATCGCCACGGACTGCACCAACAACGGCACCAGCGCGCCGACGCAGGCCAGCATCGACGCGGTCCTGGCCGCGCTCGTCCCGCGCGCCTCCGCGGCCTACTACGCCACGGCCACCGCCGGCCGCTCCCCGTCCACCATCTACGGCCTCGCGCAGTGCCGCGGGGACATCCCACGGCAAGACTGCGCCCTCTGCATCGCTGCGGCAGCGAAGGAGGTCGCGTCCTCCTGCCGCGGCAGCGCGGACGCGCGGGTCTTCTACGACTACTGCCTCCTCCGCTACTCTGACGCCAACTTCCTCGGCCTCCCGGACACGGGCTACACGCTCATCCTCCTCAACACCCAGAACGCCACCGGCGTCGACCTCGCCGCGTTCGACCGGGCGCAGACCAAGCTCATGTCCCGCGTGGCCGCCGAGGCCGGCCAGGCCGCGAGCAAGGGGCTGGCGAGGGACACGGCCAGGATAGGAGGTGGCGGGGGCGCTGCCAAGACGACCATCTACGGGCTCGGGTGGTGCACCCTCGACATCACGGCGGCGGACTGCGGGCTGTGCGTGGCGCAGGCCGTGGCGGAGTTCCCCAACTACTGCCGGTACCGACGCGGGTGCCGCGTCATCTACAGCAGCTGCATGGCGCGCTACGAGGTGTACCCGTTCTTCTTCCCGCTCGACGGCGGCGCCAGCGAGTCACCCGACCAGGCCGGCCAGCTCGAGAAGGTCGTCCTTAATCCGTGATGGGTGGAGTGTATGTGAAGTGCTATCCATGTAGCTTGCTGTCGTACGTACGTGGTGTGGTGATGAATCCATTTGTTGGCGTGTGGCTAGCTTGTAGCTAGCTGAGAATCCAGGGGGTCCAAATAATATTTCAGCATCCACGTTAATTCATGCATGTTTGGATAAGTGTGCAAGAATTAATAAACACAAAACCAGCCCTGTTTCCTTGACCATGTTTTTGCTTATGAAAAGATATTTTTTCCTCGGCCCAGTATCAAGCTAGCATGCGCGAGTTCAACTTTACAAGCAGGTATCCGTGGACTGAGTTTAGGGCCAGTCCTGAGAATTTGAGGGCCCGGGGCAAAACAGAACCCGGGGCCCTATAAACAATTAAATAATAACTACTCCATTTTTTTGTCAAACTTGAGACACTTATTTTGAGATTATTTTGAGACAGAGGGAGTATATATTTGTGTACATGTGAAGTGTTCACGACTGGAAAAGGGGACTGTTGAGCGTCCCCCGGGGATCTTCGCCAAGGATAAATTAGAATCATACCACGACATTATGTTGACCTCAGTGCATCTCCAACCATGGCCCTCAAAATCGGCACTCAAACTGTCCGCGGACACAGCCCGGGCAACCCCCAAATGAGGTGTACTACAACCATCGTGTTTAAATATTGAAAGCCAAATACATGCAAGCCATGCACGACATCATAAATAGTTCAAATCTACTTATTACAAGACATGAAATTGGAACTTAAAATTAGTTCAAATCTACTTAATACGAATAGTTTAAATTATTCGGAATGCATAGTGCAAATGAAAATTCACTGCTTTCCCATGAAGTCATATATATATGCTCCACCAGATCATTGAATAGTTGGGTGTGCACTTGTGCATCTCGTAGATGTCGATGCATCTCAAGGAAGTTGATAACTGAATCAAAAACCGGCTCAGTCATTTACACAAACACTTTGAGAGCGAGGTGGTTGTCGGGCGATGCAAAACGTACCGGAAGCGGAGCGTCAAGGCGAGGTTCTTCCGGCGACGGATTCCGACGACCGCGGAGGACTTGGCTGCTCACGCGGTAGCTTCGGGGCAGCGGCGGAGCAGAGAGGTGCCAAAGTGGACAGAGTGGATGAAGAAGAATGAGGAGCAAGAGTTTCCGTCGGATTAAGGGAAAAAATGTGTAGGTCCGCGTTGCCAGGTCCGACGTGGCAGAGGCGTCCGTGCGGCCCCAAACCCTCTCCACATATGGGCTGGCTTTGAGATTTGAGTCCATGGTTGGAGATGCTCTCAAGAAGGCAGAGTGTGAACAATGTCAATACACAATTCACTGAAGACCAACCCAAACTCCATGGAGTAGTCACATTGCGGGAAAGAACTCCATCCTAAGTGTGTTTCCTGTTGATGTTATCGCCAATGTGTAGGATAAAGAACCTGCATGGGATTCAACAGGTTCGTACAGACCAGCTTTTGCGCACACGCAGATAAAGATCGATTGAAATGTACAACAATTAGTTGCACATTTAACTAAACTGCATCACTGAACGGGCAGACTGAATGTGAGAAGTCATGCTTCCACCCAGAAAGACAACAACTACGAAATGGTGTATTCATCAACAGCATGGTCGATGCGGCTTTCAAATGGCATAGCATTCCTCCTAGATGGCCACCAGCCACTGCATTTGCAGTAGTATGAGATATGATTTTTTTTTCAGAACAGAATACATGGATTTAGTGATATGGAGAACGTAAAGAAGACACACATACACACTCAATGATGAACCAGTGTTAACCTGAAAGGCGGCTCGCTCTGTGTTGGAAACTGCATGAGTTCAACTGCATGAGTGCGTACCTTGAGCGCTGGGGGCGGGATGTGGGCGAGGGGGAGGCCAATGCCGCGGGATAGGGAGAAGCGGAACTCGCTGCCGTTGCTTCCCGCCACCGCGCGCTGGTCCTGCAGACGCCGGCGGTCCCGCCGCCATGGACGGATGGATGGTTTGCCAGCAACCGGTGGTGGTGAATTTCGTCAGAGACCTTTCGCCGGCGAGCAGCCGCCATCACCGCCGTCGTTGGAGGCGGTGGTGGCGGGGGCTTGCCTCGTCGTCTCCCAACCCGGCGAAGAGAGCGGCTGGGCTAGGGTGGGCTAGGCTGGGTGATTTGGATTTGGGGTGGTTTCACAAAACAGAGCCCGGTGACACTTAACCCAGGCTTAGCTACTCCAGTTCACCCCTAATACTAAAAAAAATATGCTAATTTATTTTAGGAGAACGCTGTTTAATAGGGGGAGTAATTAGGGTTAGAAAATTTCTGGCATGGTGCGCCGTTGGGGTGGTGGGAGCGGCGTCCGGGCAAATAAATCTGCCTCAACTCTATTCCCACACCGGCGTTGTCCTTCATGGCGGCGTCTCGGAGTTGGTGGCAATGTGTGCTTGCCGATCTTTCAGATCGGTGGCTGTAGGGTTCATGGATGGTGTCGGCGAGGCGGCGGTGACGACTCCATCAGATGGGTTTTCCCTCCTGCTATGTCCCCGTTGCTGCGTCGTTGTCTCCGGCGCCATGGTGGAGCAGAGAGGATTCGTCCAGAAGTACGTGCAGACATCCTATGGCAAACTACTTTGTAGGTCCGAAAAGCTGATGATCAGCGATGGAGCCGCGTCGAGCTCGGTGAAGAGGTGATCTGTCTATTTTATTTTTTTCTTTGGTGGCTGCTACGGTGGTGCCGAAAAAGATGGATAGGCGTTGATTTGTCACATAGGTTTATCCTATCTTTTCAGATCTGTAAGATCGATGTATACGTACTTTGTATCTTGTCTTTTATTTATCAATGAGAAAAAAAAAAGTTACAGCCGGTTCGTCACGTTGCGCGTGCAGGTCCACCTCTCACTTGTCGCGTCCAACTCAGCTTCACGCGCGTCCTTTTTTACGTGCTACCTGATTAGTTGTAACCAGCTAGCTACGCACTCCTCTCAATTAACTAGCTAGCTTAGGGCAGCCACAGCGTTGCCATTGCCAAATCTGACATCAATTTGGGATCCGAGCTCTATTTGGCAAGAGCTCTACAACGTTGCCATTGCTAAATATCTGTACAATGGGTCCCAAATGCTCGTCTTCTAGTGCATGTCCAGCCATGGAAATAGCACAAATATGCTAATCTATTAGTATTTTATTGGAGGGAAGAAATTTGGCATCGGAGCAACTACTTTCTCCGGTTCCCAGTTTTGATGGATTTGAAACACTCACAGTGTAGGGAACTAGTTTCAAAAGCCAGAAAATGAATTTAGAACTACTTTTGGCTACACGGTGTGGGTGCCCTTACTCTCTAGCTAGCTATGTGCGCGCACATGGAAAAACAGCTAGCTAGCTCTCTCTCTCATGATCAATGAGTAGCTAGTACCAAGGGGAGCTCGTAGATCATACATAGTGCACTTGCTTACACGCAGAAAGTAGCTAGCTAATTCTCACAAGCCTCTGGGCGTGACAGATTTCGATGGCGAAAGATCAGCTTTTGCAGATTGGTACTAGTGTTAGCTCTGCGCCTCTGCATGACCTCCAAAGCAGCGGGTTCGTGGCCGAAGAACTCGAATCATCCATGGTGATGCCTCCATGGCTGACGGCTAGGTCAGCTTTTTGGGCATTTTGTCCATGTTGCAAGCGGTGTACCATTTTGCTACATGAGTGTATCATTTTTGTGGTGTAAGAATGAATAAAATGCTACAATATTATATGTGCACATGCTACAGAGAGATTGCTCCAATGTTTCATACGTGTTTGTGTATTGCTGGATGAGTTGGACACAAATGTTGGATAATATCGATTTTTTTGTTACAAACGATGACAACTTTTCCAACATTTTACGTGCGATCAATGGATGTGTTACATAGGTTGTTAACTTTTGCTACATTTATGTGTCCAAAATGTTACAATATTTTTCTGGTACACGTCACAAGTTCGACATATCCGAGAAAAAAATGCATTTTTTGAAAATGCTACATAGACAGACAAAATATGTTACATTCATATTTTCTTTTTGCATCAGTGACCAATCTTATGTAGCAAACGGCGGACCAGCATATGCATGTGTCGTTGGATAAACTGACTTTCTTATCTTAGAAAAAATATTACAAAACGAAGTATCATTTTCTAAAATGCTACAACTACAGGAAAAGAATATTACAGTAGCATTTTGTGAAATGTTTTTGTTTCATACTGTAGTGTCATGTACGGGCTAGTTTAGGAGCGGAAAAAGTTCAAAACAAACCTTAAACTTGTACATGAAAGCTAAATCGAACCCTGAACTTTGATTCCCGGAAATTGACACTCTGAATTGTCAAATCCCGGTCTATTTTCACCCAGAAGAAAAATTAAATCCCGACCGGGAATGCCAGTGTCTCACTGACTAAATGGCCCACTGTCATATCCATCTTCTTCCTGCATCTCTCTCCGTTGATCGCAACAGGCTGTACTCGACGCATGCGTGGCCGCGTGGGGGAGGGGGACAGGGCAGGGTGGCCTGCCGTGAGGCGCGCTCGACGCCGCCGTCGCGTGCAACTATGGCACCGCCCGCTTCTCTTCCTTCGCGGGTTACCTCAAGCTCTACCTCGCCGGCCGCCGAGCTCGACTGCGCCGCCGCCGGCTTCCCAAGACTGCGCCACATCGCGCTCCTGTAGCTCGTCTCCTATGCCGAATAGTTGTGCCTGTTGGTGCTCATCTCACGGTGGCGTTTTCCGCAACACCTCGAGCTCGAAATCCGAGCCGTTGTCTTTCCCCCGCCATGGCCGCGCCCAGCTGACCCTGTACTGCCTCCGATTTCTCCAGTGTGAGGACCTCTGGTTCAATTAAACCACAGGATGCGGAACATGCCGACGTCGCTGCAAGCAGCTCGCGAATTGGGTTTGGTTTGCGCTGTCGTGCCCTGGTCCAGATTGCTGCTAATTGAGCTGGTGTGCGTGCTTGCTACTGCCGAGCTGCGATGTGCACTGTGCTACCTGTTGTGTGTCTTCCTTTTCCTTTTTAAGATTTGGGCCACTTGCTGATATGTGCTTGCAGCGTGGCCTAATCGCTGGAGTTCGATGACGGCGGTCGGGAGAGAAAAATCAGGAGGAGAAGAAAGGTTGAAGAAAGACATGACAAGTGGGCCAGTGATGTCAGTGGGAGCAGCAACTAGAGTTTTTTTTCTCTAGCGTTAAAAACAGGTCCAGGGTTGGAAATAGACCGGGATTTAATAGTTCAGAGTGTCAATTTCTGACATTCTAAGTTCGGGTTCAATTTATTTTTCGTTCAGGATTTGTTTTGGACTTTTTCTTTTAGAGCTAAACTATACGATGCAGCATCCAAAGAAGCTGGACCGCACATTGCCTCAGCGCTGAGCAGAAGAACAGTAGTACTCCATGGTCACGTGGTAAAGAATCAGTAGTACGTGGTCTTGATGCATGCATCGTGGTAAGAAAGTGTGCCGTTTTAATGGGGTCCACCACTTCCACGTGAAACAGCACCATCGCGGAAGGAAACCAGGCGCTTAGCTCCGATTGAAACCGACGTCGTGCGCGTCAACGCATCGTACGACTGTGATCGTTCAGATCGAACGGCGCGGCAGGCGGCTGTAGATACACATCGGTACAACCGACTAATGCGTAGCGTCCGCCTTTATTTTATCTACTCTAGTCAATACTCTAAAAAAATTCACTCCAGTTCAAAAAAAAAATGGCTTACCCACCGCACACGCCACTCCAGTCAACGTGCTGCAGTCAGAGACACACACCCCATCTCCACTCGTTGTGCCGCCCTCACACTCCAATCTTGTCATCGTCCGCCGTCCTTCCCATCTCCGCTTGTCGCATCGCCGCCTTTCCCCTCTCCCTCTCTACTCGTCGTCGCCGCCGCTACCCCTCTCACTTTCCTCTTGTCGCGCCTCCGCCACCACTATACCTCTCCACTCTTCACGCCCTTCTACCTCTCCACTCATCGCGCCGTCGCCGCCCCTCTACCTCTTATGTCGTCGCGCCGCTGCCACCCCGCCTCCATCACCAGCGGTGAGATTTAATTCATTGTATAATTTGGTACAAAATGAAACATGTTGTGTACTCTAGTGGCTGTATTTGATAGTTCATTCTTTGTTTGAGAGTCTAGTCCATCTTAGTATGTAAATTTTTAAAAGTTACGCTTCTTCTCTAATATGATATGGCGTGTGAAATATATATCCATGTCGAAGAGCGAAAAACAACATTTCAACTTCACAATAGTCTAGTGTCTTTATGCGAGGGGAATTCTTAACTTGAGTGGTAAGAAGCTTCCGTTAACACTTAGGGTAAACAACCTTTTATGTTTTTTGATTTAGTGATTTTAACTTTTTTTTGGCATAGACTGTACCCTGCAATGTTTTGTGTCCAAAACAAGCCACAAAAGACCAAATCGACACGCCACTACTTGTTTATTTTCTACTCCCTCCGTTCCTAAATGTGATATGTTTTTTTCATTTTTTGGCCCACATGTATCTAGACAAAACATGTGTAGATACGTATGGGCTAAAAAATGCTAAAACATACTCTATTTGTTCCTGTTTATAAGGCATCTGAAAAGTCAAACTTTACTATCTTTGACAAAGATATTAGAAAATATTATTTGCATTATAATATCAAATTTGTATCTTTAGATTCATAATGAAGTATAGTTTTACGTTTTATTTTCCTAGGATTTAAGATATTGATAGTCTTTATAATTTTTTTGTCAAAATTAGTCAAGTTTGACTTTTCGGAGAAAACCTAGACCTTATAAATAGGAATAGAGTAAGTATTACATTTAGGAATGGAGGGAGTACTAACAAAGTGCTGACTTATTTATGGTGCGATACATATCAGATTAATATTTTCATGTTGAATCATAGTCAGGGCGTGGACCCCTCCCATGGTACAAACTTTACAAAAGTGAATTAACCAATGTTGGAATACAAACTGAGAAAAAAATCAGGTCGAAAACTGGCGTGGGCCAGATTCAAATAGGAGAAACACGGAGTCGAGTTGCTAGCTGGATCTGCTAAATGGGCTGGAAGTAGAGCATTTGCTCCCAGCCCTTCCCTTCCTGCCGGAAGGGCACTGAGCCTCGCCGGCGCGCAGTAGCTCCCGCCCCGCCTTCCTCTCCCCAATCCTCCTCCCCCGCGACGGCGCGACCACGGCCGACCTGCCAGACCTCCAGGTTCGCATCCCTCTCGATGAATTTCTCTCCTAAATCAAACATTCGTGTTCCAGTTTGTGATCACGTGGGGGGTAATAGATTCATGGTCTAGTCCCTCATAATCGTTTATTTTCTTATCTCCTTCCATGTCTATGGCACTGAGGCCACATCGCATCTCACTTGAAGGTGTCCGGCTAGTTGCTTCTGAATTAAATCGACTTGTCCGACTAAATGCTTCTGAATGGAGGCAAGGTGTTCGGTCAAATGCTTCCGTGCACATGCTTAATCTCGCTAACGATATGCTATCTTTTTTATCACGCTTATGCTGATTTCAATACTTGGATCTTGCAATTTTCTGTGCTGTTTGTTTTTTTCAAACCATTCGTGCTAGCAATTTGGAGTCCAAAACGCGGGAGAGATACGCAGGGTTTGACTTTGACAAGATTTGGCTTTACCATGCCACAGGTTAATCTCTTGTCTCACCACATAAAGGGCCTGTTGTAGAAGCAATCAGCATGAAGATCAGAGTTGTCTGCAGGAAGTTGTACGATTACGTGAGGTACGATCTTAGAGAGATCGCCTTCCCGTCTTCTCTGCCAGACCCTCCGGGCTACAAGAGACGTCCCAAGCTCACGCTCAAAGAGAAATGGTGTATCCTCAAGGAGGCGACTAGGCTCTATGGGGCTTCCTGGGTCAGGGACATTGGTCCTGAGCTCAGGCCAAACGACTACAAGAAGTCTAAAGAGGATTCTGGACCCAGCAGCACCGAGGAGGGGAAAAGGACGAGTGAGCCTACTGTGCTTGAGGACCTGGCGGTGGCAGTGAGGGGAGGGGCCGAGACCCTGAAGCCTGCGCTGCGTCGCATATACATGACCCGTGCCTCGACCTACACGAGTGCGGTGAAGAACTACGTGGAGACCTACCAGGAAGGGCTGAAGGATGTCTTGGATCAGAAGGCTGCTGTTAAAGGTCAGCAAGGCGATGAGCCAACCAAATCGTCAGCATCGCCACCACCACCGCCGCCACCTCCGTCGTCGTCATGAGTTTATTTTTTGTATTGAGACTTGTAGCTTATCTTTTGTATGTAGTCTATCAGAGTTGCCGGCTGTGTGTAGTCGGGTAGAACAGACATCAATGCTTTGCTCATTCTTGAAGTTATCTTCACAAGCAGATATCTGATCCTGTTTATCTGTTGGTCTGGGTTATGTGACTACTGTGCACGGTTGCTTGGGCTATAGAGATCGTTCTTTGTCTCGTATAAATTTCAGTCATTCCTTGCTGTGGTCACATTGATATCGCTGTCTTCCACATTGTCGGTTAATTTGGAATTGCTTACCAGCCTGCCGCACGTTGAAATCGATGTCTTCTAGATTGTGCACTTATCTTGTTTCTAGAAACAGAAACATGGGTGTATCCTATCCTTTTCTTTTATATAATTCTGTATCATATTATTTTTGTACGGTATTAAGCACAGTATCTGAATGAGACGGGATTTGCTGTTCGTGGCTAATCTGTATGTCTTTGGTTCTGGATTTATGTTTACAGATTTTGCAGTGCAAGTTACTGATTGATGATGTAGGCTCTCAAGGCAAAGTTGTTGTAAACTGCAACAATGGTAGGTCGAACAGGTTCGTCCCTTGCTGCATTCACATGGAAATCAATATCATCCAGGCCGCGGACTTCCTGTTTCCAGAAACAGAGATATATACTGTCCTTCTATTTGGTCTAGTTCTGTACGACTGTACCATGTTTATCTGTAGGGTACCGAACAAGCAGTCTCTTCGAGTGAGATGCCATTTTCACGGCTTTGTATAAATATAACTGTATGTCGGCCCAATTGTGTTTGGTGTAACATGTAAAAACATCTTCACGTGTAGGTCTAGCATCTTTCTAATTACTAGTCTGGGAGATTTGCTCTTTGGCTTGTTACAGTTGCATTTGTTCCTCGCTGCGTTCACATTGAAATCAAAGTCTTCTAAGCTGTGCACCTTGCCCTGTTGCTAGAAACAGAAATGGGAGGTATACCCAAACCTTCTCTTGATGCAATTATGTACCAGTTTTTTCTGTAGGATAACCAAGCACAGTATCTGAATTGACATGCCATTTGATGTTCATGGCCTATTTGCATGTCTAGTTAGCTGTGTTTGTTTGCGCAAATTTAGCTGTGCAAGAGCTACTGATTGATGGTTGCTCTCAAGGCATGGTTGTTGTTACTGTAATGGTAGGTCTAACAAGTTCGTCGTCATCTCTGCAGTGCCCGACAGGTGACAAGCCACCAGACAGCAACCTGACAGAACTGTACCACACACTGCAACGTAGTCTAATCTGTGCTTAGAAGTGCCATTTGTCCTTCCAGTAGGAAGTCTAGAGTTTAGACTTTTTACCCTAGACTTGAAATAATATACGGCAAGGTGCTGTGACGTTTCTGCCTATTGGGTCATATCTTCGAACCTCTCGGGTCTCAGCGTGAGGGGGGTGTGTTGAGTATGAATACTCCCTCCGTTCCAATAAGTAAGGCATCCTCGTTTTGCGTGTTTTTTCTTTGACCAAGAATTACTAAAAAATATAAAGATTATAGGTATAAAATTAGCATAATTAGACAGTGTTTTTCAATACGAATCCAACGGTACTAATTATGTAGAATATAATTAAGATATTTTTGCTCAAATTTTTGGGTCAAAGTTCATCTTGAAAAGCGCGTGCGCCTTATTTATTAAAACGGAGGTAGTATAACCCATGGAATTGCGTCATTATAGGTTTGTGACGATTGGATTGCCGATCCTAATATTTTGAGGCATTTGAAGATGATCTTAATTATTCGAGGCATTTGAAAGAAACCGAAACATCTGATGACAATGATACCGCACCGTCTCACACCATAGAATCTGCAGAAGTAAAACAAATACTCCCTCCATTCCAATAAATAAGGCTTATATTTTTCTGAAAAAGTCAAGCTAAGTAAAATTTGACCAAACATTTTGAAAAAAATTATTAACAACTATAATATTATATTGATATCATGTGAAAATATATTTCATGATGCATCTAACCATGTTTAGTTTGTATTTTACATGTTCATAATTTCTTTAAAAAACTTGGTCAAATTTCACATAGATTGGCTTTTCAAAAATAATATAGGCCTTATTTATTGGAACGGAGGTAGTAAAAGAAAGGGATAAATCATCATTGGGCATGGTGAGAAGTTTTCTTGGTGAGTCATTATACATCTTAGCGACAGCCGTCATGCTTGGGACCAGGCCGGTATATAGCATGTGATCCCGTGGGCCAAAACCAGGCCGAATGGTCAATGCCCCACAACATGATTACTTATTACTATAGCGAGTGGGCCGGGTCTATCCGAGCTTTATATCCCCATGGGGCAATTACTCTAAACAATGGCCCAAACAAGAAGCATACCACATGCATAATTCGAATGATTCAACTATGATTTGAACCCAGGTGAGCAAGCTCACCATTGTGACTAGTGACCTCTAGCCACCTAAGGGCTGAAAAACAACGGTTAGTGTTCGATCGTCGGTCGGCCGAAAGATTATAGAGCGGATTTGCTGAGTAGGGTTTTTTTTTCCTCTTGAGCTCAAGTCTCTTTTTATTTAAAAGAATTAAAAAATATGAAAATTAATTCTTGATGTACTCAATGGTACATCCTATGAATGTGCTAAATTTCACTTAAAAATTTTTGTGTTATGAGCTACACAGAAACAGAAAAAAGTATATATATCCGAATATAGTGAACCGTGCATATATCCAAACTACAAATTTCATAAGATTTTTCATTTTTTGTGTATCCTAGATCCAAAAGAATTTACCGTTGCGATTTACATATTTGTAGGAAGACTACATGTAGTATTTTTCTGATGTTTTTAAAAATTTGTAAACATGATTTCTTATTTCCTTTGAATGAAGAGAGCATTAAAGCTCGAGAGCCAAAAGGATGTTTCAGGATATTTTTTCCTTTGAATGAAGAGAGCATTCTGTAGGATAACCAAGCACAGTATCTGAATTGACATGCCATTTGATGTTCATGGCCTATTTGCATGTCTAGTTAGCCGTGTTTGTTTGCGCAAATTTAGCAGTGCAAGAGCTACTGATTGATGATTGCTCTCAAGGCATGGTTGTTGTTACTGTAATGGTAGGTCTAACAAGTTCGTCGTCATCTCTGCAGTGCCCGACAGGTGACAAGCCACCAGACAGCAACCTGACAGAACTGTACCACACACTGCAACGTAGTCTAATCTGTGCTTAGAAGTGCCATTTGTCCTTCCAGTAGGAAGTCTAGAGTTTAGACTTTTTACCCTAGACTTGAAATAATAGACGGCAAGGTGCTGTGACGTTTCTGCCTATTGGGTCATATCTTCGAACCTCTCGGGTCTCAGCGTGAGGGGGGTGTGTTGAGTATGAATACTCCCTCCGTTCCAGTAAGTAAGGCGTCCTCGTTTTGCGTGTTTTTTCTTTGACCAAGAATTACTCCAAAAATATAAAGATTATAGGTATAAAATTAGCATAATTAGAAAGTATTTTTCAATACGAATCCAACGGTACTAATTATGTAGAATATAATTAAGATATTTTTGCTCAAATTTTTCGGTCAAAGTTCATCTTGAAAAGCGCGTATGCCTTATTCATTAAAACGGAGGTAGTATAACCCATGGAATTGCGTCATTATAGGTTTGTGACGATTGGATTGCCGATCCTAATATTTTGAGGCATTTGAAAGGTCATCATAGGATTGTGCCGGTTGGATCGATGATCCTAATTATTCGAGGCATTTGAAAGAAACCGAAACATCTGATGACAATGATACCGCACCGTCTCACACCATAGAATCTGCAGAAGTAAAACAAATACGTAGTAAAAGGAAGGGATAAATCATCATTGGGCATGGTGAGAAGTTTTCTTGGTGAGTCATTATACATCTTAGCGACAGCCAGGAGAGGCTGGCGTCGTGCTTGGGACCAGGCCGGTATACAGCATGTGATCCCGTGGGCCAAAACCAGGCCGAATGGTCAATGGCCCCACAACATGATTACTTATTACTATAACGAGTGGGCCGGGTCTATCCGAGCTTTATATCCCCAGGGGCAATTACTCTAAACGTTGGCCCAAACAAGAAGCATAGCACCTGTGTAATTCGAACGATTCAATTATGATTTGAACCCGGGTGAGCAAGCTCACCATCGTGACTCGTGAGCTCTAGCCACCTAGGGGCTGAAAAACAACGGTTCGTGTTCGATCGTCGGTCGGCCGAAAGATTATAGAGCAGATTTGCTGAGTAGGGTTTTGTTTTTCCTCCTGAGCTCAAGTGTCTTTTTATTTAAAAGTATTAAAAATTCATTTACAAATTTTAAAAATATGAAAAATAATTCTTGATGTACTCATCAATGGTACATCCTACGAATGTGCTAAATTTCACTTAAAATATTTTGTGTTATGAGCTACACAGAAATAGAAAAAGTATATATATCCGAATATAGTGAACCGTGCATATTTCCAAACTACAAATTTCATAAGATTTTTCATTTTTTGTGTATCCTAGATCCAAAAGAATTTACCGTTGCGATTTACATATTTGTAGGAAGACTACATGTAGTATTTTTTCTGATGTTTTTAAAAATTTGTAAACATGATTTCTTATTTCCTTTGAATGAAGAGAGCATTAAAGCTCGAGAGCCAAAAGGATGTTTCAGGATATTTTTATCTCCCACGTTATTTGATTTTGGTTTCATGACATGACATAAGAGAAGGGAGATGTTATACGATGAGCTATTTCCATCTATATCCAAGAATTTAACGGAAATGTCTACATATAGCATTTCGGAGAGGATGCTAACTTGCCCGGTTTATATATGAATTTCAAGCATCCCCTATGGCAGTGTAATTAAAGATGCCTTATGGACCGATGCATCTATTCTTAGCTTATGTTATACTTCTACATATTTTTTTTATTACTCTCTCTGTTCCAAAATATAAGATGTGTTAGGTTTTTTCACATTCACATGTATCCACATGTGTCTAGACACATTTTAGTGTGTATGTTCACTCATTTTAATCCGCATATATACAACATATGAAACAACTTATATTTAGAAACCGGAGGGAGTACTTCCAAAAGTAGTCTATTTATTGTCTCTGAATATAGGAACTTGTTATTGTTGGGTCTTCATAGTTGATATATTTGTTTTTTCTTTCACACAATATCTTGTAAAATGTTTGTGATGGAGGATGACCAGCTTTGTTGGTTCGTATTATGTTCATATATCCAACCAATATTACCTGCATTCATATTTGTCTCAGGAACTATTCATTCATGTTCGACATCCACGTAACTTTATCACCTGAACCAAGGTGAATGTTACAGATAAAATATTCAATGACCCTATTTTTTTCATTTATAGATGAAAATTCCCCAAGTCATAAGTTTTGTCACATTCTCCTAATTTTGTACCTCCATCACCATGCATCCTCTCACCGTCTCCGTGTATATCCTTAGATACACCTCACCTCACTCATGAACCACTCCATTGGGTACCAATCTCCGATCGGAGGTTCCCTCACCCTCATCACGTGTTGGGTCTCTATCATCGTTGACCCGGTGTCCCTTGCGCCAAATCTAACAATCCATTGGCATTCTCTAATCTTGAGGCGGCACCGATACGCCTCGTGCTCCAGTAAATCCATATCCAAGAACTCTAACCTGGCCTAACCACTTTGGTGAGCTCTCTTGGATCTGCAGTTCTGCATTACCTTCTTCGTTGCCTTGTTAGTGCCATAGAATTGTAAATGATTGAAATTTATATTCAACAACATTCATCTTGTTTCACACTCATATAATAGTTTCAATTAGTCATTTTCTAGCATAGAAATAAATGTTCTCATTTATTATTCTTGAGAAACTCCATGTAACTATGTCACCTGAACAAAGGTGAATATTTCGATAGTGTTTGTTAAGCTAGGCATATTTATATATAATAATCTAATGACCTTAATTTCTTCCGTTTATAGATGAAAACATCCCAAGTCATACGTTTCCTCACATTCTCCTATAATTTCCTACATCCGGCACACCATTTTTCATCATCTCCGAGTACCTTCCTAGATCCGCCTAACCTCCTTCATGAACCACTCCTCTGCGATTCATCTCACCGATCTTCACCGACGTTCTCCGAACGGCGGTTTCGCCACACGCACCGTGTGTTACCTCTCCAAGTTCATCACTGTTGCATCCAGTTCACTCTGGTATAGTAAATCGTTGACCCTGAGTCCATAGGTCAGAGCTAACTATTCACCGACGCCACTTTCGGGAAATCTCTAATCATGTGGCGGCACCGATACTCCTCGGCCACTAGTAAATCCCTACCGAAAAACGTTGACCTGGCCTAAACACTCTTGCGAGCTCTCCCGGCTCTGCACGACGTTCACCATATTGATGGATCCTTCTCTAGCTTTTGGGCGATTGACCTCGTTATTGCCGAAGAAGGAGATCAAATGGAGGTGAAGAAGGAACTTTTAGTTAGAAATTCAACCACCCTAAAAACTTCAAAAAGAAAAAGTTAATTCGAGCTCTTTGGATTGGGTGGTAGAAGATCCACAAAACCAATACCACATTCTAAATGTCCTAATTTTTTTTTTGCGGGAATTTCTTCTACATGTCTTAAAATTAGTTTATGCATGTCAAATTACAGATTCCTTCTACCCAGGTAAATATAAACATACAAATTTGTATTGATATATGCCTCGAGCAATAGTAAATCCCTATCCAAGAACTCTTTTTTTGCTCTAACGCGTGCTAAGTTCTCGGGCTCTACACTTCCTCCTTCATTTTGCTAGATCCCCCTCTAGCTTTGGGGCAATTGATCTTGTTAGTGCCGGAGAAGGAAACCAAATGGAGGTGAAGAAGAAAGTTTTAGTTACAAAATTCAACCATCCGCAAAATGTTTATTGTAGACGATTCAAATTTCCATTCTTTCGGTCTCTTACCCTCTTTGGCTCAAGTGGTACACAATCCACAAAAGCAATACCACACTCTATATATATGTCCTGAATTAGCTTATGCATGTCAAATTACTACATCTTCCTTCATCTTGGACCACGATCCAGGTAAATATAAAAACATAGAAATCCTTACGGATTCCTCAAATGTCTTTTCCACCGTCACTTAAATGAGCAGACTGTGCAGTCACACACAGATTCTATCGGAACTGACGCCATGGATCACCAATGTACGCCGTGGACAGACAGTACGTCCTACACAATCTATGAGATACCTTAAATTAAGAATGTATGTTACATCATCTCTAGCTTGCATGCATGGGTTAAATCACCCATGGATTGGGGTAGGGGAGTGTGTGTCGTGTGGGTGTGAGTGCATGTGCATGGCTTGCTTTATTCTCCCAAAGGGGGATACAGAACTGGTCTCTCTGCTGGGGTGGTGGCCTAGGCCTTCGAGAAAGCAAAGCAAACGCAAAGCACCTATGAACAGCGAAGCAGCAGGGAGAATCTGATTCCCCTCCCAAAGTAACATGCGCCTACCGATGCAATGCGAGATCGATCATCGATCACCGTGGACCCTTAGAATTGCAGATCTTGCTTGGACCGTACCAGTCCAATGCGTAGGCATGCATTATACAACAATAGTCAGTAGCTAGGTAAGAGCATCTCCCAAAGATGGCGAAAAAATGGAGTGGTGCCCAAAAATCCGTTTTTAGGTAATATAAGGCAAAAAAAAAAAAAATGCTACAGCACATGACTTATCCCTATCTCGTGCCCAATAATTTTTTGGGCAGCCCAAAAAATTTGGGGTTGGTGATGTATATTTGGGTCACCAACAGCCATGCCCAAAAACGTTTTGGGTAGCGCGCGTAGCCAAACGGCCATCCAGAACTTTCCCCTTCCCCTCCAGCGCAGCGCGCCACGCCGCGCCGCCGCCCGTCCAAATCGATGGATCTGGCCCCACCGCCGCCGTCACCGTCGATTGTCGTCGGTTCCAGCCGCTCCCCTCTTCGTTTACACCGCGTTGTCCGCCGCCGTGACTCCAACCGCATGTCGGTCCGCCGCGCTCGTCTTAGGCCGCCCGCACCGCTCCTCCGCCCCCGCACGTCAACTCTGATGTGGTGGCGACACTCCAAGCCCAAGGCGAAGGGCAGCCCCTCTGCGAGCGGCAAGTTGCAGTGGCCGAGGAGCAGCACCGGCTTCCGCGGAGTTTGGCTACGGGAATCCAGCCGCTAGGCCGCCGAGATCACCTACGAGGGGATGCGGATGTGGCTCAGCACCTTCCCACGTACGACACCGTGGCGTGGCGGTACGGTCGGCTGCGGTCGGAGATGAACTTCCCCAATATCGAGACTACCGACCAAGTGAATTTCATCGCTCCAGATTTTCGTGTTATGTCTCGCGCCATGCAGGACAAAGATCACAAGGCATTGTGGCAGATCAGGTGGAGCAGACGGATGCGGCGGAAATGGAGAGGTTCCGACAGGAGAACCCCGTGCTCGAGAGTGCGGAGTACGAGTTTTGGACGAGCCCTGACGCGAAGAAGACGAAAACGGAGGAGGCAGGGTCGAGTCCGGTGATCAACATCGAGGATTTTGATTCATCATCCGGATATTCGGAGTTTTCTTTCGATGATGAATCCAGTGTTGAATGGAAGTTGCTATGGAATGAGCGTCCACGTGGCCCATAGACGTTTGTCAAAACTTTTTACTTAGCATGTACGTGTTTAGTTCCTAAAATGTAGTATGATCTGTATTTGCATATTCCTATTTTGAATTATGTATGGATAAATGGTTCCTAGTTTGAAATATATGAAATATGATCTATTTCCTATGGATTTGAACATGTTGTCGTGCCGCATTTTAGGGCACGTGCTACGTCGGCTGTTTTTGCCGTGCTCTTAAATTGGGTATCAAAAACGGCAGATTTTTTTTGGTGCTCTATATTTTCCAAAATTCTGAAAACTGGTGCCCTAAAACCACTTTTCCATGCCCTATTATAGGGCATCCGTTGGAGATGCTCTAATGTCTTCTCTCTACTAATACTTGTACGGTTTCTTTCAATTTTAGGGCACTTGCTACGTCGGCCGTTTTTGCCGTGCCCTAAAACTGGGTATCTGAAACGGCGGATTTTTTTATGCTCTATATTTTCCAAAATTCAAAAAACGGGTGCCCTAAAACAAATTTATCGTGTCCTATTATAGGGCATCCGTTGGAAATGCTCTAATGTCTTCTCTCTACTAACACTTGTACGGTTTCTTTCACTTTACATGGTCATCTCTCTCTCCTCTCTCTCTCTACATTCTAGCGATATCGTAGGCTTCTTTCACTTTTGGGTGCCAGTCTTGTTGCAGCAGCAGCTTGTGCTTTTGGGGCGCACCGTTTGGTCCATCGCTCCTATCCAAGCTACAAGGACACTGTGAAATACAGTGCATCTCTGCCTTCTCTTTCTCAGTGTTCCCAAACTTCTATGTAACCGATAATCTCACCAGCATGCATATATTCTTCTATTCATGGCCTATGTACTGTATAGTGAAATCCACTTTGACTCCCGGTGATATGCACCCAGGATTTAAAAAAACACATATGAAAATCATGAAAAAATTCACGAATACAACTTCACATTTTATGTATCCACAAAGTCGTTTTCTGAAAAACGATAATTTTTGTAATATGCACCTAGCGATGCAAACCTAGATCGATTATCGTCGTCGACACATGAATGGAATTCCAGATCTTGCCTGGATCGTACCAGTCGCAATACGTAGGGATTATACCACAGTACTCTCACTAGGTAGCTACTGTTTTCTTCGAAAAGTGGTTGTGGCTCCAGAGCTCACTACAGCCCGATTTTTTAAATTTTAAAAACCCTACTTCTAGGTCTAAAAAAAATCTGAAATTTGGTATAAAATACATATATACACTTTATATAGGTATGCCAGAAGCTTCGTGAAAAACTTTACGTTTTGGGCTACACAAAAAAGAGAACTTATGATAAAAATATATTATGGAGGACTATTTTCTCTTTAATGTGTCACAAATTTGTTATTTTATGTAGCTTGGAATACTATTTTTTGCACCAAAAATTTGCATATACGTAGAAAACACGTGTACGTATCTAGTGGAAAAAGATTTAAAAAATTCAAACTTAAATTCAAAAATTTCAAATTTCTTTCCACTCGAGCACACTGGTGCCCTGGTGCCAAAAATCCACACTCTTTCTCTTCTCTCTACTTCTACAGTTCTACTACGTTCTTTCTCTCCTCTGTCATAGATGGCAGTGAGATGCATGGTCATCTCTCTCACTCTCTCTCTCTCTACACATTCTATCGTACGCTTCTTTCACTTTTGGGTACCAGTCTTGTTGCAGCAGCAGCTTGTGCTTTTGGGGCGCACCGTTTGGTCCATCGCTCCTATTCAATCTACAAGGACACTGTGAGATACCAGTGCATCTCCCCTCCTCTTTCCCAGTGTTCCCAAACTTCTATGTAACCGATAATCTATATGCATGCATATATATATTCTTTCATCCATGGCCTATATGAGACCTATCTCCCATCCGCCGTGTCACTCCTACTATACCCAGGTGATACGGGGGCAACCCAAAAAAACCTAACGCCGCCGCCTTCAACAACCTGTCCCGTGCCACCGCCGGCAAAGCCCGAGAGGCTGATGACAGCGGGGCGGTCCTCGCGGCGACAAATGGTGATCCCGAGCAGTGGATCACCGGCTGTTGGCGCGTGGTTTGGGTTGTGCCCTCGCGTGCGGTGGCAGAGCCAGGCACGTGGTGGCGGTAGGCCTTGGCCGTCCTCCCGCGAGGCAGTCGACGGCGGTCCAGCCGGCCGTGAGGTTGTGGATATGCGGTTGTCAGTGAAAGTCAAGCCCTTGGGGGATGATGGGGTGTCTATGCGCCGTTACCTTGTTAAAGGCACCGTCTATTCGCTCGGTCTGCTTCAGGAGAAATCCTACATCTCGGCTCTTCCAGATCAGACAATAGCGGCATTTTGGTGTCGTTCTCCTCCTTGAGGGCATCATTTTGGAGTAAGTGGTGATGATGAGGAAGGAGGTGGAGCGGTGTTGCATCTACCGCGTCGACGGCGGGTCTCGACGGCATAGTGCAGCGAGGCATCGGCATCTGATGTGACATCATGGACTCGTGCAGGGCCGGGCATTGTACGGCGTCGTGTTGGCACCGATGGTAGGCTTGGCGAGGACTATGGAGATCTCTGACTGAAGGAGGTCAACGTTGCCATGCCGGTGGCGGCTTTTTGAAGCGTGTGCATTAGGTGCAGGCTGAGAGTCTGCTGGACTGGATGTGTGCTCCTGGTTCGCCATAGGGAGACGCGATGTTACCCTCGGTACTTAGCTAGTGGGGCGTTGCTTGTGTGTTTAGGGCATAAGCCTCTGATGGCATTATCATCCCGCACTGTCGGGTTTGTATGTGTTGCGTGGTTTCTTTGGGCATTTTTAATGTGTATTTTTGCTGAACCTTTGTTGAATAAATTTTAATAAATGATGTATGCATCTTTTCAATGCAGAGGCCAGGGGTCTCAACCTCCTTTTCAAAAAAAATATCATGTCCTATATAATACTACCTCTGTTCCAAAATATATGATGTTTGAGGACTCCTTAGATTCATAAGATTTTTATAAGAATTATGTATTATTTGAATCCTATGTGATGTTGTCCTTAAGAAGCCCATAGGAAAAATTCCCATTGGAATGTAGTGCAAACTTTACAAGAAAATAACAGAAGGTCTAACCTCGCGGAAAATTCCTTCACCACAATTAAACATACTTTCTCTTCCTATATATACTTTCTCTTCCCATATGATTCAGTTAGACATGACATTCCAATCCTATAAGTTTCCTATTCTTACACTTTACCTTTCCTACTTCAAAGGAGCCCTTAGCATTTTTCAGATTGCGAGGGCATCATCTGTAGTTGGTCCGAAGTGTTCAAGAAACAGAAATATGGTTTAATTGATATCACATGATTTTACCCATTATATGACAATAAACCAAATTGTTTTACAACTGTCACATATGTTTTGGTAAGTGAAATATCACGTGTGCGAGTAACATCTTTGACAATCTGAACCTTTTAGGAAGTGATTATCAACTCATCTGTTGAAATACACATGTAAGTTATACTGGATCTGCAAAGCGAACTATATCTCTTGCATGATGTTAGATCACTTTCGAAGCACAGTTGGTTCTCAATTTGCGAGGTAAGTTATCTTTGATAAAAAATTGAATTAAGACAAAACGGTTTATCATCCTTAATAGGTAGGTCACATTAAATAGTAAATATTATTTTGTTCTTCCTCTCATTTACTCACTCCAAATCACAATGTGCAACGTTTTAGAAGATGAACGTGGTGAAACTTTGGCCATTTTCTTAATATGAATATACTGATAGAGATAAACTATTTTCTAGGCATATTCTTTAACTTGTTTATACATCAATACTATTTAGAGAAGAACGACTCTAAGTTTTCCATATTCGTCAATTTTACCGTGTAGTTGGAATGACACGTATGTGCTCTTATGTTGATTTTCTTACCTGAAAGAAATACACATACAATAGTTCAAACAGCAACCTCCAAAACAATTCATAAGAATTATATATGTGCACGCTTTCAGGTCCTTCGATTGAAAATAGTATTGACACACCGTATGGATACAAAATGTGAAACATATCAAGCGGAGTTTTGTGTTGGTTTAGTCAAGTGTGTATCATTAAGAAAACAAAATTATAGTGTGACGGTCGTTCCCGTCGATAATGTATCGACTAATTTGTATCTTCATCAATTTTGAAGATTTGACGCTTTGTATCTCATTAAGTCGGAATATTTCTTCAGTGGAAGGACATTCTTCGTGAGAATATATGTGAACTCAACCCTGTGTATTATTAAGAAGGTAGTTTTCTAAGTGTCAGGATCATTCCCGCCAATCGATAGTGTGACTACTATTGTCACTTCACTAATATTAAAATTCCATGAATCTGAACTCCATTCGAATAAAGTTTTTACTCAATATTAGAAATAATATATGTAGTGCGACTAATGTCGTGATTTCATTAATTATAAATTCCATGACTGCGAACTTCTGCAGGCGTAGTCGAATATTTTTTATTTATGTGTACTCAATCATAGAATGCAGCGTACTCCCTTCGTCTAATCATATTGCGTTCTGGGTTTAATCAGTATCATACTTTATAAATTTGATCGAATATGTAGGGATAATATGAACATCTTAACTATAAATCATTACTATTAGAATCATTATAAAATATAATTGTATACTATAAGGTTTTGGTATTATGAATGTTGCTATTTGTTGCTACATCTCAAGTCGAACTTCACTAAATTTAACTTTTTCTTGAAGTTTTACAAAATTGAATTTTGATAAAACTCTAAACATGTACTGATCAATTTTTTTTTAAAACCATTCATATCCTACGTCTGCCACCACTTTCAGTTTAAGGTTTTATTTTCTCTAAACAATCCATATCCGCTCCTACTCTTTCTCACCAACACGGTCCCAGCAAGTTCTTTTTCTTGGAACTATCATGTTACAGTTTTTTTTTTTCACCACACGGTCCAGCAATTCTGTTTTTCTTGGAACTATCACGTTACTTTTTTTTTGTTAACTGCATCACGTTACAGCTAGCTAGTCTCGTACACAGATAATTTTTAAACGGTACGGCCGGAGTCCACATCCGAGAGACGTGATGTTCTCGACACGAATCGTATTAAACATATTACGTAACTATTATTCCTTTAACAAATCTCAGCCTTACATTTTATTTCTAACTATTATAATTAATTTAGATACTGGATTAACGTGGTGCCTCGAAAAACTCCCTCATTTTGTTTTTAGTATATAATAGATAGTAGTAGCTAGACGCATTTCAGTTTGTAGATTTTCTGTATCTAGTCCACGTAGAAATATCTAAAACATCTTATAATTTAAATTGGAGGGAGTATAAATCTACCTACCTAAATACCGATGCATGCAAATATATATCACACGTGAAGAATTGATCGTTACAATTAAGCCTACCGAGACATATGTAGCAATCCTGATCGATATGTGTGAATATGTGTATCTTAACGCTTTTCGTACGTTCCACCACTGTAAAAAGATGGAAAAGGAAAAGGTAAAAAACTAAAGAACCGACCTTGCTTTTGAATGGCCATGCATCTTTGACTGGTCCCTTTGCGCCACGCATGATCAACATGGCAGTGCTTCCGCTAAATGCATTGCTACTTAGACAGATTAACATAAACTACACACGAATCGATCCATCACTGGTATTGCATGTTAGTTTAGACTTTAGAGGCATGCATGCACTATGCATGAATAATCTATGTGTGACTTACGCATGCATGCCATCTTCAGATTGATTTTTCTTTGTGCTTACACATGTCATTTCTAGCTCACAGATCGTTAGCCCAGTTATAAAATAGCTATGAAGCATCAATTAGTCAATCATTGCTAAATTGATTCAATTTGTTGGACCAGTTGAAATTAATGGTCAAGCTCATAGGTATTTCTAAGAAAATATGGCTTTGTGCATCAGTGGAGATATAGTCGCCTCCATTAGTTCGAATAAACATGTAAACTCGCAATTTAAAATTTAGATGAATATGTGTAATATAAGTGGCAAATAAAATGGCAAGAATATATCGACCAGATAATTTGACAATAATAAGAATTTTTCATGAACAATACTGGTACATACACACATAACTTTACCCCAAATGCGCAAAAGAACCTAACATTAAGTAGTAGAAGAAACAACAACTGATCATGCTAGCTAAACTAGCTAATTAACACTAATACTTGTCCATGATCATTAGCAAGCACACACCACACCATGGATCCATCGATATGTCCATGATCTCTAGCTAGTTATCCTTGCATGAAACACATTGTATAACAAGTGCAAAGCTTTTCTATATCTCACAACACCCTCCAAGCTAGCCCATGCATCTAGCTAGCTGATTATAGGATTAATCCGAGCTCGCATTTGATTAAGCTTAGCTCATCCATTACAAGAGATGGTTACCTGTGGAGTAGGAATTTGTGTATCCAGCAGTAAGGTGGCGATCACCACCACCGTACATGCCGATGCTGCCTGATCTCGGGTAGCCTTCTCTCTTTGATGCCATCGTTGCATGAAATGATGATCTCCTCCGTCGTCTTCGCCGTTGTTGCCGTGGCCGCCGTTGTCTAGGCTTAGGTAGTGGAGCATCCCCGGCATCGCCATTGTCGGCGCTGCAGCTGCTGGCGCCATCGTGTGCTGCTGATCGGCCATTGCGTGGAAGAACGGGAAGCCTTGCATCTGCTGCACTCTCCACTGTTCCAGCCCAGCCGCGGCGCCGCTTACCGGGTAGAAGCCCCCCGCCACGTCGATGGAGGACGGCTTCCCCATCCCCGAAAAGGTGGAGCCAAGGCTCATGGCGTCGAAGTCGGCCAGGCGGAGTAGAGGCGGCAGGAGGCCGGACAAGTTACCGCCGCCGCTGCTCAGCATGGCCGGGAGAGCGCCCGGCGCGTTGGCCGTGGCTGCGGGGGTGCAACCGATGACGTCGTCGTGGTCGACCCACCCGATGCGGCACCGTTTGCCGCCGGGGCTCCCGCCGCGGCGGCCTGCTTGGGCTTGGCGCGCTTGGCATGGCGGCGGTATCCGCCGCCGACTGGGACGTTGCGGAGCGCCCCGCCGCGGGTCCAGTAGCGTCGGCAGGCGCGACAGAAGTGGCGCGGTTGCGAGAGGGAGTAGTTGTTGAAGTAGCAGAACTTGGTGTTGCCGGAGTCGCAGCGCGGGCACTTGAGCCCTGCTCCGGCAGCGGCACCCGAGCCAGGCGTGCGCGCTCCGACATGGACATCGGCTTCGCGGCCCCATAGCCTGCCCACCGCTGCTGCCGCCATCTCCACCTTCGGTAAGGGTTCCCTGCTGCATGTTTGACGGCTGGAGGAGCTCAAGATTATTACAGCTGCCGTCGCCGGCGCCGCCACCACCAACACCACCGCTGGGCACGGCGACCTGCTGGTGGTGAGCATGCTGCTTGAAATCCAACTAGAGATCAGAAGAAAAAGACCAGAATTTAGTCTAGAAAATTATGCCAAGTATATACCAAGATATGTAGTGTTTGAATCAGAATATTTCACCAAAGCCCGAGTATTATTCTCTTCTTGCATCAATACTAATACTCCAAAACTTTCTCTTCTACTTTTATTTGTGCTTGCGAAAAAGAGAGTGAACAAAATCCCGTGAAAAGAAAGGGGAATGAAATAAATTACCTGGTTATCGTTCCAGCTTGAGGAATCCAGGAAGGATGGAGGGAAGATCATGGTGGTTGGTGGGTGCTGATGATATCTGGAGAAAGTGAGTCTTGTGCTAGCTAGGGTTTGGCAAGCTCCTGTCTTCTCCTTTCCCTTGTGCAGCTCACTTGTTTGTGTTTTCCTTCCGGTGCGGCTAGCTAAAGGTTGCGCTTGATAGAGGCTTGGAGGTAGTGGGAAATGAGAGGAGTAAGGCTCCTCCTCATGGTCCTCATGGGATTGGAAAAAAATAAGGGAATCACAGAGAAAGAGAAAGGGGAAAGGATAGTGAGTGATGAGAGAGTGAGACAGGATTAGTGAGAGTGTGAGGTGGGATATGAGGGAGGAAAAGAAGGGAAAGTAGACATGTACCTTCTATATATGTGGCCCATGTTTTGTGCTGTTGTTGGCTTTTCTTTTTATGCGGGGTTGAGGGGAGAGGAGGGACAACGTGCCATATTTTGTGCTAATGTTACAGAGTGTGAGAAAATCTTGAGGTTATGAGCCGCTCGAATTTGTTTCGTTCATGTCACGTATTTGGTTTACAATGTCATGGTGTCATATGCTTCCACACGTGCTTATCTTATTATAATTCCAGTGTGGTCTACCCATGTAATGTACCTGTCACTCACTCTCACCATAGCTTGTCATTGAAGGATTGTAGCAACGTTTTTTGCATTAGCATAATGTTGTTCAACATAATTTAATGCCTTATTACAATTATGACATGATTTGTTGCTTCTAACCTTTATTACCATGACGACAACACTGTGTTTGTTTCCTTTGTATGATATACTCATTGACGTCATAGATTCGACAACTATTTTTAGTGTGATTCGGTGGATCCTATTCATGTGATCCTTATACATTACATGCATACACTCTTTACTTCCTCCCAGTTTATTAATTCTTTGTCACTTCTATCCATCATGAACTTTTTGGCAATGATTCATAAGATCTTTGCGTCATATCCAATCTACTCATATAGAACTCATTTGTTATACCAACAAAATGGTTATAATGGCATGCACACTCCACTTTTTTTCCACCAAAATAAACATTGCTTGTTGATAATCTGAGAATGTTACTAGGCAGTTATTCTTGGTTAATACATAAGACATGCTAACCAATAAAAAATGTTTTTGATTTTATTTTACCCGTTGTTCCACTTTTATTTTAAGTTTCATACATAAATCAAACAACTAGTTCTCATTAGAAATTATTGTCCTCTCCTCATGTTTTCTTTTGGGTTGTATATACAAGTAGGAAGGACAATCATAATCAGTACTGCATTTATTCACCTGGAACTCGTCAATTCAACATGAACAGGCCCCCTTGACAAAACAAGTATCTGTTCTAAACAAGCATCTTTTGCTATATCCCACATATAGTTGCCAAGCACTTTTTTTTGGCTGGTTGCTGGAGTACATATGATCGAATAGTCGCCATTTTTGCTAGTGCAAATATTAGTGAAGACATTCATAGAGATGATAGCTTGAAAACTAAATAAAGGTGATGCATGGATGATGAGCGAATAGTGAGTTTAGAGGACCCGTCCTGGTTGTTCAGATTGCGCTGCTTCTGGTCCCCTGAAAAGGAAAAAAAGAAGGTAGAGTTGCCTCTATTACGCATGTGCGTCTCACTGTCTAGGATAGATCTGTCGTTTCTTGTCAAGTTGTCATTGTGTAGCTAAGAACGATCGTAGCTTCCCTGCTAAGAGTATCTCTACTCACGCCCCCTAAAACACGTCCGGATTTGAGCCGGCGCGGCGCTTTGGGGGCGCGTCCGAACCAAACGGCGCATTTGGGGCGCCCTCCCCCACTCGCCGCCCACAAACAAATTTTAAATTTGTCGAATTCAAACATAAAACAGCATTTCATTCATACTTTTAGGCAAATTTAAAACATTCGAACGAAATTTAAAACATTTAAACTAAAACTAAACTAAACTGAACTAAACTACTGGTAGAACACGTTGTAGTCCTCCACCTTCACGCCGCCGCGGGCCCTGCCTCGTTGTCGTTGGCGCCGGGACCGAAGCCGCCATCGTCGTCGTCGTCGTCCTCGCTGCTCAGGTCAAGGAGCGGCGTCCCGGTGAGCTGGTGATCAACGAACGACCACGCGCAGGCCTTCTTTAGCGGCATCGGCGGGACGTCGTTCTTCGACGCCTCGAAGGCGGTGGCGATGTCCTCGGGGTCGTCAGGGTTGGCGCGTTCGAGCTGCACCGCTTCGAGCTCCGCCAGCAGCGACGGGCGCGGCTCCGTCTTCACCTTCTTCGGCAGAGGCGGCGGGCGGCGAGAGGCGGAACGGAGCCGCCGCTTATGACGAGGGCGCGAGACCCTGGCTCCGGCTTCGGAACGTGCAGCGGCGCCGAGCGGGCGTACGGAGACGAGCCGCGCGAGAAGGGCGACGCCGAGCGGGACGACGAGCCCGAGCGTGAAGACGACGGCGCCGTCCTCCGCGGCTCCCAGCGGGAGTAGTCCTCGGGCGGCGATGTCTCCAGCGGCTCGCCGTATGCGGCGATGTGGGCGAGGACAGCATTCAGAGTGTGGCCGGGTACGCCCCAGAAGGCGTACCGCCCCTCTGTGTTCTTCTTGTCACGCGGCGCCGGCCCAGAGCCGTCCCACCGCGCCATGCGCTCGGCGTGGATCCGCCGGAACTCCGCGTCGTAGCGGTTGGTGTTCAAAGGCCTCCACTCCTCTTGGCGGCGCTGCTCGGCGGTGAGCTTGTACTGCCAGTAGTGGTGAAGGACGTGTGTGTTCTAGTCACGTTCGCGCGGCCGTGGCGCGTCGGGACGGGCACGCCGTTGAGGCCGATCGCCAGCGGCTCCCGGCACGCATGTCCGGCGGGCACGGGTACCACGCGCGGAACAGCGCCTCCGCCTCATGCTTGAGCAGTGTGCGAGGGCCGAAGCCGTTCGCCGCCGCGCCGTTGCGCCTCTTGTTGAAAGCCATTGCTACGGCGAGCTAGGGTTGGAGGGAGGCGGCGGAGAGAGGGAGGGAGAGGCGAGCTAGGGTTGTGCGGCGAGAGGGAGGGTCGAGCGCCTTTTAACTGCGGCGTCGAGGTAGCTGGGCCGGTGGCCTTGCATTTACGCTGCCGTGTGGGAAGTTACTGCGGCGCCGCGTGGCTGATGGGACGGCACACTGCGGCTTCGGGCGGCGCGCCACAGACATACAAATAAAATGAGGCATATTTAATTACAAATAAAAAATATGGCAGAGAAAACACACAAAAATACGCGCTCGTCTCATGTAAACTAATGCTAACTAGTGCATTGTGCAGGTTTGCTAGATTAAACAGTTTAGTTGAACTTTGTCGTACAGTTCGGACTTACTCCGAACCTCTCTACTCTACCACACTGTACTCCCTCCGTTCCAAATTAATTGACTTTTATTTGTCCACATGTGGATGTATCTAGACATGTTACAAGTATAGATACGTCCACATTTGGATAATTAGAAGTCAATTAATTTGGAACGCAGGGAGTACCTTTTTATAAACACCACGAGGGCTATATCAACATAATAACAAATTTTGTAGTGATTCTACAATTTCTACATAGACGTCCCTCAGTTATGTTTTTTTCTGTATAGTTGAGACTGTCTCAGCTCCTTTTTCCGTGACACTACACGGAAAATACAGTTGAGACGAATATCAGCTATGTTTCTGGTGAGGTTGAAAATGTGTTCTTCTCGTGTGGTTGAGATTTGTGCCTTTCTTCGCGTAGTTGAGACTTTGTGAAGTTTCTCAGCTGCACTTGTTTACCAGTATAATAAACAAACTGGGAAAAATATACTTATTAACCTTACTTATTTTGTTACCTTGAATATTATTGATGTCGAAGAAAAGTAGAAATAATATGTAGTCTTTTGAAGAATGTCTAATATGTACTAAATAATAAATATCTTACAAGCATAATTAAATATCCAAAGAATGTAATGTTAAATTTATAAGATTGTTACAAATTATAATAACATACACTTCTAGAAAAGAAAAAAGGAACTTCTTTATTACGCTCTCTTTGGTTACTAATATAAAAGTTTACATTTGAGACAATAAACATCAGATAGTAGGGAGAAAAGAAAGGAGAAAACAATTGCACACGCGAAAATGCAGAAATGAGAACACGCAAAAATAAGAGAAAACTGGTTATGTGCCCCGTGCCAGGAGTTTCTTGCGCTTCCTATTACTGCTTTGCCACAAAGGCACAACATGACCACCAAAGTATCCGTCCACGCGCGAGGGTTACTTACGTCACCACTCCCAAGTTTCATATCTTATTTTTATTGTTCTCTTTTAATTCTTATTATGTTTTCTCTATTGACATCATACATATGCATATGTGCAAGGTTTTTAGGGCACATACATTTCTCGAATTCTCAGCTATCTTTTTTTGGTTTTATATTGGCATGAAAGCTTATAAGGGTACAAGAATACAAAAATTCACATTGGCTACCAAGCTCATATGCTCCTGATAGAATAAATAAATTTTGAAAATTATTAAACATTTAAAAAAATTCTGATTTTTTTTGGAGATGAACATATACAAATGTTCTACTTATGTGCCAAGTTTCATGGTGAAATGACATTTGGTCTGTTCTGTGCAGAAAAAGACAAATCAATGTCCAAAATGGGAATTCAAAAACATTTTTTGAGCACTAATTTTGTTATTTTTTGCATAGAGCACCAGACATGTCATTTCATCATGAAAGTTGACACGTAACTAAAACATGTATATGTTCGTCACCAATGTTTTTGAGAATGTTTATAAAAAAATATTTACTATTTTTCAATTTCTTTTCTATCAGTTGCATATGATCTCGGGACCCAAAATGCCTCTCTTGAGCAGAATACTTCTTTTTACACTAGATGGGTAGCAGAGTCATTGTCTGCGGTCATGAGAACCAAGCGCTATCTTCAGGGATGGAGCTGCCTTAGAGGAGCTGGGGTCAGCCGACCCCAATGAAAAACATCAAAACCTTCATTAACTAGCACTAGCTTCCTTACTTATAGGAGATAGAGAATATAGACATGACCTCATTGACATTTTTTTCTATCTTCTTCCCTGACTATCTTGGTGGCTAGAGCTCACGATGGTGAGCTTTCTCACCCGGGTTCGAATCATAGTTGAAGCGTTCGCATTAAACGGGTGCTATCCGAGACATGCTTCTTGTTTGGGGTAAATCATTTTTGGCTCACGGTTGTATATGCACCCATTGTCCAAAAACAGCATTTCAAAATGTCTAAAAAATTAAACAATTTTTTTGGATATACATCTGCATATTTTATGTTCGTACAAAAAGTATTCGTGAAAAATGACATTTATTCCTGTGTAAAAAAAAGGTGGTCCAAAATAAATTTTCACGAAACATTTATTTGTCGTTTTTACACAGTCCACAAAGAATTTTGTTTCTTAACAAAAAATTTTGTGCGAAGATAGAATATGCAGTAAAGTCACTAGAACCAAAGTTGTTTTAGCCAACGTTTAGAGTCACTAGAACCCCCTGGGGATATAAAGCTTGGATAGACCCAACCCACTCGCTAGAGTAATACAGTAAGTAATCATCTTGTGGGGCCATTGATCATTAGGCCTGGTTTTGGCCTACGGGAACACGGGCTGTACCTGACCGGCCTGGTCCCAAGCATGACGCCAGCCTCTCCTGGCTGTCGCTAAGATGACTAACTTACCAAAAAAAAACTTCTCACCATGCCCAATGATGTGTTATCTCTTTCTTTTACTTTTGTTGCTTCTGCAGATTTTATGATGTGAGACAGCGCGGTATCATCATAAGATGTTTCGGTTCTTCAAATGCCTCGAAAAATTAGGATCGTCAGGATCGTCGATCCAACAAGCACAAACCTATGATGACCTTTCAAATGCCTCAAATGTTAGGATCGGCAATCCAATCGTCACAAACCTATAATGACGCAATTTCGTGGGTTAGTCATACTCAACACTCCCCCTCATGCTCAGACCCGAGAGGTTCGGAGATGTGACGCAACAAATGGCACTTGCCGTCTATTATTTCAAGTCTAAGGTAGAAAGTCTAAACTCTAGACTTCCTGCTCGAAGGACAAATGGCACTTCTAAGCACGGATTAGACTACGTTTCAGTGTGTGGTACAGTTTTGTCAGGTTGCTGTCGGGTGGCTTGTCACCTGTCGGGCACTGCAAAGACAACGACGAACTTGTTACACCTACCATTACAGTAACAACAACCATGCCTTGAGAGCAATCATTAATCAGTAGCTCTTGCATTGCCAAATTTACACAAACAAACACGGCTAACTAGACATGCAAATAAGCCATGAACAGCAAATGGCATCTCAATTCTAATACTGTGCTGGTCGTGGTGCAGGGCGGAGGTGCTCTGGTCTTCAGGGTGCTCAGGGCCGTCGACTTCCTGGCTGTCGGAGGGCTCCTCCCAGTCCAAGGTTTTCTGGAGGAGATGGTGGCAGGTTCCGCCGGCGGAACGTGCTGCGTGACGAAGAAGGTGCTGGAGCTCAGAAGGATCTGGTTGTAATTTCTCTTTGTTTCTGGGCTTATCTGTAAGGTGCTCGGTTGATGTATTTTCATCCACAAAAAAAAAAACAATTCTAATACTGTGCATGGTTACCCTATAGACAAAGATGGCACAGAATTACACCGAAGGAAAGGATTGGGTATATCTCCCATTTCTGTTTCTTACAACAGGGCAAGGTTAACAGTTTAGAAGACTTTGATTTCAATGTGAAAGCAGCATGGAACAAATGCAACTGTAACAAGCCAAAGAATAAATCTCCACGGAGAAGAACTAGCACATAGTGCCCAGAGTAGCAACTAGAAAGATGCCAGACCTACGCGTGAAGATGTTTTACATGTTACACCGAACACAATTGAGCCGACAATACAGTTTCTCACTCGAAGAGACTGCTTGCTCAGTACCCTGCAGATAAAGATGGTACAGAACTAGAACAAATAGAAGGATAGTAGTATACATCTCTGTTTCTAGAAACAGGGAAGTCCGCGGCCTGGATGATATCGATTTCCATGTGAATGCAACAAGGGAAAAACCTGTTCGACCTACCATTGTTGCAGTTACAACAACTTTGCCTTAAGAGCCTACATCATCAATCAGTAAATTGCACTGCTAAATCTGTACACTCGAAACAGAACGACAGACATACAGATTAGCCATCAACAGCAAATGTCATCTGATGCAGATACTATGCTTGGTTGCCCTATAAAAAAAGATGCTACAGAACTACATCAAAGAAAAGGAGACAATACACCCATATGTTTCTGTTTCTAGCAACAAGGCCAGTACATAGCCTAGAAGACATCAATTTCATCGTGTAGCAGGCCTGATAAGCAACCCCAAGCCAACCAACAATGTACAAGACGTCAATATGAATGTGAACGCAGAAACGAATGACTGCAACTGAAACAAACTGAAGAACAATCTCCATAGCGCATAGCATCCATAGCGACAATGTACAGTAGAGATGAGAGATCTACTCATGAAGAAAACCTTAGGAATGAGCACAGCATTGCTGTCTGTTATACCCGACTACACAGCCAGCAACTCAGATCAAGTACATACAAAGGATAAGTTACCGGTTTTGATGAAAATTTTCCCCGAGAACTCAAACTAACTCATAATGACGAAGGTGGAGGCGGTGGTGGTGATGATGCTGACGATTTATTTGGCTCATCACCTTGCTGCCCTTTTACAGCAGCCTTCTCATCCAAGACATCCTTCAGCCCTTCCTGATAGGTCTCCACGTAGTTCTTCACCGCGCTCGTGTAGGTCGAGGCACGGGTCATGTATATGCGGCGCAGCGCGGGCTTCAGGGTCTCGGCCCCTCCCCTCACCGCCACCGCCAGGTCCTCAAGCACAGTAGGCTCAGTTGTCCTTTTCCCCTCCTCGGTGCTGCTGGGTCCAGATTCCTCTTTAGCCTTCTTGTAGTCGTTTGGCCTGAGCTCAGGACCAATGTCCCTGACCCAGGAAGCCCCATAGAGCCTGGTCGCCTCCTTGAGGATACACCATTTCTCTTTCAGTGTGAGCTTGGGACGCCTCTTGTAGCCCGGAGGGTCTGGCAGAGAAGACGGGAACGCGATCTCTCTAAGATCGTACCTCACGTAATCGTACAACTTCCTGCAGACAACTCTGATCTTCATCCCGATTTCTTCTAACACAAGCCCTTTACATGTTAGTACAACGATCAATTAACCTGCGCCATGGTAAAGATAAACCTTGTCAAGCCCTGTATATATGCTCCCGCGTTTGGTCTTCAAACTGCTAGCACGACACGGTTTAAGAGAATCAGCACAGAAAATTGCAAGATCAAAGTATGGAATCAGCATGAGTGTGATAAAAATATCTAGCAAATCGCTAGCGGAATTAATCCTGCGCATGGAGGCATTTGACCGAACACGTTGCCTTCATCCAGAAACAACTAGCCGGACACCTTCACAGTGAGATGCGATGTGGCCTCAGTGCCATAAACATGGAAGGAGTTAAGCAAATAAACGATGATGAGGAGCTATAGCTCTGGATCGCGCATCAAACAGAACACAAATCTCTGACCGACCACCACGTGATCACAAACTGGAAATCGAGTACTCAATTTCCAGAGAGAAATTCGATGCGAGGATGGAAACCTGGAGGTCTGGCAGGTCGCCGTGGTCGCTCCGTAGAGGGGAACGGGAAGGCGGCGCGGCGCAGAGCGGGAGCTACTGCGGCGCCGGCGAGCCTAAGCGCTCGTTCGTGTCCCCTGTTGAGTGGGCGAGGCTCAGAGGATGCGCAGGAATGGAAGGCGACGACGCGGCCTGCGCCTGCGAAGTGGCGCTGGTGGGCTGGCCTGTTTCGGCGTTTTTTTTTTTGTTTATCTTTTATTTCTGTTTCCATAATTGTTCGGATTTGGAAAAAAAATTCATATTTTTAAAAATGTTCAGGGTTTGAAAATTATTCGGATTCGATTTTTTTCAGATTTAAAAAAATGTTCGGTTTTTAAAATTGTTCGGATTGGAATTTTGTTTAAATTTGAAAATTGTTCAATTTAATATATTCAGAATTATGAAAATTGTTCAAAATTGAAACTAGTTCAAATTTAAAATTATGTTAAGCTTTTAAAAAATGCAAAAAGAAAAATAGCACTACCTTTTACATTGTGGGCCGCTTTTAAAGTAGCCCATGAAGCATCGTTTCAGGCTAACTACCGTTTTCGCGTCGCCTTGAAGCGACGTACAGGAGCGCCCCGGAGCTCCTATACCACGCGCTACGTGGAGGAAACTTCGCTCCGTGTACACCACCCCCCACCCCCCCCCCCCCCCCCCCCCCCCCGCCCCGCCCCCTCAATGCTACTGGGCTCGGCTCACGACGTCGCTTCTGTGTCGCCTTCCTCCCTTGTCTCGTCTTCACCGTTGATCGCTCGTCGTCACCGCAAGCACCTGCTGCCGCCACCCACGCCAGGCGCCGCTCTCGCGCCACCTCAACGCCCCACCCTAGTCGAACCGACACCGCCTGCTGGTACACGCAGAAAAACGCAGAAAAACACAATCACATCGGATATATACTCTTCATCCATGTGGATCATACATGATCCCAGTGTGCTTGATAAAATTATAGTATTGCTTCACGTACGACGAAATTCGTCCGATTCGGCGCTGCTATACATACGACAAAACTTGTCCGATACCTGTACGATCCTAGCGAGTTTGCGTCACGCGGGGCAATGAGCCAAGGAGCGGTTTGGGTTTGAGTTTGGGCCAAAAAAAAGGAGTTTGGGCCAACAAAATAAAATAATAAAACAAAAGGAAAGTCGCATCTAAGTCTCAATGTTATTCTATAAAAAAAGTATATGTGTCTAAACGTCCGTTACTATTGTGCCCTGACAGTGGGCTCGGCGACGCTTTTGCACGCAACATCCTTCTTGAACGCTTTGTCAAGGCGTTCCTTTGAATACTCCGCCAGGAAATTTCCTAGTAACCCCAGATCCTTCGTGGGATCCGGCGATGGCGGTGCTTTTGTGTCGCGTTCCCCTTGGAGCCTCATTTTGGATTTTCCACCAGCCAAACTGACCCGTGGAGGGAGTTGGTGGTTAGTGGCGGTGAGTTACTTGGCAAACCTAGCTCGGGCAAATTGCAACTTTGGGTTTGGTGAGCGTTAAGTGAAAATGCTCAACCTACCTCGGTTGATGCCGGCGATCATGACTGCGCTCTTGGTGGTCATTCCTCTCCATGTACGCATCGCTGTGAGGCCCCTTCACCACCATCTCGGTTGTTTGGCCTATTTGTGTGATTGGTGTTGCCTTGTCTTCTTGTATTCGGCTAGGTGGTGCAAGTCCCTGGGGCTAGCGTGGATTTCGGAGTGGCGGCTTCGGTTTCTCGCCTCCTACATATTTCGTTGAGGTGTTAGAGTGTCGGCTTTGGTCGCGTGGGTGGTTTGTCTTCGGATGTCCGCCTCGGTCGTGTTGGGTTGAGCTGTTTGGGTATCGACTTTACTTGTTAGGACGATTTGGTCGTCGACTCGTGTGGGGGCATGGCCGCCTTGGGGCCGACGAATTGGTTTTTGTATTGTATTGGTTTTATGTCAGCTTCCCTTGTAAAGTGGCCAAATATTTTGTACTATATCAATGAAAAGATAAATCATTTAACTCGTTTAGAAAAAAAATCGTAAAAAAATGCATTGAGACAGCTAACATGGACAATCAGTGGTTTCTAACGAACGTGCATTGGTTCTGCGTATTTCTTGCGTAATTGTTGTGCTAAAACAATCCGTCTATGCATGAGGAAAGAGGATAAATTGAGAACTTGCCTGTGGTAAGATGGTTAGGAGGGTGGTTGTACCCCTAGCCTAACAGAGTTCAAATTCTAGATTTGACATTGGTGTTTCTCATTTAGACAGAATATGTTTCAGTGGGAGGCGACGTTCTCGTCGACCGCGAGGCGTCTGTGGTGACTTTGTCAATCTCAAGACCCAACCGCCGGATCAGTCTTTCGGAGGTGCTCATAGGGATAATGTGTGTGTGCGTGTGTTCATAGGGGTGAATGTGTGCACATGTTTGTGAACGTTTGTGTTGTACTGTGTTTCGCAAACGTAAAAAAGAGGAAAGAGGATAAAGAAAAAAAAGGTTAATAAAGAGGTAGTATAACGTACGAGCCGGTCCGATCCCATGTCCCAGCACTAGCCCAAACTCAAACCAAAAAGCCCACGTGACGAAGGTCGCTACAACCGAGGATCGTACAAGTATGGGACGAATTTCGTCGTACGTGAAGCAATAGATCAATATATAAAGGCCACCAAGATTTGACCTGCTTCCGCAGGATCCATGTCGCCTCCAAACCCTGGCCGTCCGATCGAAGAGATCGAACGGTCAGCAACCGTGCACGTCGCCTGTACTGTAGCTGCTACAGTTCCACCCGAATTTCTTCCAATCACGGCGTGCCACGTCGCCCGGTGAGCGGCCGGTGGAACCGGTGGCCAGCCGTTCACACCCGCGCACGAACTTTGGCGCAGCCATTTAGCAAAAAAACCCTGCGGAAGGACCGATTCGCAGATTCGGAAAACATCACGGGCCTATCTGCAAAAGCGTGCGCACAACTCCACCTCCTCTTCTCTCTCCCTGCGTGACCCGGAGGTCGCCGCCGCCGCCGACGCGCCGCCACGCCGCTCCGCTCCTCCCCGTTCAGATCGAAGTCCACGGAGAATTCGCCGTCGTTTTCTATCCATCCTCGCCGACTCTCGCGTCCTGGGATGCCCGAGCGTCGCCGGAATCTTCGCCGGCGTGAAGTTGCTCCCTCCGCCGCGTTTTACGCCGCCGGGCAGGTCGTCTTCCAAGGGCGAGCGTCTTCCACGGGGCGCGCTCCCTCCTTCCCCGCACGATCGCACTTCCGCCGCCACGGGCCTGCTCCTCCAGCTTCTCGCCCCAACGGCGCACAGCAGGTCGACCTCCTCGATACGGCGGCGCGGTACGCTGGGCTCGGCCTCCTCTAGCCCCATCTCTCGCCTTCATTCCGCTGCTGATTCAAGGTACACACTCCTCTCTTCTTCAGCTTCTCATCCAGCTTCTCGCCCCAACGGCGCACAGCAGGTCGACCTCCTCGATACGGCGGCGCGGTACGCTGGGCTCGGCCTCCTCTAGCCCCATCTCTCCGCCTTCATTCCGCTGCTGATTCAAGGTACACACTCCTCTCTTCTTCTTGATTTGCCTCCTCCCCTCTCTCTTGCACTCTCCGTAATTTCCCTTCTTTGTTTCTGCGGATGATTTTGTATGAGATGTTTGACCATCGTGCTGGATGCCAGACGGGGCCAGGCGGCGGGCGAGGCGGCAGCGATGATGCTACTCTCCCTTTGCGTCCTCACCTTCATCAAGGCCCTCCACCCCATACCGTACGTCTCACCATTCCCCATTCTTGATCCTCTGTTTCTGCTCTGCTTCACTATGAGTTTTGATGGTTCAGGAGAGTCTGATCGATGGATGTTGGTGTGCAGCTAACAACCGCTGCTGGCATTGGAGATCGACGACGAGTAGATCACAGTTATTGGCAGGCTATGTGTTCTAGGTTGGCCTTGAGATAAGAAAGGGAACACTAACAGGCAAGCGACCCAAACATTCGCCAAATACCAGTAAGTATACAAATCCATTCATTATGAGACCTATTTTCAGTCGTAGGTCGTAGGCGTAAAGTTCATTACTGCGGAAGTGAGCAGGTAGTATTACTGGTGACTAGGCTACCGTAAAAGATATGCAGTTCTGATCAAAGAAGTTGCAGCTCACCAAATACTGCATCCAAAACGAGATATAGGCTACATTTAATTCACCGCATCAGCATGCCATCCTAGAGACCAAAAGCTCACTGTCTAGAGAAGAATTGGAAGTGGTATATGTGATTTGTTAAATTATTAATTAATAGCAATCAAAGCTTACCGGAGTTGTGCCTAACAATACAGATAAGAGTACTACGGTATCTCCAAACTAACCGCTATTTTTGATTGCTAATTTGACACCTATGATTTGCATAACTTTAATATTACAAAAGAACTACAAAATGATTCTTCAGATGGAGGGAAGATCAAACACAAGGAGCTTTGCATGTTACTGATCATACTTTTGATGAATAATTAGTTTACTTTGGAACTTCAGCTGTAAGAGTTTGTACCTAATGCTTTTGATAATTTGTGCAACCATTTGATTTAACTATGCATTTTATGATAGGAGGATCACCCAAAAAGTTAGTGTGTATGTATTTCTGGTTCTAAGTGGACTACTCCAATGGATCATAAGATCAAAAATAGTTCTGCTAAAAGCATTTAATCGAAGGGAAGTGACAGGTATGATTCAGTTTAATCCGTGCATACACAATTGAAGAACCATATACGCGCCTTTGTGCCATTATTTTATTCTATTTTATTTTTGTTTTGCAGGATGACCAAATCATTTGAGGAGTAACCGAGAAACCAAGGTCCCTGATCAGCGGACGGCTGTTGAATTTCAGGTGCCGGTAGGCGGCGCGTACAGGCTGATCGACATGCTCACGGGCAACTGCATTAACAGCGGAATCAACAAAGTGTACGTCCTCACACAGTTCAACTCGGCCTCCCTCAACCGGCGCCTGTCCAGGGCCTACAATTTCAGCAACGGCGTCAGCTTCGGCGATGGTTTCGTCGAGGTGTGAAATTCAGAAATCCAGAGCACGTACGCTTCAGGAGATGGCACTGCTGCAAGGAAACCTTTGGGTGTTAATTAGTTTGATTATGTGAAATGGGGATAACGGAGTGAGATTTAACTATCTGCGATGGTTTCGTCGAGGTGTGAAATTCAGAAATTCAGAGCACGTACGCTTCAGGAGATGGCACTGCTGCAAGGAAACCTTTGGGTGTTAATTAGTTTGATTATGTGAAATGGGGATAACGGAGTGAGATTTAACTATCTTTTCAGATCCTAGCATCAACTCAGAGGCCTGGTTTGGAGGGAAAGAGGTGGTTTGAGGGTACCGCTGACGCGGTTTGACAGTTCGATTGGCTTTTCGAAGTATGTTTTCTCTTGCTGTGTGCACGTGGTAGTTATAACACTATTCATACAGAGTGGTTTCATTGTAGGGTCAAATGCACAAAGCCATTTACCTCTCTAGAAAAACACACAAAATCACTTAGATACAATTATACTTGTGTTTGGTAAATTGAGTCGATTGCATAGGCCGGGGCTTTCCCTCCTTTTTGAAAAAGAAAAGAAAGTATGTTGCATACTTGTGAGATAACCACTATTGGTGCCCCTGTTATACTTTCATTCCAAGAATCAACAGAGCCTGTGTTCAGACGAACTTTCATATTTCTTCTTCTTTCATCTTAGTATTCTACTGAAAAACCTCAGTTGTCCCTAACATGAAGTGTAACGCTGTGCTTTCTAGGATGCCAAATCTGTAGATATAGAGGATGTGTTGATTCTTTCTGCTGATCATCTCTACCGTATGGACTACATGGACTTTGTTCAGGTAAATTCTGCGTATAGATTACTTACTACAGTTGTCTGTCAAAGTGCATAGTTAAATTGTTCTTGCCATTTTGATATGCAAAGTCACCGGCAGAGAGATGCAGGCATCATCATCTGTTGCTTGGCTATTGATGAGAGATGATTCATTTCTATTTCTCTAGGTAATATACATAGTCACAAATGTCCTTCCACTATGCATGATCTACCAACACAGACCGGAAGTTAATAAATTTACCCCTTTAATTTTTTGAATTATCTGTGCATTGTTATAAGGCAAATATTGATTGTCAATATAAAATCAACTTTCTGAATATATCAAATTTTCGATTTAAGTACCCTATTTGACATAGAATCTGCTCCTATGTTCCTTATCCGATTGTCTGACGCGCCAGCCTTATAACAGAGGGTAACTTTCATGTGGTTCAGGCATTCCTTGCAGGAACATAGGTTTATAACAAGTCCCAGAATTGCAATAGTTCAGCTTAAAATTATTGACAGGTTCCTGGTTAAAAACGCCATGTCTGCTCCTCCCTTTTCCCTCCAATTTGGCATGTTTTTTCCAGTTGTTCTCCAGCTTGTGGTAAATCTAAATACCATTTAAGGTTGATGTTCCCAAACTGTATTGCTTGCATAAATTTTTTGTGTCGCGTTTTGATTCATGTCATCGTCTGATACCAATATAAGGAAGTTAATAGGAACTAATTATAATGGAGAAGCAAGTACAATATTTAGAAATGATTGGGATGGTACTGGACAACTTGAGAATGTTAGATGCAAGCTCGGTAAAAGAACTGACGGTGCTACCTGTAAATTTTCTTATTCTTCCTCTATGTAAACAGATGCAAACAAAAGGCATGCATGTTCCCAAATGCAAGAATGGTAAAGAATTCCATAAATTTTTATTTTCTATCAAATATGTTGTAGGTGTAGATCAAGAAGAAAAGGCTAGCACAAATATCGCTGATTCTAATTGTAGCATACTCCGTATCAACCAAAGAATAGCTGACAAGTATGTCAACCAGGGCATGAATTTGATGTATAAATTCACATTTTTTGTTGTTGTTGTTGTACTCATGATAAGATATCTCAGATGCATGGAAACTTGGGTACTCATATATCCTATAGAGAACAGACATGCTTTCTACTACGTTTGCCTGCCAGTTGAGTGCACTCAGCACGTTACCTTGTGGCTTTATTCTTGAACTAATTACAGTTGACAATTTCACTTAGTAACACTTGCATCTGAGATTAAAAAATATGACTTTCCTTCTTTACTGGTCATTACTAGAGGTTTGAAACCGCTTTAAGGTTCCAGTATAATCGATGTTCCTTTCAAGATTGGACGAATTTGTGATGGTGCAAAATTAGGATCGTCTTATCTCCAAAGGATGTTTGACTGATATTTAGTGCACTGACTTGGTAATGTAGTCGGAGTAATAGTTTTTGTATTGTGCTATTCACATGTTTCTGTTTATGTCACCTCGGTTAGAAATTATAGGTAAGAATAGGTTGATGAGAGTACAAGCTAAAATTACTGCATTGTCTGACATGGATAGATCATAGATTATATGGCTAAATGCTGCAACTTATATGTTCGCATATCGCTGGTGGAATTTATAGTACCATACTTTTTGTGTCTCTCTAAACTACTTTATCTTCATTTAAGGTATTATATGGTACTCTTGATTTTTTGTTTAAGTGTGCGACGTCATAATTTGGCAATTTGCACTTCTAAGTGGTTGTCTCTACTTCAGCCTAACCATGGTCACCAGTTCCCTAGCCACATCTCCAAGGGCAACCGAGGTTCAGGCATCACAGACGAGATCGTCACCGCACCAGAGCCAAAGACACGCCATCTGCAATGGCAACCGAGGTTCAGGGCATCACACACGAGATCGTCACCGCACCAGAGCCAAAGACACGCCCAGTCACCTTCCCTCATCCGGCAACACCAACAACATCTGAAGGTATCAGGTACACCCTTATTGGCTTCATCGGTACATCTGCTGTACAATCTTCATATAAATTTTTATCCAACATATTACAATACATTTCAGTCCTTAGCCTCTGCCAGCCGGGCATGAATGCCATCTAACCTTTAATGATGCGGATATGGCCACCATATTGATCGGGCCAATAGTACCATGTTTCTAAGCCTCTGTCAACCAAGTGTAAATATTGCCCAATCTTTTGCAATGCCGATCTGGCAACGATATGATCAGGCCAGTACAAGAATTTTTCTTTCAATATAATATCTTAGTGTTCCATAGCTAAACTACGTGCAACAATGTAATGGTGTTGTCCGATCAATTAAGTGTATGTACAGATAGCGATCGTGCCAGCTGCCCTATATACTCCTGTATATATCTTGCTATGCATTGTATTTAGTTTTCGTTACAGCTCATATCGGCTATACCAACTAAATACGTTATGCAAATCAGGAAGGCCAATTATGCTTGCAAGATACATTATGCAACTAAAACCAAGAAACAAACCAACAGCAAAAGTTTTCATCAAGGGCGCGCGTGTTAGACTGGTGAATATTTGGAAAAATTCCAAATGAACTTCCCCTAATTATGTAGAGTTGAATTTAACAAATGCTCACACAATACATCTCCTCTAATTATGGACTTAAATTGAATATTTCAATTTGGAAAATATTTGGAAATAACCTAAATTAACTTCCTCTAAATATGAAATGATTATGTCAAATTCATGCATGTTTGAATAACTTTGAATCATGTTTATGTAAAAGCACTAAATAACTAACTTATGAACTTATGGGGTTGTCTCCAATTTATGTTGTTAATTTTACTTGGACGCCATAAAACTAACAAATTTGAACTTTTAAAATTGGCGAATATTCGGAGAAAATCCAAATGCACATCCTCTAATTATGTGAAGTTGAATTTTTAATAAATGCTCATACAATGCATTTCCTCTAATAATGGCCTCAAAATAAACATTTCAAATTCATAAATACTTGGATGTAATGCAAATGAACATTGTCTAATATGAAATCCAATTGAACAAATGTGCATTTCTACGCATTAAGGACTTAAATTAAATGTTAATGAAAAAAATAAACATGTTCGAACATTTCAATATGCTTTAAAAAATTAGATACTCCAAAATATATCAACATGTTCAGGAAAAATAACTGCCAACTACTTATGCTAAAATACAAACATAATTTATGGACAAAAAAATGTTCGACTATTTTAGACTGGTGAATATTTGGAAAAATTCCAAATGAACTTCCCTAATTATGTGGAGTTGAATTTAACAAATGCTCACACAATACATCTCCTCTAATTATGGACTTAAATTGAATATTTCAATTTGGAATTTTTTTGGAAATAACCTAAATTAACTTCTCTAAATATGAAATTCAGATGCGGTTCTTCAAATTATAGATTAACTTTACTACATGCTTACATAATGCATATATTTTTATTACGGAGCTAAATTTATTTATGCCGACCTACAGACATAATCGATCATTCAAATTTGCTAAGTATTTCCAGTTACCCTAGACGACAGACAGGTGCGGCGTGTCGCCGCGCCCAAATGTCTAGTATTGAAGTAACTCTGGAATAGATCTCTGAATGCCCCAGCTGAATGTCAAGATACCTTTTGGCCTGCAGCCAACCAAATCACCATCACACCACGTTCAATCACTATAAAAGCAAGAACAAACTAGTATAAAGTTCCAAACAAAGAAAAACCATCGATCAAGTTCCAAGGAGAAAAACAAATTTATTCTGAGTAATGTTACTGCATTGTACATTTTCAATCTCTGACGCTCTGGATCAACATTCTGTCACCCTAATAACAATGACAAACTAGTATGAAAATTCCAACCAATGATGAAAAACTGATATCTCATGAGTGGTTTTATTGCATTGTACATTATTCAAACTCTGACTCTAATCTCAATTGCCACAAATTCCCTTCGCGAGCAGTATCAAATCAATTCCTACGGTGTATCTTCAATATTTGTGCACATTTTGTACATGCTGTGTGGAAATTCAGTATCCCTGTGGTTCATGTGTTTCTGCGATTGCTGACAACACAATCTGATCTGAACCGGATAATTTTCTAGAATTTTAGCTGGATATTTCCTTTGTATCTGCGGCAGGATGTGGAACTAATGATAGGAATTATAACAAGACCTATCACGATCACAACAGTGTCAAACTAGTACGAAGACTACAGCAGCAAACTCAAATTCAAGGTATGATTCACCAAACTCCAAGGAAAAAAACCCTGCTATGATATCAGCAGTTTACTGCATTCTATACTCATATTTCCAATTTCTGTCTCACGAAGTCACGATCGATCTCAATCGCCACGATTACGCCAGCGATCGAGCATGATCAAATCAGTTCCAACAATATGATAATTTTGGTGACAAATCGGGGGCACTCAGCTTACCTGATCAGAGTATTATTCGCAGAAAAGACACTGAAGAATGATCAGACGATCCTGCTCCGCTTCTGCTGCTAGTAGTAGTAGCCGCCGGCGCCGTGGTACGCCATGGGCATCGCCACGGAGGTGTTCGACGCGAACGCGCTTCCGCCGCCGCCGACAGCGAGCCCGTTGAGGCCGGCCTGCCCCTGCATCCCGCCCTGCCGGTACTGCGCCCACATCCTCTGCTCCTGCGCCAGCAGCTCCTGCTTCCTCTCCATCTCCGCCATCTGCACGTACGACGGCGGCGGCACGGCCAGCGACGCCGCGAACGGGTCACCGCCGACCATCGTTCCTTCAGGGCCAGGGAGCGCCAGGAAGGGGGCGCCCGGAAGAAGAGCCACGCTGCTCGCGCTCCCGGACGCCGACGCCTGCGCGCTCACGTGGTGCCGGGCCACTCCCTGGTCGTACATTCCGTGCAGGAGGAGAGGGTCCAGCCCGCCGCCCAGCGCTGGTGCTTGCCGTGACAGGCTGCTCGCCGTCTCCACAAGCGCCAGCTCCCAGTCCGCCTTGCCGGGCTCTGCTGCCGGCGTCTGCCACGCGGAGGTCATCGCCTTGGGAGCGTCATCGTCCGACGGGAACGCGACCCAGCCGCCGTTGGCCTCTGGTGGCCCCGAGAAGAGCGCGAGGGCGAACTTGTTCCCCTGGTCGTCGGCGCTGGTCGCGGACTCTCTCAAGTCGACCAGATCGCTCTGCTCAGGTGCCCTCGGCACCCGTGCGGCGGAAGCCTTCGCTGGCTCCACGCGCGCAGGCGGCGCGGCGCTGTGATGCTCTGGCGCCGGGAGCGCCTTGATGCTGTTCATGTCGTACTCTGCGGCGGCGGGGTCGTCGTCTTCGCTTCGCGCACGTTCCTGTGGCGGCGAGGTCTGGCTCTGGAGCGCCTTACCGCGCTCACGCACGAAGGTCTCGAGCGTCTCGAGGAGCTTGTCGTCGATGCGCTTGACCTCGGGGAAGTCAGCCGCCCTCGCGACGCCGGCGTCGTCGCACCAGGAGTAGAAGGCGAGGAGGTCGTCGACGAGCCTGGCGGCGCTGACGTGGGCCTCGAACGCCCTGACGCAGTCGGCGTAGGCCATGTCGAAGAAGCGGTCGAGCAGGACGGCGAGCACGACGGCGAGGTCGTCGTAGAGGCGCGAGCTCTCCCTGACGACGGGGCAGAGCGTGGCGAGCACGACGCGGCTGCGCCTGGCGGCCCCCGTGGGGCGGCACGCGAGGAAGCGGTCGATGAGCTGCCGCAGCTGCGCCCCGCGCGCCAGCAGCGCCTCCGCGTCCATGTCCATCACCGAGACCGTCATGTCCGGGGGAGGGGAGGCGGCGGCCCCGCCACCGCGGTCGTAGGCGTAGTCGTCGGCGAAGCGCACGGTACGGGGGGCGGGGAGGAGGGCAAGGAGGAAGCGGACGCGGTCGTCGAGGTAGAGCGCGTAGGCGCGCACGAAGGCGGAGTGGTCCCACGACGCGGAGTGCGCCTCGTCGCGGAACTCCGCCAGCGACGCGAGCACCGGGCCGCGGCGGCCGAAAACGGAGGGACGCGCGATCTCGTGGCGGAAGTGCGGGTCGCCTTCGGCGAGGAGGCGGTGGAGCAGCGCGAGGCACTTGGCGGCGACGACGTAGTCGCGGGTCTTGGCGAGGCGGCGGGAGACGGTGGCGACGCAGGCGGCGACGTGGACGCGCGAGGAGGATCCCGAGGTGAGGCGGAGCACCTCGCGGGCGTGGCGGTCGTCGGCGGGCGCCTGGTCGTGGCCCGTGGCGCGCACGATGGCCACGTCGAGGTCGGGCGCCACGCCGCTGGTCACCTTGGCCAGGCCGATGCTCGTCTGGTCCTTCACCGCGCCCAGCGCCTTGCGGATCGACATGGCGGGCCGATCGATCTCCAACTTCGATGCGCAGGAGATGAGAATTTCTCGAAGCCTATCTTGGATTGATTCTTGGGGGAAGAGGAGGAGAAGCGGCGAGGGGTTCTAGAGGGGGAAGAGTCGACGACGCGGTTTTGGCCGTGGAGGCGATCGGACGGCTGGGATTGCGGGATGGGGGAGATGGAGGGCTGGGATGAGGTGCCGGCGGCCGCGGAGTCGTCGAGGGAAGTGCGTTGATTCTTCTGCGTTCCTGGAATGGGAATTTGTCGTTGCGTTTTCTTCGGGTGGATTTTGAATTTTTTTTTCTGTTCGGGAAATGCGTTTGCTTTCGGGTGAAGGAATAACTAACGGAATCGAAACTTGTTAGGAAAGATATTCGCGAGATGTTCGTTTTCGCACACCCAATTTGTCCTCGTGGGTTTACTTAGAATCCTGACCACGTGGCACAACTGACGTTTCTTTTCTTTTCTGTCCTCGGTGGAGAATGACAAACAGGAGCCACCAGGAATTTTCTTGAAGAGATCTAATTAAGGCTCAGTTGAATTTGAATGAGAATTAAGTTAACTCTCGATATCAAGTTTTTCAGTTGCAACTCATGTGCAACTTAGAAAATTTTAGTTGCAACTTATGTCCAACCTAGTAATTGGAAATATCTGATTCGCAAATAATGTTAATCCCATTTATAGTCGGGGAAATCTCTGTTGCAACCGGAGAAAATATGAGTTACAACCCATGTACAACTCACGTATCGCATGAATCACGATGCAAATCTGATGAAAGTGGTGTTGAATGCGCTCCAACTTGATTCTCTCTCGAGTGAGGAATAGCAAAACCGTTTATTCAATTCCCGAGTCTTATTATTATTGTTTATTATTTTTTCGATCGAAACCTGTGGGCCCCATGTTGATGATTTTTTTGACCTGCCTCGACAGATTTCCTATTTTACACTAATTATAAGATATTCTATAGAAATGAAGAAAAAACTTGTAACAATTTATTTTTACGTTTGAGATAATCACTAACCACATCATTGAATTCCCTACTTGCCCTATCAAGAACCACCCTGTACAAGCATCTCAGCCACTTAACTCGAAATATTCTATTGGTTTAAATATTTTAAAACTGGCCCTGGCCCTGATACCACCCTGTAAAATGTTACAAACTTGTGAATATATCCGGTGAACATATTTTTGAAAGCCGAACTTATTTTAAAACCATGTGAGAGTATTTTTTAACTTTGTGAACATTTTCAAACTGTCGTTATTATTTACTATTTGAACGTACCTTTTTCCATACCTATCAACATGCTTTGAATCACGCAAACATATTTCACAATCGTGAACAATTTTTAAAATGTGAACATATCTTTGAATGTCATGAACATATTTTGACTCGTATGAATCCGCAAATGTAATTTTTAGAACCGTGAACATACTTTTTCGAACACATTAACAATTTGCAAAAACCTCATGAACATTTTCTTGAATCGGCGACTTGTTTTTAACCTCATGAAAGTATTTTTTAGCTATGTAAACATTTGTTTGAAACACTTGAACATATTTTTGAACTCGATGAATATTATTTTCACAATGTGATTTTCTCATATTTAAAGTATGGAAAAGAAATAATAAAAACACATAAAACGAAAAATAAACAAAATAAAAGCAAAAAATAAAGGATAAAAGGAAAAGAAAAAAACAGAAAAGAAGGACAGCTCCGAACATCAAAACTGGCCCAGGCCCTGATACCGCAGGGGTGGTGGTGTGCCCCCGGCGACGCACCGAGCAACGCATAGGTTTTTCTCACACCTTGACCCACAAACGCAGCCAGTAAAATTCCAAGCGGATTCCTACTCTAAACTCCAAAAGGCCACACCACCAGAGTTTCCTGCTGCGCTCCCGCTAAGATCCTCATGTTACTTCCGGCCCAAATTTGAACGCCGTGATAAAGCACGTTGGATCGTACCTCAGCAAGCAACCAGCAAAGCTTACGACCCAACAAGGGCAAAGAACAAAACCAAATGTTCAAGAAGATTGTCAATCTTCCCATCCCGCTAGTTAGAAGGATTAAAAAATAGTATGGATGAATTGATTGAAACAAATAAAGTAAAAACGACCAACGAGCAAGTGATAGTAAAAATCAAGTAAAGGAGGTTATAAACAATGTAAAAAGAGGAATCAGGGGCCGTAGGTTCACTAGTGTCATCTCTCCATAACATAAAAAACATACCGGGAGCATGTGAAACTCCACCGCGACCTTATCCCCTCGTGCTACAGTGCTCAGGGGCGATTTTTGAAGCTCGTCGTCGTCAATCCACCTCGCGCGGCGGCGATCCGTGGGATTCCTCCGTCTCCGACGGCTGCTCCGGCAGCGGGAGGCTGGGGAATCCCCGGATCTCGCCATGTACATAGTGTTGGGTTGAGGGTGTCCCTGCCGGCGGCGCTGTGGAGGTGGTGGCGTGGTCGGCGGTGGTTTTTGGGGGCGGCGCTTCCCCTCTCTGCTGCGTGTGCAGCGGGGCGCTCGCCGTCGTCCTGGCGCTCGCGGATCCTCGGATTCCTCGGGCGGTCCAGGCCCCTGCTTCGGGTCGACGGGATGGCGCCGTTGACCTGGGGCTCTGGGACTTCGGTCCCCCGGCTCGTTCGTCGTCTCGCCGGCGCGTCCTCCAGCGGCGGTGTGGAGCTGGGGTGGTGGTGTGTAGGAGGTAGAAGCGGCGTTCGCGAGGAGGCTCTGCTGGCTTCGCCGGACTTGGTGGCTGACGGAGGGTGGTGCGGCAGGCTGTGGAGGGCGCTGGCCGTGTTCGTTCATCGAGCGAGGTTTCGTCACCGTGTGGCGGACGGCTTCTGCGGCCTTTTCCATGTGCGGAGGTGCTCTCGGGTGAAGGTAAGAAGGTGGTCCGGCTTCTTCGTCTCCGGCGTCGGCGGCGGAGTTGTCTTCCTCGTAGCTATGCTTCCTGCGTATGTTGTGCTTTTCTGCTCGAGTCTCTGTACTCGTTCTTGATGTAATGCATATGCAGTTCTCAAAAAAAATAAAAAACATACCGGGTAAACAAATTACAGCTCGTCACTTGGCATAATTGTACTCATAATATAAAACTTCTTAGCATTTGTGCCGGTCGAGTATGTTTAGGTTTAACTGTCAATATAAAACAAATACCAACCAAAAATTATTAAATTGATGATGCTAGATTATTAATGAATATACTCTTTCAGAATTACTTTATTTTAACATATTATAAAAGAGCTAATGGCTAATTTGAAACACAAATATCTTAAGCTACTCATATTGTGAATCAGAGTTGTTATTAGCGGTCCAGTAAAATGGCTATTGGCATGTAATGGTCATGCATGAACCTAGACAAACCATCATACATGTACTAGTAGTTTTTCGCGCGGCGTCACGCCGCGAGTTCTTTAAGTGTTGGTATTAGTAATGCGTGATGCAGTTATTGTTTTGGCTGGCAACAAAGGCGGAGCCATATCTTCAGTTGCAGGGAAGCCCTTTTATCTTCAGTTGTACAGTCTGCTGTATATCACAATTAACTGAGCCATATTGGGGTGTCCAGTGAAAAAGTTGCAGCTCTTCCCTTTGTATCCATGGTTCTAGGTGTGCTGAGAGTAAAGAGTACAGTGAACTGTACATTTGCATTTGGTCAGGACATAGCAAGTAGGATCCATTTTTCAGCAACTTAGTATTCACACGGATGTGTAAATGCCTATTCAAATATGAGTAAAGATCTGCTAGAGTTGCAAAATAACAATCTGGCTGAACAACCACAACAACAGCAGAAGAGTACTTGTGTATTAGTGTTGTGTCCAATAACTTGGGCAGAATGTAGCATTGTGCAGGGTAAACAATGTGGCTTGTGGATACTATTGGAGCGCTTTCATACTCACATCTTCCAGTGATTCCATGCAAATACTGGAACTTGTCCATGTAAATAGTATATTTGTATAATAGCATTGGGGCAGTGGTTGTTTCTGGCATAACTGAGCCTGGAACTATGTCTTGAAGCATAGGGAAATTTGCCTGTGTGGTGAAATTTAAATTTAGAAATGTCTTTTTTTTTTTAATTTGTGAAATTTTGAAATTATTGTAATGCAAGGGGAAGTTACGTTCAAAAGTTGTCTAGATTTTGGAAAATGTTCAAACTGGGAAGTTTTCTAGATTGTCCTTGGTGGATAATTTTTATGAATGTATTTTATTTTTTTGACGAAAATATATATTGTGAATAGAAATGGTGATATTAGAGAGAGTTGAGTTCGATTTGTGCACGCACAACTAACATAGCAAGATTCAGGTTGTGCTAAGAAATCTGGAGGTAAGATAGTTATTATATCTTGTTGGTAGTTATTCTTTTCTGCTTTCAAGAAATTATGAATATTCAGTATACGGAAATAAGTTTGCGGATGGTAAGTAAGAAATAATTTGGTTTCTTATTTGTTTCATCGCAATAAAGAATTAAGTATCTAATTTAACTGATATGGTCATGGTGCCACGGAATATATCTAGCAAATGTACTTAGTGCTTTGGAACACAACAGTTAAGGTTTTGCAGTCTGCTTGTTAGTATAGAGTCGTCACTCATAACTTGTGAAGCAAATGGAATGCTGCATGTCTTGTTTAGAAGTACTTATGTGAGCACTTGAGTAATACTGCTTTTTCTTGAGTTCAGTAGAATATAACAGTACAAAATGTTCTATATTACAGACCTAATGGTAAAAAAAAAACATATGGTTTTGGCATTAACTGCGCGCAACTTGTAATGTGTTCATAGGTCGGCAAAGACTTCTTGGTATACTATGTTTCTGGTCTCATTAGTAGGCTGCCCATCATCATCCAGAGCCAAAACTTTTAAACCTTTCCTCGATGTTACCCGCGATACAGCGACATAAAATTGACCGTGTGAGAACACAGGTTTGGGCAAATAAACTCCAACCTTGTTTAATGTCTGTCCTTGACTTTTATTGATTGTCATTGCATAACAAACTTGAACTGGATATTGTCGACGCTGCAATGTGAAAGGCCACTTTGTGCTTGCATGTAGGACAATCCTTGGAATGCATACACAGTCTCCTATGTTATTTCCTGATATTATTCTAGCTTCAAGAACCCACTTGCCCAACCTGGTAACTAATAGACGGGTACCATTGCATAAACCGATAGACTGATTGATATTCCTTAACAACATTATGGGTACACCCACTTTAAGGATAAGTCTATGCTTGGGAAAATTAGGTGGCTCCACTTCATGAAGGAATTCTGGAGGATATAGCAAGTCTGCATCTGCCATGTGGTCCATTGTTTTACAGACGGAGTCACTACTATCAAATATGACGGCATCATCAGGAACCATAGAAAAGATTGTATCATTGATGGAGTTAGCAACTTTATTTGTAGGGCAAACTATTGCACGTTCTGCCAAATATAGAGGGTCTGAATACTTGTCTGTAAATGAGTCATATACTGCATCAATAAGTGCCTCCATATAATTAGAAGTAGGCAGTAACGCTATATCAGGAGGTAAAGAGAGCCAAGAAGGGCTGGATTCTCCTTCTCGTGCAATCATTGGAACAGTTCCATTGCCTACATCAAGAATCCATCTAGCAAATGCATCCAACTCCGATCTTTCGGCAGGCAGAAGTGTAGGATTTGACAGTCTCATATTTTCTTGTAACTGACGGACAGTAACATCTGTCCATAGAAATGATCTAACCAAGGAAGCATTAAGTATCTCTGTTCTACTGCCTCCTTCAACAACAGGTAGTATTTGTCTGAAATCTCCTCCCAGAACCACTGTTTTTCCGCCAAAAGGGAAAGCTTTTCTAGAACTATCATTAACTGACAAAACATCCCTCATACTCCTGTCCACAGCTTCAAAACATCTTTTGTGCGTCATTGGAGCTTCATCCCATAGTATGAGTGCAGCTTTTTCAACTAACTGGGCTAAATTGGTGCCACGGGATATGCTGCACATTGTACGATTTCTTATTTCGAGAGGTATCCTAAACCGTGAATGGGCTGTTCTCCCTCCTGGAAGCAGCAAAGAAGCTACACCAGATGAAGCGACTGCTAAAACAATTTTGTCTTCTGCACGTAAAGTCGTTATAATAGCATTCCAAAGAAATGTCTTGCCAGTACCTCCATGGCCAGAGATAAAAAATACCTTCCCAAACTTGGCTGAAACTGATTCCATGATCTCTTCATAAATATTTTTTTGCCCCGAGTTCAACTTTGTACGAAGAGAAGCCGATGTTGTTTTCAAGTACTCCTTATCATATTGCATTTCTTCTAGTATCAACCTGTTGCCAAGAAGTCGAGCTCCAGTTTGACGTTCTGTGGATATATTAAAGGTTGATAAAGAGTAACCATTTTTGCCAAACATAACAGAAAGCTCTTCCAATAATTGGGAGTATAAATATTCAGGGGGAATGATAAGAGCATCATCATCTAATGAATGAATAATCTGGGCTGCTAAATCATCAGTCATATATTTGGAATAGGCATCAAGAAGTTTCTGGCCATTGTTGACACCACAAAATAACAAAACAGTCATGAATAAATGCCTCAACTGAAATGAGGAAGCCCACTGGATTGCTTCATCGAACAGTAAAAACCATTCATTGTCGTTACCAACCAGCCCACGGGCCTCACAGGCCGCCTTGAAAGAGTCATATAACTTTCCGTTGTAGGTTTTAATGTCTTCAAAGCTTCTGGCTCCTTGGACAACATTCAGTAACATTCTTAGGAAAAAAAGCTCATTCGTAGTAGGATGTACGTTGTATATCCTGCCAATAGGAGGGCCGAATTTTCGATCAGCTGTTCTTTTCTTCCATAACTTGGCTGTACCATCCCAAATCCATTTAGATGGGAAGTCTAAATAAGTCAAATGGCGAGCATCGTCATGTCGTCGATTTGCAACAAACCACTCAGTAAGCATAGTCTTACACTTATTAGGATTTTGAATAATATCGATGAGATTTTCATTTTCACTATATATTATTCGGTTCATGTTTGGAAGATGGACAACCAGCCTCTCTACAGAAGGCTCTCGAACATGGATATCAAATGCAAAAAGGCGCCAATCAGCTTCGCAAGTAGATAGATACCTGCAGGTGAGTATACACATTCAAATAAATATGACAGCATATTCGTAGAATTTAATTTCAGAAGAATCTGGGGTCAAAATATTTACCTGCTATTAGCGTAATTCTCTATCTCGTTGACCCCAGTGGCATGAGGGTCTGAAAAATTAGATGTGGACTGTAGACCTACACGTGCCATGTCGTGCCCTTTGGCAAGATATTTGAATAAATATTTGAGAAGATTCGTCTTATTACACCATTCTACATTGATGTGTGCTTGAAACTTTTTAAGCAAAGCCATATTATAGGGCACTATCCATCTGTTATCTAAGCGGGTACCATTTTTTGTAACATAACATATAAATCTGCATAGAAAACAAATGGCTAAGCTAGGTACAGAAGCATGCCATTATTACAGTAACTACTATAGAAGCATGCCCCGATGGACGAAGAAAATGAACAATGGATAGAGCAAGAAAGAAACGTACATGCATTAATGGGACCAAATGTTTTGCCTTTTCTGACACCTTTAACATATGAATTAATTTTCATCTTGAATACACGTGTAACCAGTTCAGGCCTATCAGCATGTATCTGACCTGGTTCCATAAGCAAAGCATCCGATATCTCATCCCACTTCGGGTTACATGTGAAGGTAACAAAAAGATCGGGCGCTCCAAATACACGACAAAGAGCCATTCCATCTTGGTAATTTTGAATCATATATCGTGGCCCACCAGTATAGCTAGAATGGAGTATATATTGGATACCAATATTCTTCCCATATGAATTACCTTCGCCAATGGCATCTGATATCCCCTGATATGTTTCAGACCTGAGAGTATCCTGATTCCAATAGTGGTAACTCAATCTACAGGATTCAATACACGAAAATGCATCTACATCCATTTGATGGCTCGCTCGACCACAACATGTGAAGGGATTCGGCTCCCCTCTTCTGTAGTGTAACCTGTAGTTGTAATACTCAAGCTGTGAGACGTTCTTTCGTCCTGTTATGGGGACACCATCCACCTCTTGATAAGGTATACCAAGATGAAATCCTCTAGAAGCATAGGGAAACAACAAAGGATACTGAAGAGCCATAAGAGAAGGATTGAGAGGAGACATTCGCTGGAAAGCCCCCGATTTTTTCTGTACAATAACATCAAATCTATTGGTCTCAACATCGAAATCACCAACAATTAGGGCAGCAAGTTCCGATGCTACCGGAAGAGAGTAACGATTTCCATGTTCTGTTCCCTCATGGCCAAACAACCTTATCGAAACATCTGGACAATCAGGTGAAAAAACCCTCTGCTCTGCCTTACGGAATGTTTGCACAAGGGGATTATACTTGTCTAACATTATTCGGAGGGAATCAACCACCATAGGATCAGGCTGCTCCTTGGAAGTATGGCGACGATGATCATTGTAAGCAGTACAACTGGCCCCCTCATTGAGTAGAAAAGATTCACCTCCTTCATTTTCATCAATAGTAGAAAATAAACGCAACCTCCGTTCCAACTCATGTTCAGTATCGAAGATGTACAACTGGGCAAATTTAGGCACAGGATTTTCAGCTGGAGGCAGTAGAGAACCAATTTGATGGCAGACAACACCACAAATCTTGAAGACATACGGACCATTCCCCACGTTAACACTTCTATCAACATGAACCCCAAGTGAAGTAAAAGCAAACATGGAATTATATTCACGGATTAGGCGCATAAATTTCTTGGACTGAGCATCACCATCGAATCGAAGCAGTTCGGCCAATGGAGATGGCCAGTTAGGATAGACAGGAAGAGACACCTTTCCGCCACGGCAACAACCAGTGTAAACAACCTTTTTAATTTTCTTTTCTGTACTAAGGCTCTTGCAACGCTCTTTATACCAAAACGGAGCAGCACAATGCCTACAAACATGGTGAGGATAACCAGCATAAGACCTATCACGCCAGTCACCTGAAAAGCAATGATCACACCATGAAGCGAGCACATTATGGTAAAATCTAAAGTAAAAGACAAAGAGGGAACACTAACGTTTCAACATATTAATAAATTCAGTCGATAAAGGCAGGCGACCCCGCAATCGATAACCCGATGACAGACGTGCACGATGTCGACGAAGATTCATACGCATCCGACGATTAGCAGAAGCACGATGAGCAGGAACGAATGGAACCTCATCAACTGCAGAAACGAACAAAGCGAAGGAATTATATAAGCACAGTCAGGGACAAATTTAGACCAAGGAACAGAAAGTTAGTTAGCAGAGAAAGAAACACGCACCAAAAGACCTGTCATTATCAGATACATGGACAGATGGCCCAGTAGAAAAACCGTGGTCGGAGCTGTGTGTCTGCAAACTTGTAGAATCCCTTATTCCAGGCACAGAAGCAGTTGGAATAACATCATGAAAAGAAGATACGGCATCGTCAATTGAGGACGACAAATGAGCAGATAAAGGAGCCCAAGATGTCATAGCGGACAAATGGGACTCATTGTTAGCAGTTGGTTGAGGGCAATCGTTAGAACTATCATCGGCATCAACAACAACAGCCTCCTGTACACCACATGGAAGAGATCCTTCAAAACAAAAAGAGGACAAACGGGACTCATTGTTAGCAGTTAGTTGAGGGCAATCGTTAGAACTATCATCAGCATTTTAAAAAGCAGACCACTTCCTTAATGGGGAAAACATTGAAATGTTCAAACAAATACCTGAAGGAGCAGGGCGAGATATAGAAGGCGACGATTGAAAATTCGTAGCAGATGAGTCGTTGCTATCACGTAATGGCTGAAACCCTATAGCGTCAGCAGAACCTGGCAAAAATTAATCAAAGTCGAATCCATGAAATTCTATGCATGAGCAGAGTGTCACTAAATGCACTTACACATTAGCCGACCATTTAAAAAAAAAATTGAACGCGGAAAATGTATGGAAGCAGCAGTAAATAATTAGGCACTGGGACATAACATAAATCTATCCGTGGTAATTTCCAACTAACACATCAGAAAACAGAGGGGAATACCTATAGTACGTTTGCCAAGCCAAATCTCGTGCCGCCTGCGGGCATTTTCTTGCTCGAATGCACATGAATCAACATCATGACGCCCTGATATGTCGCCAATAGAAGCAGCGGGAGGAACGGTATTGGAGAAAATAGCACCATCAGGAACAGGAGCGTCAGGTGAAGAAACACGACGGCGCCGACGAACAGGAGAAGTACAGGATAACCCACGGCGACGGCGAGTTCCCGAAGAACATGGTAGAACTGATATAGGACCGGGAGAAGGGAAGCCACCTTCGCCTAGAACACAAGCATACACACATAGTTAATCGGAGGAAACACAATAAGGAAATCACCAATTCGGAACCAACCATAATCTGCAACACCTTGAGAAGAAAAGGCCGCAGCACCATCGTTCTGAATAACGCGGGCTAGGATGCGGGGGCGGCCGCGGCCGCGCGGTGAACGCCCGACAACCGGATGGCGGCTCACATCCTGCAAACCACGCCGACGGCAAGGTCCAGCAGCACCAGTAGCCGGAGAAGCCATCAGCGTTGATGACGATTTAGAATATATGGATGAATCGAACAGCCCAGCTACAAAGCAAACAACCAGAAGCCGCCGCCCATGCTCAGCGGCCGCTCTGCCCTCCTCCCTACTTCCCCTGATCCGGATATCACGTTTCTCTCCCTTGCGACCGTGCCGCCGCCGCTCGGCTGCGTGCAGTAGGAGCAGGTCGAGAAAAAGAAGAGAAGACACAGAAGCAAATCTGCGTCCGTATCCAAAACCGAGGAGTCGCCGCGCTGTGTGGCTGGCCACGACGAAAGATCGGACGAAGCGGTGAGGGGATTAGGCAGTGGCCCAAGATGTCTCTGGTTTGGTCGCTGCTGGGCTGTCCCGGGCGCTTTGACCAGAAAAAAGCAGATACACAGGGACACGCTACGTGCAACAAATCGAATCGGGGAGCCAACTCGAAGTTCTCTACACCCTGTGGCACTGTAGAAGTGCGATTTTTTACTGTTCATTGACGTGGAGCAGCGTGGTGAAGGCAAAAGGGGTCGTGGAGCAGCGTGGTGAAGGCAAAAGGGGTCGGCTTTGATATAGTAGAATAGATTCGCGAGATGTTCGTTTTCGCACACCCAATTTGTCCTCGTGGGTTTACTTAGAATCCTGACCACGTGGCACAACTGACGTTTCTTTTCTTTTCTGTCCTCGGTGGAGAATGACAAACAGGAGCCACCAGGAATTTTCTTGAAGAGATCTAATTAAGGCTCAGTTGAATTTGAATGAGAATTAAGTTAACTCTCGATATCAAGTTTTTCAGTTGCAACTCATGTGCAACTTAGAAAATTTTAGTTGCAACTTATGTCCAACCTAGTAATTGGAAATATCTGATTCGCAAATAATGTTAATCCCATTTATAGTCGGGGAAATCTCTGTTGCAACCGGAGAAAATATGAGTTACAACCCATGTACAACTCACGTATCGCATGAATCACGATGCAAATCTGATGAAAGTGGTGTTGAATGCGCTCCAACTTGATTCTCTCTCGAGTGAGGAATAGCAAAACCGTTTATTAAATTCCCTGAGTCTTATTATTATTATTATTATTATTATTGTTTATTATTTTTTCGCTCGACACATGTGGGCCCCACGTTGATGATTTTTTCGACCTGCCACAACAGATTTCCTATTTTACACTAATTATAAGATGAACTATAGAAATGAAGAAAAAACTTGTAACAATTTATTTTTACGTTTGAGATAATCACTAACCACATCATTGAATTCCCTACTTGCCCTATCAAGAACCACCCTGTACAAGCATCTCAACCACTTAACTCGAAATATTCTATTGGTTTAAATATTTTAAAACTGGCCCTGGCCCTGATACCACCCTGTAAAATGTTTCAAACTTGTGAATATATCCGGTGAACATATTTTTGAAAGCCGAACTTATTTTAAAACCATGTGAGAGTATTTTTTTTTACTTTGTGAACATTTTCAAACTGTCGTTATTATTGACTATTTGAACATACCTTTTTCCATACCTATCAACATGCTTTGAATCACGTAAACATATTTCACAATCGTGAACAATTTTTAAAAATGTGAACATATCTTTGAATGTCATGAACATCTTTTACCCCATGAACATATTTTGACTCGTATGAATCCGCAAATGTAATTTTTAGAACCGTGAACATACTTTTTCGAACACATTAACAATTTGCAAAAACCTCATGAACATTTTCTTGAATCGGCGACTTGTTTTTAACCTCATGAAAGTATTTTTTAGCTATGTAAACATTTGTTTGAAACACTTGAACATATTTTTGAACTCGATGAATATTATTTTCACAATGTGATTTTCTAATATTTTATGGAAAAGAAATAATAAAAACACATAAAACGAAAAATAAACAAAATAAAAGCAAAAAATAAAGGATAAAAGGCAAAGAAAAAAACAGAAAAGAAGGACAGCTCCGAACATCAAAACTGGCCCAGGCCCTGATACCGCAGGGGTGGTGGTGTGCGGCGCGATGCCCCGGCGACGAACCGAGCAACGCATAGGTTTTTCTCACACCTTGACCCACAAACGCAGCCAGTAAAATTCCAAGCGGATTCCTACCCAAAAGGCCACACCACCAGAGTTTCCTGCTGCGCTCCCGCTAAGATCCTCATGTTACTTCCGGCCCAAATTTGAACGTCATGATAAAGCACGTTGGATCGTACCTCAGCAAGCGACCCGCGAAGCTTACGACCCATACAAAGAAAAAAACCGACTTGTCTCAAATGTTTAGCAATCTTCCCGTCCCGCTAGTAAGAAGGATTAGAAAAAATAGTGTGGATGAACTGATTTAAAATAAATAAAGTAAAAAATGATCCAGCGAGTAAGTGTTGGTGAAAAATAAGTAAGCGATGTTTTAAACAATATAAAAAGAGGGACCGGGGTCAGTATGTTCACTATACGCATCTCTGCATAACATAAAAATGTCGGGTAAACAAATTATAGCTCGTCAATTGGCATAGTTGTACCCGTAATATAAAACTGCTTAGCAATTGTGCCGGTCGAGTATGTTTAGGTTTAATTGTCAATATGACCAAATACCAACCAAAAATTATTAAATTGACGATACTAGATTTTTCATGAATATACTCTTTCAGAATTACTTTATTTTCAACAACATATTATAAAATAGTTAATGGCTAATTTGAAACACAAATATCTTAAACTACTCATATTGTGAATCAGAGATCCAGAGTTCTTATTAGCAGTCGAATAAATGGCTGTAGGCATGTAATGGTCATGCATGAACATGGACACAACATCATGCATGTATGAAGGAATGTATCATGCGTGGCAAATATTTTTGCATAAGTAAAGCATGAATACTACCCCATCCGCTGGGCATATATAAATCGAGGTGGTGTCCCAAAAGGAAAGAGATTTGTTGGGACACAAACTTCTTTCAAAGACATATACATGCATATAAAATATAAATATGTGTGAGATATTAGAAGATAACTGATAGGACATGATAAGCTTACCGTGTAGCTTGCTTATGCGAACGCTTGGCGCTCTAAGGGTATACAGATTTCCATGGCCGGCCGACCGACATAGCACAGCATGGTTCATCTCGCCACTATAATTAACCGTAGGCCCTGCGAGGCGACAACGCCTACTTGCTTGGGTTAACGAGAGACATGTTATCTTCGAAGTGTGCAAGGGAATCTCAGGAAGAAAGTTCTTTTGTGGATTAGTTTTGTTGCAAATTTAATCAACATGTACTATGTAACAAGTGTATGTATTCTACATTTTGTGGCACAATTTCGGAACAAATAGCATATGCTCAATTTGGTACAAATAAATAAAATTCGAATAGAACATGCATGTGTTATCTGCTTACTGCCGTATTTATGTTAAAATGCACTTTCTAATGATACGTAAGCAAGGTATTTCAGGTCCTTTATAAGGAAGGCATATCATAAAGAATTAGAATTCTCATATATCATATCGGGTAGGTTGTGGTATTTCATTGCTACAAAGTACAAACATGGGTTATTGTAAAATAAGACATGTCATTTGGATACTTCTTTTCAACTCCGAAGTATTTTGCCATTGATGAAAAGAGGCTGGGGAAAGCTTGAACCAAGTCCTACAGACTGAAATTCCTCGGGAGTCTGTGTATTGATAAGACCATTCACAATTTCTTGAAACTCGATCCCCCAAGATGAACCATATAGCGATGAACCAGAATAGAAGAGCTTCTCGCCGACACCCCCGGCCGCACACGCGCCTGGCGCTGCGTACCCTGCGGCCCGCCGCGGCGCCATGGATCTTAGCACGGGGAGGCCTGCGTCGTCCTCACTCGCGCTTGTAAAATCCCGCTGCTGTTCGCCCCCCCCTCCAATTTGGAGGCGAGCGACGGTTGCTAGGCCGGCATCGAGCGGTTTGATCGCCGCGGCCGGTCGGAGCTAGCCGTCCCTACCCAGCCGCGTCGATGACCACTGGCTGGACCTCACCGTTCTCATCTCTCTCCTTGCATTCCCGTATTCTCGTGGCGCTCCTGCATGGGATGTACGGTCAGGGCGCCGCCCGGCACCACGTGAGCGCGCATGCGTCGGCGTCCGGGAGCGCAAGCAGCGTGGCGCTCTGCCTCGCGCCCCCTTCCTGGCGCTCACCAGCCCGGACGGCGCGGTGGTAGGCGGTGACCCGTTCGCGGCGTCACTGGCGGTGCCGCCGCCGTCGTACGGGCAGATTGCGGAGATGGAGAGGAAGCAGGAGCTGTTGGCGCAGGAGCAGAGGATGTGGGCGCAGTACCGGCAGGGCGGGATGCAGGGGCAGGCCGGCCTCAACGGGCTCGCCGTCGGCGGCGGCGGAAGCGCGTTCGCGTCGAACACCTCCGTGGCTATGCCCATGGCCTCCTACCACGGCGCCGGCGGCTACTACTACTAGCTGAAGCAGAAGCAGAGCTGAGCAGCAGCATCTGCTCATTCTTCAGTGTCTTTTCTGTGAATAATACTCTGATCAGGTAAGCTGAGTGAGTGCCACTGATTTGCTCGATCGCTGGCGTAATCCTGGCGATTGAGATTGATTCGTGAGACAGAAATTGGAGATATGAGGATACAGTGCAGTAAGCTGCTGATATCGTAGCAGGTTTTTTTCCCCTTGGAGTTTGGTTTATCATCCTTGATAACTGGATCTTGCTGCTGTACTTCATACTACTAGTTTGGCACACTGTTCTAGAAAACGCATCTGCAGAAACACTTGAACCTCACAGCCTGCACCTGAGATCAGGCTTGATGCATTCTAGTGCTGGAGTTGATTTGATACTGCTCACTTAAGTTAACACGGCCACTGAGATTTAGAGATTGAAAATGTACAATGCAAGAAAACTACTCTGAAGAAATCAGTTTTCTCCTTGACCTTGATCGATCGTTCATCCTAGGTTGGAATTTTCGTACTAGTTTCTCATTGTTTCCATAGTGATTTTGAACGTGATGTGGTGAGTTGTTTGGGTGAAGGCCAAAAGGTGTCTTGAAATTCAGTTGGGGCATCAAGAGATCCATTTCGGGGATTGATCTCATATGTAATATACCTCTGCTCATGTATCATGGGATTTGACGATGATAATATGCTGCAGTACCGTTTCCCTACATCATAATAAGCAGGCTGCTTCCTCATAGATGATTTAGGAGGCATCTTAACATCTTGTTGATTTCAACGCATGTGAGCAGAATGTGTGCGCACATGGATGAAAAGTATATATTCAACGCAATTACCTTCTTCTGCTTTCTCAGCAATTTACTTGAATCTGCACTCACATTCTAAAGCTTCTGAATTTAAGTACAATTCAGTTGAAATTACACAGGTTTCAGACTCAATTTGCAGGCTCGGCAGTATACTGCTAGTCACTCCATGTGGAGAACATGTTAATTTGAGTTTGACGTTATTTTTATTTATTCGAGATGCGTCACAGGAGATATGTTCAAAAAACAAACATTACTTTGGTAGTTTTACCTTTGATACTTTGATAGAATATACTCCCTCTGTTTAAAAAAAGATGTTTTAGCCTTTGCCCATATTCATATATGTACAAAAGTATCTAGACATGTCTTATTGTGTGTTCACTCACTTTAGTATGCATCTAGACAAAATGTACAACACCTAAAACGTCATATATTAAAAAACGGAGGGAGTATGTGCCAACGCCACCTAGAAACTCCATCTGTCAACGACATACGTCATTGGATTTTTATCAAAGGCCAAACGTTCCGTTTAGCATTTTTAAGTATATGAAAGACGAGCGATTCTGCGCTCTCTCCACGATCCAGTCACTGTAGATGCCATTTTCCCCCGATTCATCCAAACTAGGGTTATCCGCCGCCGGCGGAGGCAATGCGCGAGGGCCGGGCGGCGTCGCGAGGGCCTCCCCGACACGGCTACCTCCCGCCTCCACTTCGACGACGCCGCCGCCGCCCCGAGTTCTCCTATCAACTCGCGCCCTCGCCTGCATCACCACACGCACCGCCCTCCCGCGCGCCGCCGGCAACCCCCTGTCTCTCAACCTCCTGCGCCGCTCGTGGCCTCGCGAGCGAGCTCTGGCCGCAAAGAGTGGCTCTGCGACGGAGCTCTGCACGAGGTCTAGGCCGCGGACCACTGCAGCGTCGTCTCCTTGGGCGTAGCCCCACCGACCTTCGGCAGACCACCTCCAGTCCCAGCGACACCACCACCCGATCCCCTTTTCCTGGAAAAGTTTTCCACGCCGAACTCTCCTCGTCGCCGCTCGCTCCTCTCCAACTTTTCTTGGCAGGAGGGCATGTCGGCCGCCGGTGGCGACGGGATACTTCTCCACCGTGTTCCCCGAGCGCTCGATCCAGGCCGGCCACCAATCTCCGCTCCGATTTGGTCCTCCCGCACCGCGCCTGATTGGTCTGGGGCCTCTTTGCGACCGTTAGTGAGAATGGGGTGCTACGCCGGCGCGGCGACAGATCCGGAGGCGGCCTTCAGGGACAGGGCCAGCCAGGCCGTGGTGCTCCGATCGCCCCGGGGAGCCACCGCGCGGGTGCGTGCGTCCCCATCTTCAGTTCACTTAAAACCCCTCTGTCTTTTTCTGGTTTCAGCGCACTGATATTCTGGTAGCCGTGGTTACGTTGATCGCAGGTGAGCATGCACGGCCGGCAAGTCGTCTCCTGGAGTGGCGACTGCGGCGAGGAGCTTCTCTTCACCAGCAGCAAGGTCAGCACACTCCTGGCTACCCTGCCCCTTCTCTTCAGTTCATTTCATTTGTGTTTTGTTATGTTCTGGTTATAAGTTTGATCTGATACCTAGCACTACAACATACAGATTCCTTATTCCGCAGTTCATTCATTTTTTAAATATTGAGGAGGGGAAAGACACTGCATAAGTGTAGAATATTGAGTCTGCTTTATTTCAACATATTATCAGCATTGCAAATTTCTCAGAACTTACATGGTCCGTGCAATTGAATTTGTAAGGATTTTAAATAGATTGCAGGAAACAAGAATATATCCCTGTACGTGGTTCAAACAGATAGATGTGGTGTACCTGAATATATCCATGTACGTGGTTCAAATAGATGGATGTGGTGTACCTACGTATTGCATATTGTTTAGATAAAGTGGTATAATATATGTTGGAAAATATGGACGTGACAGTTATAATTATGTACAAGTTTGAAAGTAAATCTATTCAGATTGTGTACCTTTCCTGTACCTAGGGATGAATGATATATATGAAATAGTTACATTATATATATCTTGATTTGACTAGCTTAGGGATTTTTCTTTTTAGAGGAAGCTTTTAATTTTGTTTACACACTAGAAGATGTTCTGTTTGGGAGATCACCAAAACATCTGATAGGTATTTTTTGATTGATGTCTTTATGAACAAGATTAAGTTAATCACTGATCTTCTACACACTAGACATTATGGCTACGAATTTGTAAGAGTCTGTTGCTCATGTGTTATGCAAGTTTTTCCATATCATACTAACTAATAAGGACCAATTTTGTATGACATAGTGAGAAATGATTAGCTTCAGTAGATAGTGATGTTATATCTATCTGATTTAAGTTTGTATCTATAGGTCATGGCCCATCTGTTGGTTTATATCGGTGCACACTTCCACATATCCTTACTGAAACCTTACATCTACATTGTATTATATGCCTGCAGTATTGGAAAGATCGCCTCTTAAGAGCGAAGGCACTAGGCTTGAACACCATCCAAACATATGTTCTTTGGAATTTGCATGAGCCGGAACCACGGAGCTGGGAATTCAGGGGATTCGCTGACATTGAATCGTATCTGGGACTTGCTCATGATTTAGAAATGTTGGTCATGCTTCGTGTAGGTCCATATATTTGTGGACGTTATGTGGTTGTAGTGGATGCAGGATTAAGAAAAAAAGAAAGTTTCTTCTCCATGTTTGAGAGGTAAAAGATAGATCTTTATTAATTTGCCGCTAATGTTATCCTAATTTGCTGTTGTCAACTTCTGTTATTTCACTAGGGGGATCTACTTTATCATACTATTTTCCTAAGCAGTTGATGCACATTTGCTATTTATGATTTATTAGTGATATAAACTGGCATGTGTGGTATTGGCATCGAAATAAGTTATCTGAAACTTTCTTCTGAAGTTAGGATTTTGTTGGAGGATTATTTTTACTTTGAAAGTAAATTATGGATAAAACATCTGAAAAAGCACATGTAAGGAAGTGTAGAACTGTAAACATACTCGAAGCTAGATCAATGGTTTGTTGCTTTCTAGCAGTTTTGTGTGGGATCAAGGCAGGTGCAGAAGGGCATGCAATGTTCAGTTGGTTTCATTTAATGTAAATTTGGTCCCTTATGTGGACCACCAAAATTTCAAATGCCAGCCAACTGTTATTTCTGTGTATTACTATTAGGCCATGCATCCTGGTACTTCTATTATGCTTTGCACCTTGCTACTTCTGTTAATACCTCTGTTTAATACATTAATTATGTTAATTCCTTGTGTTCTGGTATTTCTATTTGACCTTCTGGGAGAGAATATCCACCTTGCTTCACTTACAAGTGGTTGTTAGTTAATATGGTATTGTGTGCATTATACATTATACAACTAAGAATGCAGGGTTTCACACGTTATAATTTCCTTATTTTACTCCCATTCGCAGTTCTTGATTTACCTATTTACCTTCTGAGTGCCAACAAGCGCCTATGCAAATTATCGACGTCTGTAGGAATACTTCCGTTTTGAAATGAAAGCCTCTCTTATCCTGGCACTTTTGTTAGACCTTCTAGGACAGAAAATTTACCTTACTCTTTTTATTAGAGGTTCTTAGTTTATGTTCAATATCACGTTGCGAGTCTAAATTATAGTCAAATGCAAAGGCTTCATCATTTGGATTATTTCCCATGTTCCCACTTTATTTTACTGCCCACGCTTCTAATTTGATAGTGTGTGCATTATACAACTAAGAATGCAGGGTTTCACACATTATAATTTCCTAACTTTATTCCCATTTACTGTTCATGGCCACTTTATGGACACTTTTTGGTTAGTATGTTAGCAAATTAATTGATATGCAAGGTAGTCTTATTGCTTACTCGAATATCTTGGTTCTGCTCCTTTGTACATTTGTATTGTTCTTTCTTACCTACCTGAAGCTCCCCAAAACTAACCCATGAATTTGCAGCTGGTTCAGTGAATTGTTCACTGCATGTGTCCTTAGGCCAGATTACATATATACAGTTGTTTGCATCATTTAGCATGCAGCACAAGCGGTGCAGGATGTTTCATGTCTAATTTTTATTTCCATCTGTTCATCTCATTACAGCTGGAAAGATATTAGTGAGGACATTTAGCACGCAGCACAAGCGGTGCAATCTTTTTGCTGGAACATTTTCCACGTACGAGTTTTCAGTTTCTGAGGTGAGATCTCATAGCAGTTATTTGCTAATCTTCTCTTTCTTGATCTGCTGTGTGAATTCCATAGTTATGTTCCTCCCAGTTTCATATGAGTATTGTTGATATGTACATTTTTTTCTGCTTGCTGCAGTACCCTCTGTTTGCTGGACGACTACGAAGGAGTAAATGCATGTTAGGTACTGCAATCTTAATCTTTGAAACTTAGATGGGATTGTGATTGGGTCTATTTTTTAATCACATGTAATCGATTATTACTGTCCAATTTCTTAATCAAATGTAATCTTCTGTTAGTTTTGTTGATTCTACTCTACGTCTGATCTTAGTATTTCAGTTTTTGACAAATTTACTCAGCTTCTGACTTCATAACGCTGCAAATTGTCATTGAGAAAATTTGGGTGTTAAATATGAGCATGGCAAAGATTCTCCCGAATAAACCTAGAAAATGAATTCCCTCTAATTAAGTTGATAGTTCAATGAGCGGATCAATAAACATAGAAGTACTCCCTTTCCAGGCAACGAGTTAAAGTTCCTTTGAAGGCAACGAGTTAAACATAGAACTGACTTCATGTACGTACCAGGTTCTATGTTTTTTTTTAATCTAATTACAACTCTGGCCCGACAATAACTATAGTACATGCTTAGATGTAATTCGTATTGTACTCTTGATGTAGCCATTTATCTTTCCCTGTAGTACATCACAATATGCAGATCAATGAATGTCCACAGAGTTGACATTTATTTTCTATCATTTCAATAATATAATACATACATGACTTTACGCATGTAATTTACATGCATGACCATACTGGAATATAGACAAACATGTATGAAGACATGAAATGGCCATGAATCCACATGATTTTGTGTAAACGAAGTATGAATAATGTTAACGCATCACATGGGTCTATAAATTTTGGTGGTGTCTACTCCCCAAACAAATTTATAGAAATATTTTTATATGTAAGCAAGTTAACTTCACATGTTTTAGTTAAGGCATAACTAGGAGTTGGGATATTAGAGGACAACTGAGATGTTTGATCACGCTTGACGGGAAAGTGATTCGCGAGGAATATGTGTGGCCCAAGTCGAATCAATTTCTCAACGCTCATGATCTGCATGCAGTCTGTCCCAAAGGCCGATGTGGAGGATCTTCGGAGTCTATGATAGCTGACAAAGATGATTGTGGTGAGAAATTGATATCTCGTAGACATAAAGTGGTGGCGACTTGCGATGCTGAGTAGAAATGAACAACTGACCTATTGCTAGTGTCATAGACTCCTACTCAATGTAATTTTTCTCTCCTTAATGCCAAATGGAATATTAGAGCTTCCACTTGTTCACAAAAAGATACAATCAAGTATTATTCTATAAGAAGGCACTCCATCTGTCCCAAATACATGTCATACAAAGTTAGTAAAAATTCAAAACACACTAACTTTAGCCAAATATATAAAATGAAATATAACAACTACAATACTGAATAAATACGCATTATGAAAGTATTGTAGATGTGCTTGCTTTTGTATATATACTTCATCTTCTTAGAAAGCATTGACTTTTGACTAGATTTAGGATGGAGGGATCGAGTAATGCATCTCACTTCGCTGCATCTCCATCGTGTATGTATGACATTACTAGGTAGCTAGGCTACTAGCCATTCCACTTGATTTGTAATAAAGCCAACATTTTTAGGTTTAACTGTCAATATAAACTAATTACCAACAACAACTACATTAATTCGATTACACTAGATTTGTCCCGGAAAAAAATATTTTTACTTGAAACAACATATTATAAACAATAAAATACTAATTGCTATTTTGAAATATCAATATCCTAAACTACTCATATTGTTAATAAGAGATCCATAGTTGTTCTTACCGGTAATAAAAGGACTATAGGCATGTAATGTTCATGCATGAACATAGACAAACCATCATAAATCGTATGAAGGAACGCATCATGCGTGGCCATTAATTTTGCGTGACTAAAGCATGAATATCCCATCTGCCGGGTCATATATAAATCGAAGCAGCGTCAAACTATGGATCAATTCGAAGGAGACTTATTGGGAGTATGGGACACACAAGAACACTTTAAAAAGGAAGTTGAGACATTAGAAGATAACTGATAGGTCATGATAAGCTTGTCGTGTAATTTGCCTATGCCATCGACTGGCACTCCATCTTCGAAGTTCGAAGGTATACAAAATTCCATGGCCGGCCGACCGGCATAGCAGATTATGGTTCATCTCGCCGCTATGTGCAAAAGTGAGTAGAAGGAGAGCAAAATACACGATGCTCGCCATGGCTCGCTCTATGGAATCGCTCACTGTTACGGATCTTATATAGTGCACGATCTACGCATTTTCTTGGTATGCATGCCAGCGTTAAGCTAGGTTGGCGTGTAAACTGCCTTCCGCGATCTTTAGCCCCGCGGCTTCTAGATAGAATCACTATTACTACCAAGTAGGCATCTTTTAAAATTCCAGAAAAATCATCTATGCGACTTACCATGACAATGCCATTTCGGACACAATAGTTTTCGACAAAAACTCTATAGACCAAGTTGCAAACCAGCCAAAACGTATGACTATAAAGTGTGTTAAAATTCCATTTGGCGCACGACGCAACAGTTTCACAATTCGTTCTGTAGCGACGGGACCGTGCTTGCCGATATCGAAACAAATACTGCTATATGCTCAGCTAGGAATAAATAAATAAAATTCCTTTGTTTTGGTAGAGACCCAAATTTCTTAGCCAAAAACAAAAAACTGAAACGTGGGCCACGCCGCCGCGTTCCCTGCCGCGGCGCCATCGCTCGCGCCCTCACTCGTACCAAAACGCCGCTACCCCGCTGCTTTTCGCCTCTCCGATTTGGAGGCGAGCGACTGTCGGAGCTCACCGTCCTTGTCCAGCCGCGTCGATGATCACCGGCAGGACCTCACCGTTCTCATTTTGACCCCGCTTCTGTCCTTGCCGTCCCGTGGCGCTCCTGCACAGGATGTGCGACCAGGGCGCCGCCCGACACCACGTGAGCGCGCATGCGTCGGCGTCCGGGAACGAGAGCAGCGTGGCACTCCTGCCGGTCACCCCCTTCCTGGCGCTCCCCGGCACCGAAGGAACATTCGTCGGCGGTGACCCGTTCGCGGCGTCGCTGGCGGTTACGCCGCCGTCGTACGTGCAGATGGCGGAGATGGAGAGGAAGCAGGAGCTGCTGGCGCAGGAGCAGAGGATGTGGGCGCAGTACCGGCAGGGCGGGATGCAGGGACAGGCCGGCCTCAACGGGCTCGCCGTCGGCGGCGGCGGAAGCGCGTTCGCGTCGAACACCTCCGTGCTCATGCCCATGGCCTCCTACCACGGCGCCGGCGGCTACTACTACTAGCTGAAGCAGAAGCAGAGCAGCACCGTCTGCTCATTCAGTCATTCTTAAGTTTTTTCTGTGAATAATACTCTGATCAAGTGAGCTGAGTGCCGGTGATTTGCCACGAAAATTATCATATTGTTGCAACTGATTTGATCATGCTCAACTGATTTGAATAGTACTAGTTTGGCACTGTTGTGACTGTGATAGATCTTGTTATGAATCCTATCATTACTTCCACATCCTGCCGCCGATCCAAAGGAATTATATCCAGCTAAAATTCTAGAAAACGCATCTGCAGAAACACTTACCTCACAGCCTGCACGAACTGTGCACAAATACTGCAGATATGCCGGTAGAATTGATTTTGTAAGTAATCGTGGCGATTGGTAGCGATCGAGAGAGTCAGAGATTGAAAATGTACAGTGCAATAAAACTACTCAACGCGAAATCATCCTTGGTTGGAATTTTCATACTAGTTTGTCATTGTTGTGACAGAGACAGAGTGTGATATGATGGTGATTTGGTTGGGTGCAGGCTAAGGTATCTTGGCATTCAGCTGGCGCATCAAGAGATCCATTTTAGATGGTTAATTATTTCTATCAAGTGCACCTGAGATCAGGCTTGATGCATCCTAATGCTGGAGTTGATTTTATACTGCTCACTTAAGTAAACACGGCCATTGAGATTCAGAGATTGAAAATGTACAGCGCAGTAAAGCTACTCTGAAGAAATATGTTTTTCTCCTTGAACTTGATCGATCGTTCATCTTTGGTTGGCATTTTCATACTAGTTTGTCATTGTTTCCATGGTGATTTGAACGTGATGTGGTGAGTTGTTTGGGTGCAGTCCAAAAGGTATATTCGACGCGATTGCCTTGTTCTGCTTTCTCAGCAATTTACTTGAATCTGCACTCACATTTAAAGCTTCTGAATTTTAGTACAATTTGTTTTAAATTACACAGGTTTCAGACTCAATTTACAGGCTCGGCAGTACACTGCTAGTCACTCCGTGTGGAGAACATGTTAAAACTACAATTGACGTTATTTTTATTTTATTCGAGATGCGTCACAGTTGATACATTCAAAAAACAAACATTACTTTGGTAGTTTTGCCTTTGAAAGAATGTATGTGCCAATGCCACCCAGAAACTCCATGTGTCAACAACATACGTCGTTGGCTTTTTATCAAAGGACAAACGTGCCGTTTGGCATTTTGTTTACAATCTGTTTTATCAGACAGTCTCGCTTGAACATCGACTGTAATGCCAAGAGCAGAAATCAAAAGTTTCGAAGGTTTATGGTTTCAAATAAGAACCTTGATAATTTTCCAACGATTAACAGTAAAATTGGGACAAAGATCTTACTCATCAGTAGACAATTAATCCATGTACTTACCATTGTCGTCGACACTATTAAAAACATCATCTGTACAAAGCGCACACCCCACCAGCACGTGCACAAAGTCGTGTGCACCGTCTGTTGAATAATCCGGAGACACTTTAATTCGTTGCCTGGCAAGGGAGTACTTCTATGTTTATTGCTCCGCTCATTGAACTATCAACTTTAAGAGGGAATTCATTTTCTAGGTTTCTTCGGGAGAATCTTGGTAATAAGACAACTAATATGGAGATAGGCCAAATGGGCTGATCGTTTTCTGACGGGATGTACCCTTCGGTGTTCTGCTATGAGGATACCTGGTGCACGTATGAGATTAAGGTCCATGGACAGGCCTCGACCAAATCCCACGAAGGTGGACCAAGAAGATGACGTATGCTACAAGTTTAGTAAACCCTAAGTCGGCAGAATCCTACCTTACCTGTAATCTAGTCGGTTGCGAATCCCCGAGATCCAGCCTCCTATATAAAGGCTGGGAGGACAGCCGATCTAGGAAAGCAATACTTGAACCACCATAGGCCTGGCAAGATCGCATCTCGCCGGGACATCGCTGTAGCTCCATTGTACACCTCATACATCAATAACCAGACAAGCAGGAAGTAGGGTATTACCCTCCGGGGATATAAACCTGGGTAAATCTTGCTTGTCAGCCGACGATACTACCAGCACCACCACGTCTCTCCCCTCTAATCACAATCCTAGGTACCGAACTATGGGTATTGATGAGTTAACCCTCGTCAATTGGCGCCGTCTGTGGGAAGGACTGGTGTTGGATCTGCAAACGGCAACTCGCCGACCTCGGAGGCGAAGATCGACTCGCCAACTTCATCAGCAAACAGCAACCCGCCGATTCCTTCGGCGAAGATCGACTCGCAAACTTCATCAGCAAACGGCAACTCGCCGATTCCTTCGGCGAAGATCGAATCGCCTACTCCACCAGCAAAAGGCAACTCGCCACCTCCATCGATCATCGCGCCGATGTACTTCGGCCCCTTCGGGTTCGACCCGCACCATCCAATCACACGCCCGGTGTTTGCGGATCTCCACTCAGGTGCGGATATGAATTTTTGGTAACTTCAATTTCCATGTTAGTCGTTGGGGACCGCAAAACTTGACAGATCCACGTCAACTCGCGGCAATCGCGCCTGCATCTCCATCGATCGCATCTGCACCAACTGTGGCCGCGCTGCCGATTCCCTTACGGCCGCACCTGCGTTGTCAACTGCACAATTCACGATTCTTTCGTTGGCAAAAACGCTTCTTCATCGACCGTTTCGCCAAGCTCTGCATCAGCATCTTTCGACCTCCACGGCGAAGCCGAGGAAGATGTCGAGTCGGTCTTTCAATACGACAGCGACGAACCACGCGTGCAGTATGAGGACTGCAGCGACTTCGACTATTTCACCGATGGCAGCGGTGGTGAAAAGGCATAATCTCAAACGCCATCCCTTTTCAAGTCTATATGGCTCTGGGAAACAACGGCACAGAAGGCGAGACATCTGGAGCCGCAGCTCGTCGCGAACCACAAGCATATCCCGCCACGGTAACCATGCCGGACGGTCAGACGCAACTCATCGTCATGGAAGAGATGGCAGCAAAAGCAAAAAAGGTCATTGAAGAATGCCTTAATGCCCGAAGGTTCGACTCGCGAAGAACTCGCGACTACCAATACTTCATGTGGAAAGAAAATCTTCGACTAAAGAACTACAAAGCAACACTCGATGAGCGGAGGAGATAGGCCAGCGTGTCGAGTGCGCGGCGAGCACAATTGTGATCCCTCTACTCGACAGGCAAACTTTCGCACGGCATCGTTCCAGGATGCCTCGCCTCTCCGAGAGGGACAGAGCGGATCTTACCCGCAATCTGGATGTGTCATTCATGACAGTCGACGAAAAAGGAATCCCTGTCCCCAAGACAGCCGAGGGAGGCTTGATGTCAGTACCGCATATCTCAGAACAATGCAGCCAGCTGCAAACGATCCAAAGGGGCAATGCACCGACAGCAAATCCGATCCCTCAATTTAGTTGCTGCGGCATTGGCTCCGGTAGTCGACGGTGTCGAAGGAAGCACGCCACATGGGGGAAACAGAACCCGCCGCGAGGAAAGCCCGCAAAGAGAACTGCAAACTCGCAGCAATCGCGACCATACCGTAACATACGCGAGGACCGGGATCGCGGGCGTCGTGATAGCGATAGAAGGAACACTCGGCATCGCGCAAAGGACAGCGGTGTACACGGAGTCGTAACTCAGCATAGAGTAAGCAAAAGTCGCTCGGGAGGTCTCGCTCCTCTGGCAGCGAGTCACGCTCGGACGATGAGTTCGAGCCATGTGGGTCCACTAGTACAGAACGACACATCGGATACCCCTCTATGGCAACGGCAAGAGTTAGGCGACGAAAGAATGAGTTCCGAAAGCGCGCGCGCTAGTCGTCGATGGGCCCGACACAATGTAACGGAGGCAGAAAACAACTCCATTGCTCATATATGGGCAACAGAGGAAATAATATCTCCGTTACTTATATGACCACATCAGAAACGGAGATCGGTCTATCTCCGTTTCCCATGTGAAGACCCATTAAGCGGTGTCGGTATTAATATCTCCCACTCCAGTGTATCTCACTCTCATTCTCACTCTCCCCAGTTCCTAACCCTAGACGCACACGCTCTCCTCCTACTTCACCCATCGATGGCGAACCCCTCCGGCACCGACGGAAGTCAGGATGGAGCATCTTCCTCCTCCCACCCTCCGAGGCGCAGCCCGGATCTCCCCTACAACTAGCGCGAGATCCCCGGCGACCGCAGTCGCCAGTTCATTCTGAGCCGTCAAATCCCATCCGGATCCACGGCGGCGGGGCCACCGACGCCGGATCTCGTCCTCCTCAGACGATGAGTAAGAGGATCTGGAGGTCGGTCTTCCTCTCTCGCGCCGCCTTTGAGCGCGAGTGCGCCGACGGTGTCATTCGTGCATCTGCGATGAGAGAGCTATCCGTATCTCGGCCGCCGAGCACGCGATAGAAGCGCCGAGGAGGCGTTGTTCCAGACGCAGCTCCGGGCGGCCTAGACCGCTCTCTTCTCCCTGGCCAGGAACCTGGGCCAGATGCGGCGGCGGCAGCGGTGGCGGCGGCGGAGGAGGAGGATGAGGAGGAGGAGGAGGAGGAGGACGCTCCGGTGTTCGAGCAGGATGAGGTCTCCTCTGGCAGTGGCTCCGGCGCCGACGCCTGGGACGCAATCCGCGACGGAAAGCGACCCGCCTCGACTAAGGTAAATGACCGCTCTTTTTTACTATGTATTTGCTCTGTTAGAGTATTTATTTAGCTCCGTTTGGTCTGTTTTGTAGCTCTTTTTAGCTATGTATTTGCTCTGTTAGCTACTTAATTATTTAGATCAGTTTGCTCTGTTAGTTAGCTCTGTTCAGCTATGTATTTGCTCTGTTAGAGTTATTTATTTAGCTTGATTTGCTCTGTTTTGTAGCTCTATTTAGCTATGTATTTGCTCTGTTAGCTATTTAATTATTTAGGTCGGTTTGCTCTGTTAGTTAGCTTTGTTTAGCTTTGTATTTGCTATGTTAGCTACTTATTTAGCTCGGTTTGCTCTGTTAGTTAGCTCTGTTCAGCTATGTATTTGCTATGTTAGCTACTTATTTAGCTCCGTTTGCTCTGTTTTGTAGCTCTTTCAGCTATGTATTTGCTCTGTTAGCTACTTAATTATTTAGATCGGTTTGCTCTGTTAGTTAGCTCTGTTCAGCTATGTATTGCTCTGTTAGAGTAATTATTTAGCTTGGTTTGCTCTGTTTTGTAGCTCTGTTTAACTATGTATTTGCTCTGTTAGCTACTTAATTATTTAGGTCGGTTTGCTCTGTTAGTTAGCTCTATTCAGCTATGTATTTGCTATGTTAGCTACTTATTTAGCTCGGTTTATTCTGTTAGTTAGCTCTGTTCAGCTATGTATTTGCTATGTTAGCTACTTATTTAGCTCCGTTTGCTCTGTTAGCTGCTTATCCCAATATATTTTGCTTTGTTTACTGCTTATTGGCTCTGTTTATTAGCTTTGTTTACTGTTTTTAACAAAGAATATTCGTTGTGTCAAGGGCTTGGTGGATGCTTGGTAACAATGATGCTGCCGTGAAGACTTAGGGAGCGGGGCTCCATACACGGTTCCGTCACCAGGAGCAGTATATTTTGCGCAGCAGGATGAAGACAGTAGATGTTCATCTGGCGACTGTGAAGACATACGAGCAGAGCTCCAGCCACGCGCACTGATGAACTTTTGTAAAGCAGGGCGTACAGGAATACGGTGACGACCGGGCGGCCATCTAGTCGCATGGAGCGGGGCTCCATCGACGGCACAACCCGTCACCGTGGTTTTGTATGTTTTGCTGTAACTCTTATTAGAAACGGTGATTTGAAAAACTCCGTGGCTAATGTGAAACGTATCAGTGACGATCAAATATAATAACCGTTGCCCATGTTAGGGGCAACGGTTTATCACCTGCGTTGCCATTGAGCTCTTCACATCAGTGACAGGGTCGGGGACACGGACCCTTTCTCCGTTACCGATGGGTTTTTTGGCCCGTTTCTGATGCGTCGTTCTGTACTAGTGGTCCTTGTGTTTCAGTCGACGCATTCGCAAGACCAAGATGGCCAAAGGGTTCAAGCTCACATCTGAAACACCCAAATTCAACGGTCGCCAGGAGCCAGTATCTTGGCTAGAGGACTACAAGATAGCAGTCACATGCCAACGCGACACTTTCACAACTGCCATGCAGTACATACAGCTGATGCTCGAGGGCGTGGCCCGCGCTTGGCTCAGAAACTTACCCCGTCATGCATACGATTCATGGGACGACTTCGAGGAAGACTTCGTCAAGAACTTCAACGTGACATGCGACCGACCTGCCACGTTCGAATAACTGCGAGCCTGTAGGCAGCGTTCGGACGAGACGCTGAGATCATACATCCGACGTTGGACCACCATACGCAACTCCATAGGCACTGTGTCGGAGGACAGAGCCATCGATGCTTTCACGGCAGGCCTCGCCAGGCTCGACTTCCAGGAAGCACTCGGGCGTGAGAAGCCGAAATCCGTTGCCGCCCTCTTGAAGGTCGCCAATGAATGGGCGGACGGCGAAGACTCGATACGAGATAAACAAGCGGGTCACCACGCCGCGACAGCAAAGACTGGAATCGCAAGGACGGCCGTAGCAACGACCGTAGAAAGAGGCGCAAGTCCCATAATTACGACGATGAGGAGGCGCTGGCCTTGTCGCAGCAGTCGACACACGCGACGAGCGCGACCGAGGCAGAAACCGTCAGGACGATCGCAGCGGAGGCCGATATGATGATCGCAGTCACGATTACGCCCCACGCAATGATGAATACCGCAAACGGGAGTGGAGAAAACCCCGAGAAGACCCGCAAAATGAATGGGAACTCGAGGAGGAAATCGAGGAAGAATGCCGATTCCACATGTTCAAAGGTGAAGATGGCAAACTTCACTCGAAACATCTGCTGAAAGACTGCAGAAAATTCACAAGGCTAGCGGTAGGCTACGTCAAACGCTATCACCCGAGACCGGCTGCGGCGCGCTACCGGCTCCTCCGCCCCTTCCAGCGGCGCGCCTGCAGCCGCGAACATGCAGGCGCTATCCATCACCAGCAGCTCATAGAAGCTCCAGTAGCACCAGCAGAACAATACCCCGAGGCACGCGGTAGATGCACATGATACAAAAAGGACGTCCCTCTAACAGGGAGCAAAAGCTGATAACCCGACAAGTCAATCTGGCTGTCATGGCGCCACCTGCCGTTCCTGAGTACTTGAAGGGGTCGGAAACCAGCATCAACTTCTCCCGCGAGGATCATCCACCTGCCATAGCTCGCCCGGGCACGCTGCTTTGGTACTCGACGCTCAAATCGGCGGCTACGCTATGTCCAAGGTCTTTATGGATGGAGGAAGTGGAATCAACATCCTATTTGCAGATACGCTCCGCAAATGAACCACTCGACGGAAAACTTGCCCAAGTCAAGCAACACCTTCCACGGTATCGTCCCAGGCAAAGCGGTCTACCCGCTCGGCACAGTACAGTTCCCGGTCATCTTCGGCGGGCCAGGAAACTTCAGGAAGAAGATCGACTTCGAGGTCGTCGACTGGAAATCACAATACCATGCTATACTGGGACGCCCGACATTCGCTCGGTTTATGGCGGTCCCGCATTACGCATATCTCAAATTGAAGATGCCAGGACCAAACGGTGTCATCACGGTGAACGGAACTTCCAACTCGGACAAGCGACAGAGTCAGCAAAATATCCGAGTTCTTCGGCATGCAAGAGCAGCTCGCGAGCTCTCTATATCCAACGACCGCACACTCTTCCCTGAGGCCAAAAAACCGGCACCCGATGCTGCCTTCAGCGCAACAAACGACACACGGTCGCATCAGGTGCACCCGACGGATCCGTCCAAGACGGTCAACGTGTCATCAAGCTTAACTCCCGCATAGGAAGGCGCGCTCGTCAAATTCCTCCGTGAGAACTGGGAAATTTTTGCCTGGTGTCCAGCCGACATGCCAGGTATTCCAGGGAATTTGCCGAGCACTCTCTTCAATTGTTTCCAGATACGAGACCCGTGAAGCAAACGATGCGCCGCTTCTCTGAGCCGAAGCGGAAGGCCATAGGTGAAGAAGTCGACAGGTACTCGCAGCCAAGTTCATCCGCGAGATCAAGAAATCTGACTGGGTCGCCAACCCAGTCCTCGTGCCAAAAAGTACACAGATCCTCCGCATGTGTGTCGACTTCACCGCCCTTAACAAGTGCTGCCCCAAGGACCACTTCCCGCTGCCTCGCATCGACCAGATAGTTGATTCGACTGCGGGCTGCGCACGCCTATCCTTCCTGGATGCCTACTCAGGCTATAACCAGATAAGGATGAAGGCCGAAGACGAGGACAAAACAGCCTTCATAACGCCACATGGCGTCTACTGCTACACCACAATGCCCTTCGGGCTCAAGAACGCAGGTGCTACGTACCAGCGCATGATGCAAAATTGCCTCAGCAAACAGATTGGGCGCAACGTCCAAGTCTATGTCGACGACATCGTCATCAAAACCAAACAGGAGGACACCCTCCTCGACGACCTGCGCGAGACATTCGCCAATCTCAACCGATACAATATCAAGCTCAACCCCAAGAAGTGCGTTTTCGGCGTACCAGCCGGACAGCTCTTGGGTACCTTGTCTCAGCTCGAGGCATTGAGGCGGACCCGGAGAAGATACAGGCCATACTGACTATGGAACAGCCGACCAAACTTCGAGAGGTGCAAAGACTAGCGGGTCGAGTGGCCGCTCTCAGTCGATTCATCAGCAAGCTCGGCGAAAAAGCGCTCCCTTTCTATCAGCTGATGAAGAAGTCAGAAGCTTCGAGTGGACGCCAGAAGCTCAAGCAGCCTTCGTCGACCTGAAGCGCACACTCACAACTCCTCCAATCTTGGTCGCGCCTCGGGAGCGTGAGCCGCTGTTTTGTACGTCTCCGCCACCAACCGGTGGTCAGTACCGTCCTCGTTGTCGAGCGTATGGAAGAAGGGCACAATCATAGCATACAGAGACCCGTGTACTACCTCAGCGAGGTCCTCTCCATATCAAAGCAGCGGTACCCGCACTACCAGAAGCTGGCTTACGCCGTATTCATGACATCACGCAAAGTCGTGCACTACTTCGTCGAGCATCCGATCACTGTCGTCAGCGCGGCAGGCATACGTGATATCCTCACCAACCCTGACGCGACCGGGGGGTCGCTAAGTGGGTCATCGAGCTTGGACCTCGAGATATAAAGTATGAACACCCGAAGGCCATCAAAGCTCAAGTCTTGCCTGACTTCACCACCGAGTGGATCGAAGCTCAGCTACCAGGAGTCCCAGATGTGTCCAACTCGTGGACTATGTTCTTCGATGGGTCGAAGAAAAATGAAGGCGCAGGCGCAGGTGTCATACTCCTGTCCCCACGAGGGGATAAGCTTCGCTATGTCTTGCAGATGGATTTCTCCAAACCCTCTAACAACGAGGCTGAATACGAGGCCCTCCTGCACGGCATGAAGATGGCAAAGGCTTGCGGGTGCACACGCCTCATGATCTATGGCGACTCAAATCTCGTGGTGCAGCAAACGATGAAAGCCTGCGACGCCACTGCAGACAACATGATCGCTTATCGCGAGTTATACAACACCATGGAGGGCAATTTTGACGGCTGCGAGTTACGCCACATCGGGCGTGAAAGCAACGAGGAAGCAGATATGTTAGCCAACCTTGGCTCCACCAAAGCACCAGTACCACCTGGCGTTCCTCGAGCGTATCGCGCAAAGATCTATCAAGGTGAAGAAGCCTAGCACCTTCGACTCCGGCCACATACGACAAGGACATCCCGCCCAGCACGGAGGATCCGCCGGTCGAAGTTCTTCTGATTGAACCGACTTGGACACATCCCTTCCTCGCATACTTACTACGAGATGAACTACCTGACGAGTGGCCGAGGCCGTCGGATCACTCGACGAGCCAAAGCTTACACAATTATCAAAGGAGAACTATACAAGCGCAGCATATCAGGGATCTTTCAGAGATGCATTGCACTCGAAGACGGCAGGGCCATCCTTCGAGATATCCACGCCGGGACTTGTGGACACCATGCGAGCAGTCGAGTCCTTGTAGCTAAAGCCTTCCGAGCAGGGTTCTACTGCCAACTGCACTCAGGGATGCAGAGGACATAGTTCAAAGGTGCATCGGTTGCCAGAAGTTCGCAAAAAGGCCACTAGCGCCTGCATCGGAGCTCAAAACCATACCATTGGCATGGCCCTTCGCCCAATGGGGACTCGACATGGTTGGGCCGCTCAGAAAATCCTCGCGTGGAGGCCACACGCATCTCTTGGTGGCAGTCGATAAATTCACCAAGTGGATCGAAGCGGTCCCTATCACAAATTCGACTGCTGCGACGGCGGTGAACTTCATCAGGTCCATCATCTACCGCTTCGGGGTCCCTAACAGCATAATAACCGACAACGGTACAAACTTCACAGCCGAAGAGTTCCGCGACTTCTGCAAAGCCCAGGGGATCAAGCTGAACTACGCCTCGGTGGCGCACCCACAGTCGAACGGTCAGGTGGAAAAGGCCAATGGACTTGTATGCAGTGGGCTCAAGAAGCGGCTATTCGTGCCACTCAAATGTGCTGCGGGTGCCTGGGTAGAAGAACTCCCGTCCGTACTTTGGAGTCTGCGCACTACTCCAAACAGATCGACACAGTACACACCATTCTTCATGGTGTACGGCGCAGAGGCCGTCTACCCTTCGACGTGCAGTTCGACGCACCCAGGGTCACGGCATACGAAGAAGAAGATGCGGAGAAGCACTGAGGATAGCATCGACACGCTGGATGAAGCACGAGACATTGCGCTCGCTCGTACAGCTGTTTACCAGCAAAACCTCCGCAACTATCATGGCCATCGACTGCGCACCAGGTCCTTCATGATCGGCGACTTGGTGCTGCGACTGAAGCAGAAGAAGGTGCACAAGCTCGCCTCTCCATGGGAGGGACCCTTCATCGTCACCGAGGTCATCGATGGCGGCGCGTACAGACTGAAGCACGCAAAGACAGGCGAACCTTCGCACAATCTTGGAACGTTGCACACTTGCGCCGTTTCTATGCTTAGACTGCTCAGTCATCAAATGTAATAGGTAATATGTCGGATAGCTGCAGGTTTCAGACGCGCTCTTTTCCTTACCAGGGTACCTAAGGGGACTGGAAGGTTTTCAGTGAGGCGGCCTGCAGCTTAACATTCAAAAGTGGAATATAATCAGTGTTCGTCTATTCCTCTCTGTTTACTCTTCGCACAAACAATGCAAAAACAAAAAACAGCCACACCCGAATACTCGGGGGCTGCGCTCTCAAAAAACATAAATCTTCCGCAACGACACATTGGCCGCACCCAAACACTCGGGGGCTGCGCCAACAGGTCAAGCATACACAAAACACTGACGCACCCGAAGACTTGGGGGCTGCGCCGCACAAAGTTCAAGCAAAAAACATAAACGCTCTGCAGCCACACTCGAATGCTCGGGGGCTGTGTCGCGACAAGTAAAACCTCTCGCACTCACCCGAATACTCGGGGGCTGCGCGACATGTAAACTCTACAGAACTTATACTCGGGGGCTAAGCCGCATACATGTGTTACGTACACGCAGATCGAGAAAATTCATCAGGTAACTTTATACACCTTTCTACGAAATACATGCCTAACCTATTATGCAGGTTCATCCTTTGGTACGGCTCATTCCTCCTCCTCTTTCAACTCCCGATGAATCAGGACCAGCTCGTCCGTGCGAGTCTCTTTGTAGTGCTCCTGCATAGGCACAGGACCGCCACCAGGCACGGGTGCGGGTCCCTGAGCAACTTTCTTCAAGTCAATGTTTGGATAATGGGTCCGCACAAATGCGAGTGCAACCTTTGCTCCGCCGATGAGCTGCTCTCGCACAAATCTCCTGATGGCCTTGCCTTTACGGAATCTTTCCAGCAAAGTTGACAAACCTTGCGGATGTTCGTTTAAGGGAAACAACGCTTGATGCACTCTAAACAAAGCCAGCCTGCAGGTCTCGAGCACAATGGCCACGCACCAAGCACGGTTCTGAAGCTGGACAAACACTCGACTTCTTACCCGATCTGACCAGAAAGGGTGGGTCGAATACTCCGGTCTATTGGCCTGATCATCCAAACGTTCGCGCAGTCGATCTTCTGAAAGGACAAGGATGTCGCCTAGAGGGGGGGGGGTGAATAGGCGATTAGAAGTTTTCCGGTTTAGGCTTGATAATTGCGAAATAAAACTATGTGTTTAAATTAACAAGCCAACAACCTAAATAAACTAGGTTCACCTATGTGCACCAACAACTTATGCTAAGCAATACAAGCAACAAGGTGATAGCAATATAGAATACTTCAAGCACGAATGCTATCACAATGTAAAGTGCATAAGTAAAGATCTCGGGTATAGAAATAACCGAGGCACGCGGAGACGAGGATGTATTCCCGAGTTCCTCCTTGTTAAGGGAGTATGTCTCGTTGGAGAGGTGTGAACCAACACAATGGTTCAACAACCACAAAGGTTTCACCTTCTTCTCTGATGAACCGCACCACAAAGGTTTGGTTCACCTTCCACTATCGGAATCCTTCGAGGCGGAAATCCGGAGCCTTTCAACAACGATCCGGGGCATAACACACAACGGGATTGGGGGCTCCCGAACAGCTACAAGTGACCACACAAGGGTCTCAACCACCACACGGGCGTCTAGGGTCCAAAGATCCAAGAGTAACAAGTTCACAAGCTTTCAACTTCCACGAATCCTCGTGGAGAGCACACCGATGCACCAAATGCAAAAGGCAAGAGCACAAGTGCTCAAATCCTTCACTCACAAATTTCAACAAAGCAACAAATGCTTATGGGGGAATAAGAGAGGAAGAACAAAGAGGAGGAGGTCAACCAATGACTCCAAGATCTAAATCCAAAGGGTTCCCCTCACTTAGAGGGGGATTTAATTGGTGGATTTGTGAAACTAGATCTCCTCTCTCTTTTCCCTCAAAATCAAGCAAGAATCATGGGAGGCAGTTAGAGGGAGTAAGCTTTTTCCAAGTGCAACAATGGAGGTGAGAGAGTGTGAAAAAGCTAGGAAAAACGTTGGGGAAGAATACCTATATATAGGGAAAGAAGAAATCTTCCCGTTACACAGTTTTTGCACTTTCCGGTGCCAGATCCGGAAAATTCCGGAATACATACCGGACTTAAAAAATAGCTACTGGACTCACCCAGAATTGTCCGGTACACACCCGGAAAACATCCCGGAATTGATCTGGTACCAGACCCGGAAAATTCCGGATCTGAAACCGGATTCAAAAACAGTAAAACCAGTCATACGAAAAATGCAATAAGTTTTGCATCCGGACTCCGATTTCGATGATCTTGGGCTCGTTGGAATCGCAACGAAGAGCTTCACAAGATCATGCAGAGTAACATCATAGTCCAACAATGGAGGATAAAACCAAATGGGGAAAGGTTAGACCTCTCGATAAAAGAACAACCGATAAGACCTCCAAACCAAAACCGCAATATGTTTCTCATCCGGACTCCGTTTTCTATGATCTTGGGCTTGTTAGAAGATACTCACAAGCTCTACAAGATTAAGCATATACATCATAGTCCATCATGTGAGGATGCAGCCACAAGTAGAGAGTTTGACCTCTTCTTAGAAAAGACAAACCGGTAAAATCGAACATCAAAAACACAACAAGATATTCAAATGAAATCCGTTTTTGATGAACTAGAGCTTGGTATGGAGATGAACACAAGCTCTAAATTCTCACATGGATAAAAGCCAAATAAGAACCAAGAAAGATGACATGCCAAATATGCAAAGGTTTGAGCTCTCCACAAAGATGCGATCAAGTTACTCACTTGAGAGCCCCTCTTGATAGTACGCCGTCTATCCTATAACCCGGTCTCCACTAACACCATGAGACCGGTAAAATAGAAACCCTATCAAGATCATACCTTTGCCTTGCGCATTCCACTTGAGCTAGATGATGACGATCTTGACTCTCTCAAGTTGGAACACCTTTCTTGATTGTGCTTCTAGCACATGCTTGATGAAGACTTCTCCAAATACTCCCCATACACCATTATGGGAGAGCCTTGCTAAGCTCCGTCTTCATGAATCCACTTGCTTCATCTTCTTCTCTTGATATAGATGATGGCTTGGAGATAAACATGAAGTTCACTCAATCTTCTTTTCCAAGCCATGCTTGCAATAAGCTCAACTCTTCACATGACCATTCTTCATATAAACCCTTGATGGAACCTTGGTCATCATGTAATCTTCTAGAGTCCAACACATGAACTCCAATCTTTTCCTATGGACAAGATCTACAAGTATATCTCAATGCAAACATTAGTCCATAAGGATTGTCATTAATTACCAAAACCACGCATGGGGCAACACATGCACTTTCAATCTCCCCCATTTTGGTAATTGATGACAATCCCTTTTACGAGGGTTTATATAATGAATTAAGCAACCATGCAACACAAAGAGCAAGGATGCAAGAGAACAAAGAACAAAAACCAAATTCCCTTAAACCCTCTAAACTTCTCCCCCATTGGCATCGATTGCCGAAATGGGAGGAAAAATTTAGAAGGCCAATATAGTAAGAGCTCCCCCATAATGTGTGCATTTCTCATAATATGAGTGAAATCAAATGCACATATCCAATGACGAATAGATGGAAGGAGATCAAACTATATTGAGGATCCAAAGATTGCAAAAGAAAATCAAAGAGAAATACTTCGACGAAAGAAGCAAGCAAACAAAGGATCCAAAAAGTGTTCTAAAAATCAAGAGGGAACTCCCCAAGGTACGTGCACAAAGTAGGATTTTCATTTTAATATGTTGTGCACAACATGGAATCCTCACTCCCTCCTAGATAATTTTGAACACAAACAAAAGAGTAGCAAATAGGTCCACAAGCTTATTAAGATGCAAAACATACCAAATAAAAACAAAGCTTGTGCCTTTTAGAAACCACCAAAGAACAAAAGTAAAAAAGGTGGTCACTAAAGAATGGAATACCAATTAAAGATGTAACTATTCTCATGTGTATAAGTTTCTAAGTAGACACCAATCACGAAGATATAAGTCCACAAAAAACATGCACACACAAAATAGATACAACGGTGAAGAACATGATATCCAAGAGGAAGTCATATATATACCAATAAGATATTGCTTAAAAGCATAGCACAAAGCTCAATTTTATCTTAGAAGGATATAGATGAACTTCCAACACAATCTCATCATAGCATCAAAAATCCACAAGGGATAAGGTGATAAAAGGGATGCTCCGAGAAAGATAACAAGTATCGCAAAAGGCAAATGATTTTGAAAAGCATCAATATTGCATATGTGAGACATAGAGTAGAAAGTGCTAGATTAACATATATGGGATTGATGAATCATGAAAATGATTATATATATTCCCCTTGATATGTAATCATCCCGGCTTGCCCACATTTGCAACAAAGTTGTTTTGCAAGAACCAAATGAATTGCAACAAAAAGATTCATGCCATGAAACAACCTACACAAGGTTGAAAGCTAGAAAAGTATGCATGAGGTAGATACTTGTTACCGAGATAGCATTGGTGATGTAGAAGATAAGAGTTCACGATCATCCGAGCTTGGCTCTAATAAGCACATGGTGATAACACCTTCCTTGTAAATGAGACAAGCTTCCAATGCATCTCCGATGTACCTAAAACAAATTCAAGTACAACATGGTACCCAAACTCATTGGGTCCAAAGTAGTTAGAGCAACTACAATACATAGGACAAACTCCACATAAATATGTGCATATTGATATGAAATTGAATTTCATGCACATCTTAGCCATTTAGGATTTGATGGAGTTTATCCTATATATTGGATCAACGAAAGTAAGCATGCCATAAGATATACATATAGTAAATATGCATGCACAAGACTTTCAAGAACCAAATGAGATACAATTTGGACAAAACACCAATTAAACCAAGAAAGCACACACAAGTGTGACAAGAAAAGAATTGTCCAAATTATATCAAAATCCCAAATCAACACATGATTGAAGATACCACTTTGAAAAGATGCCAAATGAAAGTAAGATACCAATTGATGAAAATACCATCAAGGAATAAACCAAACCCTCTACACTTCTCATGATGGCACAAAGTACCAAGACGAAAATGTTTGTCTTCCAAAGAGACATGTCATCGGGATCAAAACCAATTGAAGACAACTAATGTTCAAAAGCATATAGGATTGCTCCCCAAGATATGTGCATTATTTATGATCTTGCATTTGAATACAAAATGCACACAAATGAGATCATCACTCTCCATACATATTATTCAAACACTAGTCAATTCAAGGAAAGCAATAGGGTACAAAACCAATTCAAAGAATGATTTCTACTCAAATAGGATATAGCTTCCCCAAGAATAGTGCATTATCTAGAAGTATGACTTTGAATGAAAATGCACTAGAATGGGATCATTGCTTTTCCTACTTCAAGAAAGCATAAAACAAATTTTGAGTAGAGCAACAAGGATCCAAAAGATACAAGAAAGACAAATGAGAGTTAGATCAAAACAAATCCTTGGCAATAAAATAAGGCAATTCAAAGCAAGAGCCAATGTAAATATGATTAATATATTTACCACACATATGATTATACTTGTCAAGACAAGTAATGTATGGAGATATTTCTTGGTGGTGGATTGCAAGGATATATTCAAGATCATATTCACAAAACATAAGCATATGGCAAAGGATAGGAATTAAAAGCCATGCTTAGATAGATAGATATTCTTGATAGCTTCAAATATTCACGAGATCATGCAAAGCAACTCTAAAGAGTAGCTTGAAGCAATTGGTTTCCCAAAAAGATATATGAGAACATATTTAGGGAAAGCCATACCAAGAACGTCCATCACAAACAAGATCCAAAAAGTGATTAAATAGAATCATTTTAGCAAATATGGAACTTGTTTGATCAACATGCCACAAGGAAAAGATAATGAAGAATATTAATTCTAGGTGGCAATACCTCACATGTTCACATTTTCTAGGTTTGTAATATGCACAAGCTTATTACTCCCCCATAATGTGATAATCCATTTATTTTAAAACAAGAGGCAAACAAAACCAACTCGAAAATTAATGGACATTATAGAATTTGAATTTCTCATGAGCATGACATACCACATAGAGAATAGATAATATTAATATGTCAACACTAAGTGGTATTCCTCATGCATACACAATTTTAGGATTGTGAAGTGCACGAAGCATATCACTCCCCCAAAATAGGATAGTCCATTAATCTCTCAAAAAGAGAGCCAACAAGATCAAATAAAAACAATAAGGCTCAAAACAAGTAAATGATGTGCAAACCAAAATACACATACTTGATTTCAAGATAAGTAGGTAGAGAGGACAGCACATACAAAAACTAGCGAGGTACAAAACCTAACACAAGCAAGGGTGCAATCAACTTTCAAAGTATATATGATTTAAATAAAAGTTACCACAAGGAGGAACATTGGATATGAGATAGAACAATATAATCCAAATGACTTGGCTTGAGAGAATATAATTGATGAAGGTCCCTTAATTTCTTCATGATGTAGCCAAGTCTCCAATGCCCTCCAACAACACCTATTGATCAAGTTTTAGCTTGTTGGACCCCACCCAAATTGGGTCCTAAGAGGTTAGTCACAATAGGCTTGGCAACCCAAATGGTTCTTTTCTTGACACCACTTTGAATACCAACATATTTGGCAAACACATTGCCAACCTTATCCTTCCGAAGAGAATAATCATCATCTTATATTTACTAATTGGAGGCACCGTAGAAAGCACCACGTTAATCCTAGGAAGTTAAACGTTTCCACCCATCCGATTAAGCGCATAATATGTCCACAACCGTCAGATGAATCATGAGAAAAAGGACCTGTTGTACGCACGACGTGAGTCGTCGTCTCATTGGTCTCCTCTCGATAGTAAAGATACGAGAGGTTAAGATCGATCACGTCTAGCTGCATGCCCTCACATCCCCACGCCGCCATGTAAGCCTCCTGGTGCCATCGGTGTGTCTCCGTTGAATCCCATCTACTCTTCTCCTCCGGCCAGTGGCAAGTCAAGCGTTCCTCGCGCACGGCGACTGGGACGATCAGGCGCGTGACTCCTCTGGCGTTCTCATCGATCTGGTGCGGAGAGTTTACGCGGCAGCCGTCGCACCTTAAGCTTGAACGAGTAAATTAAGGTCCAATCATGGCGAGCTGATCTATTCTGCTTGAATAAGTAATTTTTTTCGATATGCTGATCTGATCGATTTGGTGGCGGCGAGTATGATGTGGTAGCCATCGCACCATCCGTTTCAACGCGTGCAGAAATTGATGTTCCGCTGGACTATCCTTTCCAGGCTTCTGATTTGAGGTAAACAAAACGTTGCATTGCTTCTCTCTATCCTATGTGTCCGCTTCCATCTTTAATCCATCAGGCGTATGAAAAGTACTAGGCATGCCGTCATATTTTCACTCAGCAAGAGTATACGTAACATAGCCTAAGCATCAGACGTTGTTTGGTAGAATGCAATTATTGTTGTAGATGATTAATATTGTTGCAGCTACTTCTGAATTTAAGGTTTAACGATATTGGTCAGGTATCCGTCCTAATAGTAGTTTCCACTAGGCAGGGAAGCATGGATCCAGCTGAAGCAAAGTAATTTGGTCTAGGCAGATTTGAGCGACCTCCTCATTGAAGCGACCGAGTGAAGGAACTATAATGGACTCTGCATGCAAATAAACCCACATCGTTAGAATCTCCTCTGTTCTTTAAAATGTCGAGTTCATTAGAGAGCGAGATAAATCTGCTTAATCCGCTTCGTCAAGAAATATTGGTTCTGTACATGTATGTATTTCAGCACTGTCTCTTAGTTCAGGACATTTTCGGTGATTGCTAAACATGCCTGATTTAGAAGTGGAGGAACTGCTTCGACGAGTGAAGGTCTGTGCAATGTGTCATGTGCTACAGACCATGTATACGATCAGATCCACCCCTGTAGTTAGCGTTGAGGGCGACGGCCTCGATACTCAAGATCGCGGCAGTGTGTGATATCTTGCCTTGAGACGTCTCCCATATACAGCTGCTCGCCGAAGACGTCCCATATACAGTGCATTGTAGATCAATCCCTATATGCGCCACTCATTGCAGCTGACATCAGGATAGTTCAGATAATTAGGTAACTGTAGCTTCAACTGTCTGGACATCTGAGTAAATACTACCATGGTTGCCTACCGTATGTATCCTTTTTTTTTCCTTTTCTCTACTACATGATTTCCCTAATTGCAGAACTAAAATTAGTCATCTCTGATCAATCCCTATATGTGCCTCTCATTGCAGCTGTCATATCGATGGTTCAAATAACGAGTTAAGTGTAGCTTTAATTGTCTGGCCATCTGAGTAAACGCTACCTTGGTTGTCGAGGGTACATGTCCTCTTCTAACTCTTCATCAACATTATATCCCAAATTGCAAAACTTAGATTACTTATCTCTGATCAGGAAAACAAGTGTCAAATCCTTTTAGGACTACATGAAATAGCTTCGGACTCCAATGGTGTTATTAGACTCGGGTCTATTTGGTGAGCTGAGGTAGAAAATGGGTATGATACTTGAACTTGATATATATTTTTCCTATACATTAGACATTTAAGACACGATTTAGTAACTTTCCTGATTTCACAAAATCATATCTAATAGAATGTATATTTTTTCTTGATTGATTTGTAGTGAGATTTTAACATTTGTATCCCGTACAAAAAATTAAGCTAGATGGCGTACTTGAGATGTACAGGTATTAGTTTACCGTGGCCGTTTGTTGTATTTGAAAATGGATCTAGATCGGTACTTTTAATATAAAACATCTATGAAATTCCCCTGCAATTTATCGAAGAAAAAAATGAAATTTCCCTGCAATTTTTACTACGGTTCCATGTTTCCTTCGCTTTTAATATTATCTATTTAGATATTTCCTTTGCAGTTCCAATTTTTAGATTTTATAGATGACATATATAGAAACTATCATATATATTTTTTTTCCGTCATACTCTAATTTGGATTCGTGTTTCAAATGCATGGTGGATTTTCCAGAGGCCTCAGATGGTCAGAGGGATCAGCAAGAACGTGCTGCCAGGACTAGCAATTTATTCGTTTTCTTTGTTATGATATTTCAGTCTGATTCCATTTTTATAGATACCACACTATAGTTCTTTTTCTCAAGTTATAGGCTTTAATCCTCAATAAGTTAATTTATTTCATTTATTATAGCTAGATTTATGTTTTCAAATTCTCATGTTTCTAACTGAAATAATTTTCCTCACACATGTCTACATGGTGCTTCATTACTCCGGATTGAATTGGAAATAAAGGTATGGTTGTCCAAAATAGTTCCGGGTTATCAAATCTAAATGTTAGCTTGGTCACGCAAACCAGTTCAATAATTCTTCTGATCGATAACTAAGACGGTCACCTCCCAGTCTCCCACCGTTGCATGCAAATTGAAATGGTAAAAGGATGACATAATCCTGAACATGCACTTATTAGATTGTGAGATGCCACTTTGCAAATAGGAGCCAAACTTTAAGGTATACCAACAAAATTAGTTTTGTAGTTGTCATAAATATTTTCTCACTAGATATAATTGTTGCAGGGCACCGTGATACATATGTATGCAAAGAAACATCAAGTTAGTATAGTTAAGATTCTTTACGCAAGAAGGGAACACACTTTGAGGAAAATGCAGTCAGGGGAGTACACACATTAGGAATCCCAGATAGGTGGCCTCCAAATTAGGAGAAGTTGATGCAACGGAATGAGATAGTAAATTCGAGGCATAACTAAATTTTCAATGGTACTATTACTGATTTATACATGAGAATTTTAGTGTCTTTCGTTTTTTTCAATCTATTGTCTTACCATTTCTAAATCAAGTTGGCAACCATGTACTATTTTATATGCCTATGAAGATGTTTTTGGTAGAGTTGCAATGTAAATTATTTAAATTGTGTATGTACTGTGGAAATAAAGATATACAAATATATCTCCGAGTAGAATGTAAAATACTATTATGTAACTAGCCCGTGCGATGCACGGGTTGACAACTAGTTAATAATAATGGGGTTTGATAAGGTACCATTTGTGCATGAAGAAGCAACGTGACCCTTCTCACGGCATAGGTAGCAACATCTACTTCCTCCTCTCTTCTTAGTTGGAGTCTTGACTTGAGGAGGGGTAGCTTGATTCTTCTTGGGAAGAGGCCGTTCTTCAACTTGAGGAACTTGAGTTTGAATTTGAGGCTTCTTCCCTTGTTGCTTCTCACTAAGAGCCTTCTTCTTCAAAGGGCAAGATCTAACATGGTGCCCTTCAACTTTGCACTTGAAGCAAACAATCTTGGCTGAATCTTTAACTTGTTCTTGGCCCCTTTTCTTCTTGTTGAACTTGGACTTGTTCTTGATATTGGAGTTGAATCCAAGTCTACTCTTGTCATTGGGGCGTCTTTGAACACTCAACATATTGTCAAGTGTAGAATCCCCAACATGACGCTTTTCCACGTCTTTCTTCAAAGAAGTGACTTGGGCCTTGAGCTCATTTAATTCTTCGACATGGTTAGTATCAACGCAAATACTAGAGGAAGTAGAAGTTTCATTGTTAGAGCAACAATGCATGGAAAGTAATTCATCACAGATGTAGCAACATTGTGAGTGGATGAATTACTAGGACTAGCACATGGCAAAATAGCATTTCTAGTAGAAGTTGTGCCATTGTCCACATGAGGCTCACAAGATGTTACCTTTGTAGCGATAGCCTCATGAGCTAACTTAAGCCTCGCATGGGATGCTAGAAGATGCTCATTAGAGCTAGGGAGCTTTTCATGACTTTCTTCCAATATCCCATACTTGCTAGTTAGCAACTCAAGTTGAGCCATTAGTTCAACATTCTCCTTCAAAATAGATGCTTCACAAGAAGTGGAGTTAGCAGCACAAGCATCATTAACATTAGAAATGGAGGAAGACAACTTGGCAAGCTCATCATTTTTAGATAGTTGAGTTTGGAGTTGATCATGAGACTTGATAAGGAGAGAGTGTTCACTTTCTAAAGCCTTGTGGGCTTTGTCAAGTCTCTCTATATCCTCAACTAGTCTAGCATTGCCAACACCAAATTCAACTTTTTTCCTTTTTAAGCACTTTATATTTAGTAATAGCATGATCTCTTTCCTTAATGATTTTAGCAATAATAAGATCATTTGAATCATCAAGAGATTCAAGTTTCTCTTCAAGAGACACTCGAAGCTCTTGCTCTTCCTCAAGGGCATTCATTAAGGATGCCTTTTCATCGGCATCCTCTCTCTCAATTTGACATTTCTCGAGAAATTGAGTTTCCAAGTCCGCAATGATTTCCCTACTCTTAATAGCATAAACAATGATTTCACTTAGAGGAGGGATAGCTTTTCTACCTTTGGGGAGAGCACGAAATACCATCTCACCCTTTTTTGTTATGGATTCAACATCCATAAGCGCTCCATGAGAATCCTCATCCACATCATCACAAGATGTAGAGGGTTCCAAAGGTGGAGAAACCTTTGAATCCATAGCCATAAGACAAAAATGAGTTGTGGGCAAAGATGGTGAAGAGATACTTGAAGCACCATTGAGGCCCATGTCTTGTTCCAACAAATGTTGGGATTCCTTTACATTGTTAGCCACACAAGGAATAGAGGATATGGAAGTATTGTTTTCATGGCAACAAGATAAATGAAGCATATCATGATGAGATTTAGTTAAACAACTATTACATGATATGCAAGGACTATCAACACTAGCATGTAAGACATTTGGAGTGCTAGAAGTGTTAAAGTCCAAAGATAAATATTGCAATGAGATATGGATGAAGTATGGTCAATAGAATATTCATCATCAACAAAGCAATTTCTATCACCACTCACCATATCATTCCTTGTGACAAATCACATGTTGGTGAAGTGGAAGAAGTTGTGAACTCATCACGGCCGGAGGTGGAGGGAGAACAATCATCCTCAATAATATTGGACACTTCATATTTATCTTGAAGCTTGGTCCATATAGCTCATGAGCGTTCCGAAAAGGCATGATTGATGCAAGAACTACATCGCTCAAAACACATATAAGACTATTAGATACAAGAGTATCGAGACAAGAGTTTTCCTCATCCTCCTTTGGAGAAGAAAAACCCATATCTACAATTCTCTTAACATGTGGGTCTATGTCCCGAAGAAGGTTAAGCACGCGAATTTTCCAAACATCATAATTTGTGCCATCGAATTTAAAATTGGGATTGTGCACTAATTCTCTAAACGACATCTTTACTCTCTAGGCGGTAAAGCCCAATAAAGAGAGCCCAGGCTCTGATACCAATTGAAAAGACAAGGATGTCGCCTAGAGGGGGGGGGGGGGGGTGAATAGGCGATTAAAACTTTTCCGGTTTAGGCTTGATAATTGCGGAATAAAACTATGTGTTTAAATTAACAAGCCAACAATCTAAATAAACTAGGTTCACCTATGTGCACCAAACAACTTATGCAAAGCAATACAAGCAACAAGGTGATAGCAATATAGAATACTTCAAGCACGAAGGCTATCACAATGTAAAGTGCATAAGTAAAGAGCTCGGGTATGGAAATAACCGAGGCACGCGGAGACGAGGATGTATTCCCGAGTTCCTCCTTGTTAAGCGAGTACGTCGCGTTGGAGAGGTGTGAACCAACACAATGGTTCAACCACCACAAAGGTTTCACCTTCTTCTCCGATGAACCGCACCACAAAGGTTTGGTTCACCTTCCACTATCGAAATCCTTCGAGGCGGAAATCCGGAGCCTTTCAACAACGATCCGGGGCACAACCCACAACGGGATTGGGGGCTCCCGAACAGCTACAAGTGACCACACAAGGGTCTCAACCACCACACGGGCGTCTAGGGTCCAAAGACCAAAGAGTAACATGTTCACAAGCTTTCAACTTCCACGAAACCTCGTGGAGAGCACACCGATGCACAAAATGCAAAAGGCAAGAGCACAAGTGCTCAAATCCTTCACTCTCAAATTCCAACAAAGCAACAAATGCTTATGGGGAAATAAGAGAGGAAGAACAAAGAGGAGGAGGTCAACCAATGACTCCAAGATCTAAATCCAAAGGGTTCCCCTCACTTAGAGGAGGATTTGATTGGTGGAGATGTGAAACTAGATCTCCTCTCTCTTTTCCCTCAAAATCAAGCAAGAATCATTGGAGGGAGTTAGAGGGAGTAAGCTTTTTCCAAGTTCAAGAATGGAGGTGAGAGAGTGTGAAAAAGCTAGGAAAACCGTTGGGGAAAAAGACCTATATATAGGGAAAGAAGAAATCTTCCCGTTACACAGTTTTCGCACTTTCCGGTGCCAGATCCGGAAAATTCCGGAATACATACCGGACTTAAAAAATAGCTACTGGACTCACCCAGAATTGCCCGATACACACCAGGAAAACATCCCGGAATTGATCCGGTACCAGACCCGGAAAATTCCGGATCTGAAACCGGATTCAAAAATAGTAAAACCAGTCATACGAAAAATGCAATAAGTTTTGCATCCGGACTCCGATTTCGATGATCTTGGTCTTGTTGGAATCGCAACGAAGAGCTTTACAAGATCATGCAGAGAAACATCATAGTCCAACAATGGAGGATAAAACCAAATAGGGAAAGGTTAGACCTCTCGATAAAAGAACAACCGATAAGACCTCCAAACCAAAACCGCAATATGTTTCTCATCCGGACTCCGTTTTCTATGATCTTGGGCTTGTTAGAAGATACTCACAAGCTCTACAAGATTAAGCATATACATCATAGTCCATCATGTGAGGATGAAGCCACAAGTAGAGAGTTTGACCTCTTCTTAGAAAAGACAAACCGGTAAAACCTCGAACATCAAAAACGCAACAAGATATTCAAATGAAATCCATTTTTGATGAACTAGAGCTTGGTATGGAGATGAACACAAGCTCTACATTCTCACATGGATAAAAGCAAAATAAGAACCAAGAAAGATGATATGCCAAATATGCAAAGGTTTGAGCTCTCCACAAAGATGCGATCAAGTTACTCACTTGAGAGCCCCTCTTGATAGTATGCCGTCTATCCTATAACCCGGTCTCCTACTAACACCATGAGACCAGTAAAATAGAAGCCCTATGAAGATCATACCTTTGCCTTGCGCATTCCACTTGAGCTAGATGATGACGATCTTTATCTCTTCAAGTGAACCACCTTTCTTGATTGCGCTTTCTAGCACATGCTTGATGAAGACTTCTCCAAATACTCCCCATACACCATGATGGGATGGGAGAGCCTTGCTAAGCTCCGTCTTCATGAATCCACTTGAACTTCATCTTCTTCTCTTGATATAGATGATGGCTTGGAGATAAACATGAATGTTCACCCAATCTTGTTTCCAAGCCATGCTTGCAATAAGCTCAACTCTTCACATGACCATTCTTCAAATAAACCCTTGGATGGAATCTTGGTCATCATGTAATCTTCTAGAATCCAACACATAAACTCCAATCCTTTCTTATGGACAAGATCTACAAATATATCTCAATGCAAACATTAGTCCATAAGGATTGTCATTAATTACCAAAACCACGCATGGTGCAACACATGCCCTTTCAGCTTCCTCTTTCGGTTTATCAAAGCATGCACCTGCACAAGCATAACACAGTGACATTTCGTCGACGAGCTTGGCAAGGACAATGTTTTGACTCGAGTGTACTCACATTCGAGTTGAAGATTCACTTTGTCCAGCTCCGCCAGCAGAAATAACTCCCGCTCCGTTGCCAGGGACGGTCTCGACTGAAGATTGGCAAGGGCGTCCTTCGTTTCCTTCAGCTCTCTCTCCATCGTCGGGAACTTCTGTGTATGGTAGTCGATAAGCTTTTGGTCGTTGACACTTCGGGTGCCTAGCTTGGAAGACGAACTCCCCGCAGTTTGACCGGTCGACGCGCCACGCGCTTGAGACTACATAAAAGCAAAGTTCAAACATAAACTCCATATATCACTCGCAAAAACCCCGACTAGCAGGCTCGGGGGCTGTTTTTTCCAAATTTCACACATATTATAGGCATAAGGTGTGCAGGTCAGAAGATCATATTAATCAAAAGCCCCATACGGCATTCAAATTCATTGCAAACAGAACAAAAGCGCGGGTAAGCTAGCTATGCTATCTACGATGCTGACTCGGATCTCGCCCTAGAGGTGCGAGCGGCACGCTCGGACACAGTGGCGGCGCGCTACTCCAACATGGTCACCATCTTCCTCAACAGCGTCCCCGCTTCTTTTTTCATCGCGCTGGTCACAGTCGATTTTCCTTCAGAGTTCTTCGGAAAGCCAGCTACAGCTTTCTCGAAGTCGCCTGCTATACCGTGTCCCATCAGCAAAATAAAGGTGGTCTCAGATCCACCTACCATTTGAGCTCGGGCGTAATTCGCCATGGTAGAAGTACCAGGCGCAAAGACATCGGCCAACGCCTCCACAGTCGCGGGCGGCTTGTTCTTCGGCAGGACGGTCTGGTAGACAGATGACAACGCACTCGAAGACCTGCGGAGGGCGTCTCGGGCGCGCGCGCATATCTTGTCAAATGCGCTCGCCGCATACTTGAATGAGCCCTCGTCGGCAGCCGGCGCAGCACCAACAGTCTCTGTTGGACAAGCACAATTTAGAATCACGCCAGAGCTAGTCGAAAAACTTGACACATTTGCCAGATTGTTACCTCCCATCACATGGGACAACGCGCGGAGTCGATGAGTTTGCAGCGCTTCGCGGGCCTCCGCTTCTTTGAGCTTCTGCTGCACACCCTCGCGTTCAGCTGCAAGCTCTTTCTCCAGCTCCTGCACACGGGTTAAGGCTGTTGCCTTGTCACCTGCAAACAGCGCAAAGAAACAGTTAGCAAAAAGATTTCTCAAACAGTTAGACAAAAGGGCATGAGACTTACGGTCCAGCTGCTCCACCTTGGCTCGTAGTTGATCGCGCTCCTGATCCACCTGCAAATACGTTTCACCCGACTCAAGAAGAGTGCGGATAAACGACTATGCGGCAAAAGGATTCAGTACAACAACATACAAAAACACTCAGGTTTGAGCCTATACCCAACTATGTCTAGTTGCGCATAGCCTCGGGGGCTACTCCCATCGGGAGCGCTGTCGCGCACCCGATAAAACTTGAAGAGTTCAGCATAGTACTTACGCGGTTATAGCGTGAGGGCACTAGTGCACCACTCGAAGTGGAAGGCACGTCTTCCTGCGGCTTGGGACGAGGACTCGCCGGAAAGGTCTGTTGAGCCTCTGACCTAATCGCCTCACCCGAAGGTGATACTGGCGTCGCTCCAGGAGCGATCGGTTGGAGGTCATCCTTGGGCAAATCATCCTTACCCGGGCTGCACAAAACAAAAACGTTAGTCGACAAAGGAAACCATACAGCAATGCACAAAGTTTCGGCAAAAGTCTTCACCTGACATCTTCATCATCAGAGATCAGCAGGGTAGAATAATCAAAGTGTGCCTCGAACGAGGGCGACTTGACGGGTGAAACCATACGCAACGGAGTCACAACTCTTGGATCTCGCAAGTCCGGCGAAGAGGAACCCGAATCTTCACCGCGTGCCGCAGGGGGAGGAGAGCTGTCTGCAGTCGACGTCGTCTTGTCTGAGCGGCGTCGCTTGGGCAGCGTCAGTTCTTCCTCATGCTCGGATTCCTCCACCTCATCAGTAGGTGTGTGTGCGGAGGCGAGAGAAATTTCGTCGAGATCATTCTCGACCAGTAAAACTTCCACCTCCGAAGGTTCCCTATCTTCGGGGAGCGGAGGCAAGCTTTTGGGAGCAGCATGGCCCTGCTCACAAAACACCAAAAGTATTAGTAAACAGTAACATATCCCTGCAAAATAACGAAGACAGGTGTGAACGTACCTCTGGCGTAGGGTGCTCACTGTCAAATGCGTCAAGGGGCTTCGGCAGTAGCTCGGCGTATGGAATCCATCCATCCCGCTGATACCCGTCTAGCTTCGACGCTTTCAAAGTGGACCGCGTCCAGTCGCCGGCCCTTTTCTTCATCGACACCGCATCGCTGCTGGTCGCGGCGGCAACGTCCGCACCTCCCGTGGCAGCGGCGGTGGTGGTCGAGGCAGCTTTCCTCTTCGACGGCTCGCCCATGGTGGTGGTGGCTATGGAAAGAGGGAACGCAAGGAACAGAGGAAGAAGAAGCAGTGGCGGCGGGGAGCAGATGGCAAGTGAAAAATCTTTTACCTCGCCGCACCCCTTTTATTAACTGCGCCACAAATCTCCACCGTTCGCGTAAGATTGTGTGCCACGGTGCATATCCAGCCATACACGTGGTGACTGTGTAGAGCAACCGCCGCGGCCACTCCGCCCACTGCACACGGGAATCTAGGAGACCATCATCACGTCACCGTGAAAATCGCGCTTCAGCGGTCAAATCCAGTCCAAACGACACCGTTTTTCGGTCAGCACTACAAAACTGGGCCCACGTATGTCACGTCCCATCGGTCATATCGCGCACGCCACCGCCTGTCAGATGGTTCAGTCGCCAATAAACGTCATGCCTGACGTCACCGCAAGCATCTCCCTTAAAAAGCATTCGAGTCCTCTCGAGGCATAGCCGGTCACTCGACCGCCTCGTTGAGTTCGAGGGTGAAAATCAAAACTACGGCATAGTCGGTCACTCGACCGCCTCATTGAGTTCGAGGGTGAAAATCAAAACTACGGCAAAGCCGGTTGCTCGAGAGCCTCGTTCATTTCGAGGGCGGAATTCAAAGTGAGCAAATATGGTCACTCGACCGTTCCATCGACTTAGTGTGCATAACTCCCATCGGGAGCGAATTAATTTTTTTTATCGAATATTGCACAAGTTTCAGAAAGTTGAGATCATCCTCAACTGCAAGCAATTAAGCATAATCTTGGGGGTTACTCCCATCGGGAGCGCTGTCACGCACCCGATAAGAAAAACGACAAAAGGTTACTCAAAACAAGTAGTCGAAGATTATTTTGACTTAGCTGCTTAACTCTATCATAAATTCCCGGGATTGCGTCCGCCGCATATATACCTCGGATGCTGCACGCACAGTGTAAAGGTAAGTCCCGCCGATCCGTCGAGCTGGGCCAGAGATCACTGCCAGCTGTGTAACCCCTGCAACTTTCCATGTCAACAGACATGAAGAAAATCCTAGCGGACGCCTTAGGTTGCAAAGTTATGCTGCAGACCGACTCTGTAAGACATCCGCGGCATGAGTCGAATCTGACCAGCTTGTTCCAAGTTCGAGTCCGGGGACTCGAGCTTGAGGTAGACTAGTAAGGTTTTGCCCAAAAGTGCAGTTAACTGGTCCCGATCCGTCGAGTGTACCAGGCCTACTATGCCAATATTCCTAGACAAAACAGACAAAACATTAGTCGACGAGTTTCCGACTTAAGATGTACATACGAGGCAATATCGGCTCATAAATATACGAAACAAAACAATGGAATACTCTCAGTACACCTGACCTACTAGGAATGCTGCAAAGTAAACAGAATATGACGTGCGTTACAGAGGAGTCCCTGCCCAATTCTTCGAGTCGACCAAGCACTCGGGGGCTAGTGACGGGGATGTACCCTTCGGGTGTTCTGCTATGAGGATACCTGGTGCACGTACGAGTTAAGGCCCATGGACAGGCCTCGACCAAAGCCCACGAAGGTGGCCCAAGAAGATGACGTATGCTCCAAGTTTAGTAAACCCTAAGTTGGCAGAAACCTACCTTACCTGTAAACCTAGTCGGTTGCGAATCCCCGAGACCCAGCCTCCTATATAAAGACTGGGAGGGCCGCCGATCTAGGACAAGGAATACTCGAACCACCATAGCCCTGGCAAGATCGCATCTCACCGGGACATCGCTGTAGCTCCATTGTACATCTCATACATCAATAACCAGACAAGCAGGAAGTAGGGTATTACCCTCCGGGGGCCTGAACCTGGGTAAATCTTGCTTGTCAGCCGACGATACTACCAGCACCACCACGTCTCTCCCCTCTAATCACAACCCTAGGTACCGAACTATGGGTATTGATGAGTTAACCCCTCGTTATTTTCTATACTTGGGCTGGGTTTAGTTGGCCTTATCTACATTTTGTTAGAACATGCACTTTAAATCTTTGCTGGAGGACCGGGCTGTGGCCCAAATGTTAGGGGCGCTTTGCCGCTCCTACTCGAGTCCCATCGGGAGCAGAATTTCGGAAGTTCTCACAAATGTTTCTACTATATCATTCTCACAAAGGGCTAGTCCTGGTAGGCTTTCATTTTTTAAAATCTTTGCTGGCAAAGGAGTACTTCTAGAGAGCTTTTAGTGGGAAACATGGCGGAAAGTATTTTTGGCTCGCGAGCACCGGTACTGTCTCTATTTTAAATATTTAAAAAATATATTTATATGTTTAAAAATTATGTACATAGAAAATGATATATCTTACAAGTATGAAATTTTCTAATGCAAAATTATATTCCTTTCCTCTTCCTAGAACATGGTTCATCTCGAGACCCTTCGTGGTATCGCTCTGTTAAAAAAAAGTAACGCTGTACACCAATGTATTAATTCGATCTAGCAAGAGGAAATGAATAGAATATGAACTGACTTCATGTACCAGATTCTTTATTTTAAAAATCCAATTACAACTCTGGGGTCCGACAATGACTACAGTACATGCTTAACTGTAATTCATATTGTACTCTTGATGTAGCCATTTATCTTTCCCTGTAGCACATCACAATATGCAGATCAATGAAATGTCCAGAGTTGATATTTATTTTCTATCATTTCAATAATATAATACATACAGGACTTTACCATGCTGACATATAGACAAACATGTATGAAGACATGAAATGTCCATGAGTCTACATGATTTTGTGTAACGAAGTATGAATAATGTAAACGCGTCACATGGGTCTATAAATTTTGGTGGTGTCTACTCCTAAAACAAATTCATAGATTTTTCTTTTATCTAAGCAAGTAGCTAGCCATGCACAGTTAACTTCACATGTTTTAGTTAAGGCATAACTAGGAGTTGGTATATTAGAGGACAACCGAGATGTTTGATCACGCTTGACGAGAAAGTGATTCGCGTGGAATATGTGCGCCTCCAAGTCGACTCAATTTCTCAACACTGAAATTCTGCCTATTTCTTTTTTTTTGCGAGGAAGAAGACGATTACAAAGATACTGCGATCACAGAAAAGTCCAGAAAACGAAAGAAATTACACAAAGCTCCTTCTGGACTCCGACCTCGCCTGCATCCATGGCGAGAGAGAGACGCGCCGCTGCCGCTGCTCGTACACACTCCAAGGATTGACGAAACCAGCTCCCTGGCAACCGGGAAGTCCCCACTCACCGCCCCCGAAGAGGTAACGCCGTGGATCTTCAGCTCCGCCGCGCAGCACCCCATCGTCGTCTTCCGAAACTTCAAACTCCAGATCCGCCACCGCACGGAACCTGGCCGGGAGATGTCACGCAGCACGAATCCTCCAATTCGCGAGCGTGGAGGAAGCAGGTGCACCACCGCAGGGCTCCACCGAGCACCGCCGTCGAGGGAGCCGCACACCTGCAACAGAAGACACGCCGGCGACCGAAGCTCCTCCACACCGCCGCCAGCGCCAAACCCAGCAAACCCTACCATATATACACCCGTGAGACGTGGATCCCCCGCCCTCCCGCCGCCGAAGCGGCCGGCGGAGGGCGAGAGATCCGGCGAATTGACGAGGAAGAGGTGGATCGGACGGGAGGATCTAAAAATCGCCTCTCCTGCTACAGTGGAGGGAGAGAGGAGATGTCCTTGGTCGTCTATAATTCTGCCTATTTCAAAGTAGTGGAGGCAGAGAGGGCAATGAAAGCCATGCAGTTTGTCACAAAGGCCGATGTGATGGATCGTCGGAGTATATGACAATTGACAAATATGATTGTGGTGAGAAACTGATATCTCGCCGACATAAAAGTGGTGGGGACTTGCGATGTTGAGTAGAAATGAACAACTGGCATCTTGCTAGTTGTCATAGCCAATGTAATTTTTTCTCTCCTTAATGCCAAACTAGTCCACAAAAGAAAGGTACAATGAAGTATTATTCTATAAGAAGGCACTCCATCTGTGCCCAAGTACATGTCATACAAATTTAGTAAAAATTCAAAACATACTAACTTTAGCCAAAGAAATAAAATAAAATATAACAACTACAATATGGAATGAATACGCATTATGAAAGTATTGTAGATGTGCTTGCTTTTGTCCATATTTTTGATCATCTTAGAAATCATTGACTTTTGACTAGTTTTAGGATGGAGGGATCGAGCACTGCATCTCACTTCGCTGCATTTCCATCGTGTATATATGAAAGTACTAGCCATTCCACTTGATTTGTAATATAGGCCAGCTTGGTGTGTAAAGCCGACATTTTTTGGTTTAACTGTCAATATATAAACTAATTACCAACAATAAACAACATTAATTCGTTGATATTAGATTTTTCTGGGAAAACAATTATTTTTTCTTGAAACAACATATTTAACCAGAAAAATAGTAATTGCTATTTTGACATATCAATATCCTAAACTACTCATGTTGTTAATAAGAGATCAGACTTGTTCTTACCGGTAATAAAAGGGCTATAGGCAGAGTAGAGATTTCCTGCAACCGAGCTCCAATACTCCTGCTAGTTTAAAAAATTCGAAAAATAAATTTAAAAGTTTCACAATAATGACAAATGTACCGATCTTATTATAGTTAACAATGCATAGGTTCAAATCTCCCAATTTTATCATTTTTGTGTCGACTATAGTATACATAATTTCTCTTTGAGATTTTTCATGCTTGTAGTATAAATGATTAAGAACATGCAAGATTTTTTTCAATTTTTTGAAACTTTTAAATATATATATATATATATATTTTAAAAAATTAGCAGGAGCCGTGGAGCTCGGTGTAAAAACTACTTTCCGCTATAGTCATGTAATGTTCATGCATGAACATAGACAAACCATCATAAATGTATGAAGGAACATATCATGTGTGGCCATTAATTTCGCGTAACTAAAGCATGAATATCCCATCTGCCGGGTCATATATATAAATCGAGGCAGCGTTCAGCCACAGATCAATTCGAAGGGGACTTACTGGGAGTATGTGGGACACACAAGGACACTTTAAAAAAGAAGTTGAGACATTAGAAGATAACTGACAGGTCATGATAATCTTGCAGTGTAGCTTGCCTATGCAAACCATTAGCTCTCCCAAGGTATACAGAATTCCATGGCGGGCCGACCGGCATAGCAGAACATGGTCTCGCCGCTATAATCAACCGTAGGCCTTTGAGAAGCGATAACTTCTATCTACTTGGGTTCAGTAGAGGCATCCAAATCCGCAGAGGCCGCTGCAAGTCGTATGCCTTTGTGCTCGACGGGTATAAGCCAAGCTTACGAAGAAAGTTCTTCTGCATTAGTTTTGCTGCAAATTTAAGCAGCATCTACTATGTAACCAGCAGATCACAAATATTATATGCTCAGTTTGGTATAAATAAGCAAAATTCCAACAGAATATGCATTTCTGGTCCTATACCGACAACACCGTGGCCATCCTCTGCGTACCCAGCGCCCCGCCGTGGCGCCATCGAGCGACTGTGGCTACGCTGACAGCGAGCAGTTTGAGCGCCACAGCCGGTAGTTGCTCGCCGTCCTTTCCCAGCAGTGTCGATGACCACTGACAGGACCGACCTCACCGTTCTCATTTCGAACCCCTCCTCTCTCCTTGCCGTGCCATGGCGCTCCTGCACGGGATGTGCGACCAGGGTGCCGCCCGGCACCATGCGAGCACGCATGCGTCGGCGTCCGGGAGCGAGAGCAGCGTGGCTCTCCTGCCGGCCGCCCCCTTCTGTGCGCTCCCCGGCCCTGATGGCATGGTGGTCCGTGGTGACCCGTTCGTGGCGTCTCTGGCGGTGCCTCCGCCTCAGGCTGGACACGAGCTGGCTCGGTCCAGGCTCGGTGTGAGCCGCTCTTTGGCTCGCCATTTTTCAGCTCGGCTCGGTCTGGCTCGCTGGGCAGACGTGCTGGGAAAATGAGCTCGGCTCGGGCTTTACAGAAGCTCGGTCTGGCTCGGGGTAGCTCGCGAGCCAGGCGCCCTTAGTCACTGCCAGGTGGGCCCCTATGAGGGGAGCGGCAGGGGCAACGAAGCTCGACGCCGGTGAGACCACGGAGGCCACGAAGCGAGCTCCTCCATGGCCACGAGCTGTTCCAGCTCCTTGCCGCCATGGCCATGGCTTGGACGACCTCGGCGACGTGGGGGCGGCGAGGCAGAGCTTGCTGCACGAGAAGTAGATCGCGAGTTCTTGGGAGGCTAGGGGGTGGCTGCGCGTCCCACGGCGGCGGCGCGTAGGCGTCCTACGGCGGCGGTGCATAGGGGGCAAGGCGAGGGAGACGTGGTCGCGTCGCGGCATGGCGTGGTGCGGTGGTGGACAAGTAAAGCCATGGTGGCGGCGGCGGCGCTTAACCTAATTCTGGATGCGGTGCAGAATGCGAGCAACGGAAGGTCCTGAAACGTGCCTTATCTAGTGATGGGCCAGGCCAACAACTCCAAGCCCATCTCATTTTAATCAGAATCCTAGAAAAGGCCGAGCCAGCGGGCTGGACCGAGCCAAGCCAGGCGAGCCACGAGCTCGCTGCGGTCCAGCTTATTGGGCTCGGTGAATTCTCCTCGCGGGCCGAGCTGAGCTCGGGGCGAGCCTGGAAAAACTCGGTGCGAGCTAAAAAGCTCGCCCCGAACGTCCAGCCTGACCTCCACCGTCGTACATGCAGATGGCGGAGGTGGAGAGGAACCAAGAACTGCTGGCGCATGAGCAGAACATGTGGGCGCGGTACCGGCATATTGCTATTTTGAAATACCAATATCCTAAACTAGCCATATTGTAATCACTAATCAGACATCTAGAGTTGTTCTTACTGGTACTAAAATGTTTATATAGGCATATAATTTCCATGCATGAAGATAGACAAACCATCATAACTGTATGAAGGAATGTACATCTCATGCTTGGCCATTAATTTTGCGTAACTAAAGCATGAATACTCCATCTGCCGGGTCATATATAAATCGAGGTAGCGTTCAGTCACAGATCAATTCGAAGGAGATTAACTGGGACACACAAGAACACTCAACACTTTAAAAAAGAAGTTGAGACATTAGAAGATAACTGATAGGTCATGATAAGATTGTCGTGTAGCTTGCTTATGTGAACGACCGGCTCTCTGAAGGAAAACATAACTCCATGGCCGGCCGGCCAGCATAACAGAAGATGCTTCATCTCTCCTCTATAATTCTCGCCGCTATAATCAACAATAAGTGTTAAGAGACGATTCTCAGCGACTTGTACTTGCTAGGGTTCGTGAGAGGCATCCAAAGCCGTGGAGGCCGCTGCAAGTCCTATGGCGAAGTCGTCGAAGTGTCTAAGGGAAACACATGAATAAAGTTATTTTGTGGGGGTTAGTTTTGCTGCAGAAACATCTCCTATGTAACCACACCATCTTTCTTTTTTCGCAGTGTTGTATGTCTTCTAGCTTGATTGCGGAATAAATAGTATAGCTCAGTTTGGTATAAATAAATAAAATTCCAACATAATATGCATCTGTGGTCCTATACAAATTTGTTCTCGGTAGAGACCGAAATTTTTCTTAGCCAAATTTCGGTATCCTGTCCTCTCACTATATCCAAAACCAAAAATCGAATGCGAAAATTCACGTACACGCCGCCAGACACCTTTGTTTGCCTGATCTGTACTAGGTCCAACGAGAAAACACTCAGCAAACTCAAGTTGTCGAGATCAACATGCAATAAGACGAGTGGTCTTGACACTAGGGCAAAGCCTTTGCCGAATATTTTTTGCCCTTTGTCGAGTATGTTTGATACTCAAAAAAAATCGTTTTCCAGTATTGATGGGTATTTAGCTAGCATGCCTAAAACCATAACATATAACTTAACATAACTTCTTAGGACAAGTACAATATATAATTTTGCACGTTCAGCTCATGCAATTTTACATGCATCGATCCGTGGTCAAATACTAAAAACATAGTATAATATTATATTTCTGGAGAAAGTCAGAGTAGCGCTGAATCTGGAGTAACAGAGGTTCATGTACAAATTAACAAAACCAACCAGACATAATTAGTTAGGCATAACACTGTTTGATTAATTCCGTAGACTGCGAGATCGATCGATCAGCTGGCTTCCTCCTGCTTGCCGCTATAATCAACCGTAACAGAGGTTCATGGTCATATCAACGCTGTAATTCTTGCCGCTATAATCAACCGTAGGCGTTGAGAGACGATGACTTATACATGCTTGGCTTCGCGAGAGGCATCCAAAGCCGTGTAGGCCACTGCAAGTCCTATGGCAAAGTCGTCGAAGTGTCTAAGGGAACTGACGAATAAAGTTATTTTGTGGGGGTTAGTTTTGCTGCAAAAACATCTCCTATAGTCCTATGTAACCACCATCTTTGTTTTTTCGCCGGCTTGTACCTCTTCTAGCTTTACTGGCATGATTGCGGAACAAATAGTATAGCTCAATTGGGTATAAATAAATAAAATTCGAACATAATATGCATGTGTGGTCCTATATATACCAATTTGTTCTTGGTAGAAGACCTAAATTTTCTTCGCCAATTTGGGTATCATGTCCTCTCACTATACCCAAAACCAAAACTCGGATGCGGAAATTCACGTGCACGCCGTTGACCTCCTGCGTTTGCCTGATTTGTACTAGTGTCCGACGAGAAAACACTCAGCAAACTCCAGTTGCTGATCAACGTGCAATAAGCCTACATCTTTCAAAACCTTTGCCGAGTATTTTTTGTCCTTGCTCGACAAAATATTGTTTTTCCACTATTGATGGGTATTTACCTAGCATGCCTAAAACCATAACATATCACTTGCCATAACTTCTTAGGACAAGTACTACCTCTGGTCGGAAAAGGTTGTCGTGGAAACAGACTAAGCGAAAATTTGTACACAACCCCACGACAACTTTTACCGATCGGAGGGAGTAGAATATATCACTTTGCACGTTGAGCTCGTAATTTTTTTTACACGTATCGATCCGTGGTCAAATACACAAAACATAGTATATTATATAGCAAAGTGCCCGTGCGTTGCAACGGGTACAAATATTTGATAGTGACATCAAATTGACCCTTAAATATATATTGGCCAAATCCATGATCTCTTACAATTCCATTATACATATATACACCAGCCTTTTGTGAAAAAGACAAATAAAAAGTTACCACTTATTTTCCAATATTATGTCTTTAAATTTCATTGTATAAAAATAACTGACATAGTAAGTAAAATATGTATAAAGTCTTGGTTCTCTTGGTTCAAGTCATCCCATTTAACAGAGAAAACCTTCAAGGATAATTCAGAGCTGGTGAAGCGATTACCTCACACCTTGTCTTGCAATTAAGTAGAATAGAACACTCCCAGGGCACCGTGAGAAAGTACTAAGAGAAGGCTAGATGGCACCATTGAACATCAAATTCTTATTTCGCGGAAAAGAAATCATGAGATTGTGAAAATATACCAAATACCCATGTAAATAGAAATTTCGAGGACAGTGATGATAAATTGAGATAAAAGCTTCTTTCATACCAAATGTATCCATTTAAAGTGCTTCTATAAAAAATCCAAGAAACCAAGAGTTTGCAATCTATAGAGCCATTGTACAGGACCATCGTTTAACATAAATTTGAGCGACATGCAGATTGCAGTAAGGACGCTAGGTACTTGTATGTCACGTCCGCTGACTTAGTCGCTGGTTTGATTACCCCCTGATCTGCATGCCCAGCTTATGTAAGTGGAAGTTGTTCTTGTTGCTGCAGAACGCCTCCATCGCCTTGGCCGCAAGCAGCGCTAGCACCAGACGCATGCCCTCCCGCAGATGTGGCCACTCAGATGTCGACCTTCTCCTTGCTCTTGTGCCTGACGCCTCCGTCATGGAGGACGCTTCTGTTCCCCTTCAGTGCCGTCCCAGCCTGAATCCCCTATTCCTCTCCCAATCGCAGTTGGTTCCGTTGGAGTTCATGTCCCTCTCAAAAACGGCGGCGACGTGGAAGGACAGGTAGGGCAGGACGGAAACCATCTTGCCGGAACCGTCGCCGGACTCACAGGAGAGGACGGCGCCAGCGGTGTGGGGGGTCTCGGGAGGGGTGCTGACTGCTGACGGTGGGCGGGAGAAGCGGGAAGGTCGCCGGTGCAGTTGGGGAGCGCGAACTAAGTCCGGTGATTCTGGAGGGCAGGGAGGGGGAGGGCGCCGGTGGGGCGTGGGGTGGCAGGGAGCGGCGGCGGAGTTCCCGTGCGTGAGCAGAAGAGAACGATGTGATATATTCCAGTGAAAAGAACGAGAATCGGTATAGTCCATGGACTGCGGGCTGATTTGTGATATGTTAAGGGGTTTTGTGCAAAAGTGTGGCGACATACCGGACACTGTTAGCTATACTATATACTCCCTCCGTCCCAAAATAAGTGTCTCAAAGTTGTACAAAGGTGAATGTATCTATACTTGTTTCATGTCTAGATACATCCATTTTTTGACAAATCTAAAACAGTTATTTTGGGACGGAGAGATATTAGAGATTTCTGGACAATGGCAGAGTACCACTGAATCTGGAGTAAACAAAACAGAGGTTCGTGTCTAAAAACACATAGTACGAGCTACTCTACATAAGACAAACTAACAAAACCAACCAGACATAACTAGTTAGGCATAACACTGTTTGATTAATTCCGTAGCTTGCTAGATGGATCGATCAGCTGGCTTGCTCCTGCGTTTCGCGGACGTAGGAGTCGTAAACGTCGGCGGTCGCCTGCATGCAGCTGCGCAGCGCCGCCGCCGCCCTGGTGCACGCCCCGACGTTCGGGGGTGGCGTCGCCGCCGGGGAGTCGCTGTAGGGGAAGCACGCGGCACCCAACTCGTTGACTTGATCCTCGCACCCGGCGATGCAGACCAAAGCCTTGATCGTCCCGTCGACGAGCTCACCATGAGACGACGAAGAGGACGATGATGAGCTCTCCATGACGACGACGACAATTGAACTGTGCGGTGCTGCTGCTGCCTCGATGATTTCCGGACGTGCTGTTTGCCTTGAGTTGAATACTTACTAGTGGAATTTTGCGCGGCGTCACGCCGCGCTTTTGTTATTTGTTTTTTTTTTGTAAATTTGTAAGATAATTACATAATCAGTGAATTTATATGGTGTTAGCATTTATTAAATTTAAATCCATAATTAGATGAAGTCCACGTAGATTGTATACAAATATTGGACAATTTGAATTGTTTATTTTATAAGTTTAAATTGTTTATTAGCCAATTTGAGTTGTTTAAAAATGTTTGTACTTTGGCATTAATAAGTATCATTTATTTTTTGTGAGCATGCACACATATTTTGTAGTACCTTTAATATTCTAGCAATTTGAAATATCCAAATATAATTCTATTTTTTGAATAATATTTAATTTAAGTACGTAGGTAGTGCTAGTGCATATTTTTTGGATTCGAGTCCACAATCCGGGAAAGTTTATTTATATTGCGTCTAAATATTGGTTATTTTGAATTGTTTAAATATGTTTTGTGTTTTGCCATACATAGTTAGCGTTGTTTTTTTTATGAGCATTTGTTACATAGTTTACAGAATACGCAAATATTTAGCAATTTGAAGTATTTAAATACGTTTTATGTTGGCATGAATTGTTAACTGTAATTAGAGAAAATGTATCTGAGTTATATCCAAATGTTGACCAATTTAATTTTCCCGAAATGGTACGGTAAATTCGAATAATTAGCAAACTTTAACGTTTGATTATGTTTGTATGTTGGTATAAATAATTAATTTAGCTTCGTAATCAGAAGATGTGCATTATACGAGCATTTATTAAAGCGAGTATATAATTTGAGGAATTGCATCTGAATTTTGTATTCAGAGAAAGTTAATTTAGTGTTTTGCCAAAATTTTGCTTAGTTGAGATGTTCAATTTGAGTCCATAATCAGAGGGAATACGTAGTGTGAGCATTTGTTAAATTTAACTTTACATAATTATGGGGAGTGTATTTGGTTTTTCTTCAAATATTCACCAATTTGAAATGTTCCAACATATTTTTTTCCATGCAAATAGTTGGCATTATTGTTTTGTGAGCATGTTGATATATTTTAGAATATCTTCAATTTTTACGCAATTTGAAATGTTCAAAAAAGATTATTTTTAAATGTAAGTCCATAATGGGTGGAAATGCACATTTATTAATTTGGATTCCATAGGTAGAGATTTTTTTTTAAATTGAACTCCATATAACTGGAGCAAGTGTATGTACAATTTTTCTAATTTTTTTTCTAAATTGAGGTGTGTAAATATGTTTTCATTTTGGTATAATTTGTTAGCATTTTTTGTGATGTTTGTGAGCAAATAGTTTTTAAAAACTGTACAATTTATAGTATAATCAAATTTGAATTTTTGTAGTGTTTACCAAACGATTAGGTTTGAAAGTCATATAAAATTATGGAATATTCCAATGTGTAATTTTAGTTGGAATGCTCATATATGAGTGTTTTTCCATAAAATTATCCTAATCTGGCCCTATTTGAATTAGTCAATTTTTTTCCCCAAAGTACGTAACATGTTCTTTCCCTAACTTTTTCATATATTTTGTCGCCAGGTATTTATAGAAAATTTGAATTTTTTTAGTGTTTACCAAATGATGAGGTTTTGAAGTCATATAAAAATTCGAGATATCCAAATTTGTAATTTGAGTAGGAATGGTCAAATACGTTTTTTTTCCAATAACAATATCCAAATATAGGCCAATTTGAATTAGTCAAACATTTTTTTTTCAAAAAAGTAGTTAACATTTTTTCCCAGCATTTTGATATATTTTAAATATTTTGTCGACGGGTATTTGCGATGTGTATTTTTTTTTAATTTGTTATATTTTACATTTCCTGGATTTTGTGTGAAGCAGTGGGGTCCACCCGTCTGGTTTTTTTTTGTTATACAACTTTTCCTTTTTTTTAGTTTGACGTTTATTGATTTTTCAGATTTGGAAGACATTTGGAATTTTGAAATATTCGAATATGGAATTTGGTCGAACGTCATAAATAGCCAGGGTATTTTTTTGTGCTCATGTCGACATGTTTGTTATATTTGATTTTTGTTTGCGTTTATTAAATGTTCATATTAAAAATGCATTCAAATTTTTGAATTATTACAATTTTAAAAGTTGTTCGTATGGCATAAGTAGGTGACATTTATTTTTTGTGACCATTTTGTTATATTTTTTCATATTTTTGCGGTGTGTAATTCTTGTGAATTTGTAATATTTTTTCATTTCCTGGAATTTGTGTAAAGCAGGCGGGTCCACATGTCTGAATTTTTGCATTTTCTGGTTTTTTTTTTGTGGGAAAAAAAATTCGGCAGCCTGGCCCCACGCTGACGTCGCGATGACGTCAGCAATGGCCAGGCCTGTCACTGCCGTGCCAGCGACGACCACGGCGCCGCCGCGTCCGATCGAGCCGGGAGGCGCGGCTGGGCGCGTCGGGCGTGGCTCGACGCGGGGTACCCGCAGGTGGCGGTGCGGCCGCATCCGGTGGCCGGAGCGTCGCCGGCGAAGTAGAAACGCGGCGGCGGCCGAAACTCACGCCGGCGACGATCCCGCCATACGTGCGGCGTCCCGGCATGCGTCCGTCGGCGAGGATGCAGAGGAGGCGACGGCGAAGCTTGCTGCACGCGTGGATTCGTCAGGGGAGGCGCGGAGCGGCGCCTGCGTGCGTCGGCGGCTCCGGCGTCGCGCGGGAGGAGAAGCAGAGAAGGGGGTGTGGTTTTTTTTTTTGCATTTTAGTCCATCAATTTGTCGCAATTTGCAAATCGGTCCATTGCCTCGCGATTTCGTGGACTGCGGGATAATATCTGGAGTGCGCGAGCGACAAGGGCGCGAGAAACGGCCCGTCTAACAGTGCGCGAGCGACAAGGGCGCGAGAAACGGCCCGTCTTTCATATAGGTAGTAATAGGCGCACAGACCAACCGACGTGGTTCATATGTACATGAATTCGACTCCAACTAGCATTTAGTATTGTATGTTACTAGGAAATGTCACGCGGCGACACGCGCCCGTTGTGATGCGAAATTGTGAAATCTGCTGGAAGTTGGTTTTTGTTTCAGCAAAAAATACAAAAATTATTTGAAAAACTAATCCAAAAAATCTGCAACAAAACGGAGATCTCTTAGTTTATGTGAAAAGTTTAAAAATTTCTTGATTTTAAGAATTTTTTAGTTTCACTTTTGTACATAGTGGATATTTGGTGCAACCTTTATGTGTAAAATTTGGAAATTTATTTAATATGAAATTTTCTTGGAGGTAGAGGAGACGACGGCGGAGTTCCTTGTGTGCTTTGATTTGTTGGGGTAGGAGCTCGGTGCCGGCGGCGTCTCCGTCCGAGCGGAGGAGGAAAGAGGAGAGGAGGAGGGCACGGAGTACCGGTTCGCAAATTTTAAAACATGTAGGGCCATTTGCGCAAAAATGCCACGCGTACCGGCGGATGACGAAGCGACGGCGCTTCTATAGTGCCGGGCGACTTGGCCACCTCGAGTTTCAAAATTTTGAAATCCGTCAGAATTTGTCTTTTTCGCGCAACCAAAAATACAACGAATTTGAAAATTAGAGAGAAATATATATATATGTCCGTCGAAATAAAAAGGTTAAAATATGAAAGTTGTTTGGAAGGGTGCTATCCATCTACTCGTGAAAGGAAAATTCAAACGGATGACTGAGTGCGACGAATTTCACAAAATTCGTCAGATATTTTTGCCAATCTTGACCAAAATTAAGGAGGTAGAGTCGACCAAACTCAAAAATGATCACGGGAATGGAACCTGCTCGTCGACGCGCATATATTTCATGTATATAGTATCGTGAAAAGGAGGACCGCCGGATCCAGATCGGACGGCGCGGAGGCGGACGCCCACCCTAAAAAGTCACATCTTCAGTGCACGCCACGTGGGGCCTCGAGCCATGGTGGGCTGATAGATATAGATAGATGCGGTTGAGGAAGGAACGGAAGGCAAATGGATGAGCAAACACTGTAGATGGATGAGGTACTGTAGATGTGTACAGTAGCAGAACAGGTGGACACATCCACAGAAAGCTGAAACGGAGCGGTTTTATATATAGTACTAGGAAAATTTGCGCGGCGTGCGACACGCCGCGCCCGTATGGTGACATAACATAAATAAACTGGAAAAGGTCAAGAAATTTATTCAAATTTTTGAAATCTGTTAGAATTTGCTCAAAGTACAACGAATTTGATGTTTAGAGAGAAATATGTATACGTCCGTCAAAATAAAAATGTTAAAACATGAAAGTTGTTTGGAAGGATGATATCCATCTACTCGTGAAAGGAAAATTGAAACGGATAACAGAGTGTGACGAATTCGGCAAAATTCGTCAAATGTTTTTACGAATTTGGATCCAAAATTAAGGAGTTAGAGTCGACCAAACTCTAAAACGATCACGGGAATGGAACCAGCTCGTCGACGCGCATATATTTCGTGTACATATTACCATAAAAAGGAGAGTGAATCGTAGTTTTTGGTAAATGCGAGGGTCTTTTCGCTAAAGCGCCACGCCGGTCATCGGATTTGAGTCGGACGGCGCGGAGGCTTGTGTGAACTATAGACCGGAGGACCGTTTTGAAATTTTTGGAAAACGCGGGGACTTTTCAGTAAAAAACCATAGGGGATAATGCGGGGACTTTTCTGGAAAAAGCGTGTGGTCCGCGCATGTGTTTTATATCGAAGGACCGATTCACAATTTCTGAAAAAGGCGAGGACTTTTCTGCAAAAAAACATATCACGCCCGTTGTATTGGTATGTGACATAGTTTTGTAGAATGAGTTATTAATTGAGATTGTTGGAAACTTTGTACATGAGAGGCAGGTAACAAAATGCCATTTTGGGCTAGATCTAAAAGATAATTTCTGGATAGAAATATCTAGATTCAAAATTTTGAAATGTGTCCGAATTTGTATTTTTTTTGCACAGTCTAAAATATAACGAATTTAAAGATTAGAGAGAAATATGTATATGTCCAACAAAATAAAAAGGTTGAAACATGAAAGTTGTTTCGAAAGGTGATATTCATCTACTCGTGAAAGGAAAATTCAAAGGGATGAGTGAGTGCGACGAATTTGACAAAATTCGTCAAATATTTTTGTGAATTTGGATCCAAATTAAGGAGTTAGAATCGACCAAAATCGAAACCGATCACAGGAATGGAACCTACTCGTCGACGCGCATATATTTCATGTTTATGTTATCATCAAAAGGAGAGCCGTTGGATCTAAATCGGATGGCGCGGAGGCGGGCGCGCACAGTCACCTGTGTTACAGCGACACTCGCACTGTAGGAGTGCTACAGTGCCTCTCATACTGTAGAAGCGTGTCTACTGTACTACAGTGCGGCGACGTGGATGAGCTGGGGGCTGAGACGTAGAGCCTCGCTACAGTGCCGCTCGCACTGTAGAGTGTGCAATACTGTAGCGCTGCTACAGTGCGGGCGACGTGGATGAGCTGAGAGCTGGCTGAAACTTGGTGCGCCGACACGCCGCACCCGTTGTAATTCGGAAAATGTTGAAATCCGTTGGAATTTTTCGTCTAGAGTATGTCTAAATACTTAGTGAATTAAAATATTTAAATATGCTTGTATTTTGACATAATTTTTTAATTTAACTCCGTAGTTAGAGAATGCATGATATGAGCATTTGTTAACTGTAACTCCGTAGTTAGATAAAGTTCATTCAGATTGTATTCAAATATTCACCAAATTGGAATGTTCAAATATGTTTGCATTATGGCATAAGTAGTTAACATATATTTTTTGTGAACACGTTGATATATTTTAGAGTATCTCCAATGTTTAAATATGTTTCTATTTTTCAGTAATATTTAATTTAAGTCCATATTGAGTGGGAACGCACATTTATTGAATTGAATTCCATATTTAGAGAAAGTTCATCTAGATTACATCCAAATATTTATCAAATTGAAATGGTCAATTTAAGTCCACAATTAGAGGAAGTGCATTTGTTTTTTGTCTGAATATTCACCAATTCAAAATATTTAATCATGTTCGATGTACATTTATTGAATTGAATTGCATATTTGAAGAAAGTTTATCTAGATTATATCGAAATATTTACCAAATTGAAATGTTCAATTTCGCCCGTGGTGTTAATTTTGCTGTGTAATTTGAAGTGTATTTTATGACGATGCGTAAAGTGTTCTTTCTAAAATATGGTCATATACATAAAGTATATATATATATACATATAGGTACGGAATTAGAATACCGATAGTTAACTTTCACAGTCTACGATAACATAATTCGTATTATAGATAAAATATTCGGTTTCTGCCAACTGAAAGATAGTGCATGAATTGAACATGAGTAGATAGAATCCATTTTTTCTAAATATTTTGGTATATTGAACAAATTTTAATGAATCACGGACCAGAAGTTATTGAATTTGCAAAATTGGACAAATTTGTGAAATTGTTAGGAAAGTTTAAAATTATAACAACCTGTACTCATTGTTAGAGTTTTAATAATTATCGAAATCTTTTTTTCAAAATATTAAAAGGCTAGCAAGTGGTCTCCTGATGACGTTAGCTGTTGATATCAGCAATGGACACGATGGTTATGTCGACCACCGCCGCGCCTGTTGTATTGTTATGTGACGTAGTTTTGTAAAATGAGTTATTAACTGAGATTGTGGGTATATAATTTGGTTCATGAAAACTTTGTATATGACAGGTAGGTAATAAAAATGCTACTTTGGGCTAGATCTAAAAGATAAATTTCTGGATCCAAATACCCGGATTCAAAAAATTTAAATATGTCAGAGTATGTTTTTTTTTTCTACAGACTAAAATATAACAAATTTGAAGATTGGAGAAATATATTCGTCTACTTGTGGAAGGGAAATTTAAACGGATGCCTGAGTGCGACGAATTTGACAAAATTCGTGAAATGTTTTTGCGAGTTTAGATACAAAATTAAGGAGTTAGAGTCGACCAATCTCGAAACCGATCATGCGAATGGAATCTACTTGTCGATGCGCATATATTTTATGTGTATATTATCGTGAAAGAAAAAAAAGTAGTGTAGACTGCTACAGTACGCTATGCACTGTAGAGTGCGGTACTGTAGTAATCTACAGTCGCCGTGACGTGGGCAGTGCGACCGGAGGGCTAAGTGGGTCGGCTTATTATCGTGAAAGGAAAAAAAAATACTACTGTACACACGGGTACTGTAGAGTGCTTACTGTGGACTCTACAGTGCCCCCGTGACGTGGTGCAGCGAGGGGAGGCCTTATGGGTGGCCTTTTATTTTTCTGCGGAAAAAAAAATTTATACAGTACACACGGGGTACTAACGTGGTGCAGCGAGGGAGGCCTTGGCCTTTTATTTTTCTGGGGAAAAAAGATGCTATAGTGCACGCGGCGTACTGTAGAAGTTCTACGTGGGCATGCCCAGCGGAGGGCTTAAGAGGTTAGCTTTGATATGTTCGTGTGGATTCAAAAGTTGTCAGATTTTTTTTTTCCGTGGCCTAAAATATAACAAATTTGAAGATTGGAGAGAAATATGTTTAAGTCCGTAAAAAAAATAGTTTAAACATGAAAGTTGTTTGGAAGGATGATATTAATTTACTCGTGAAAGGAAAATTTAAACGGATGGCTGAGTGCGACGAATTTGACAAAATTTGTCAAATGTTTTTGCGAGTTTGGATCTAAAATTAATGAGTTTGAGTTATCCAAATTTGAAACCGATCACGGGAATGGAACCTACTCATTGGCGCGCAGATATTTCATTTACATATTATCGCGAAAAGAGCAAAAAAAAAAAGTATATTGCGATGGAGGTAGAAGGGTAAGCACTGTCGTGGGAAAAAAAAAAGTGCTACAGTGCCACGGCACTGTAGATGCGCGGTACTGTAGCGATCTGCAGTGACGTGGGCACCTCTAGTGGCCGCTGAAACCGAGAGCTTTTATATAGGTAAACTCGCGTCACCACGTGCAGTGTCGGTGCCTTTGCCTCTTTTTCCTCGCTTCTCGGTTACTCGGTAGTTGCTTTCTCTACGACTCTGCTTCGGCGGCCTCGGTTGTGGCGACACACGGCCCACTCACGCACGGAGAGTTGCAGCTGCTTCGCCGCCGCCAGCGTCTTCACCTCCTGCCGTGGCGTCAGGATCTCGTGTATATATTATCGTGATTAGGACGACCGCTAGATCCAAATCGGGATGGTGTGGAGCGTAGCCTGTAGAAGGGTGTACTGCATTGTAGGGGCGACCTGGCCGCGTGCGTCCAAGCAGAGCGCTTCCAGACGGTCGATAAACAAATGGAAGGCAGATGAAACACAGGATACTGTAGATGGGAAAGCACTGTAGATGTGCAATTGGTCATCTACAGTAGTAGGACACGTGGATGCATTCGTTGGGCGCTGAGCATGTTCCATTCCTGTGACCGGTTTCGTGATTGGTTGACTCTAGCTACTTAATTTTGGGTCCAGATTCGCAAAAACATTTGACGAATTCAGTCAAATTCGCCGCACTCAGTAATTTTCCTTTCACAATTAGACGGATATTAACTTTTTTTACGGACATATACATATTTCTCTCCACTCTACAAATTCGTTGTATTTAAGACTGTGAATTTCCGATTTGTATCCAACTCGGTCGTCCTTATCGCGAATATATCGCCGCACTCAATCGAATTTTCCTTTCACAAGTAGACGGATATCACCCTTCCAAAGAACTTTCATGTTTTAACATTTTTGTTTTGACGGACATATTTTTCTGCGGAAAAAAAAATTTATACAGTACACACGGGGTACTAACGTGGTGCAGCGAGGGGAGGCCTTGGCCTTTTATTTTTCTGGGGAAAAAAGATGCTATAGTGCACGCGGCGTACTGTAGAAGTTCTACGTGGGCATGCCCAGCGGAGGGCTTAAGAGGTTAGCTTTGATATGTTCGTGTGGATTCAAAAGTTGTCAGATTTTTTTTTTTCCGTGGCCTAAAATATAACAAATTTGAAGATTGGAGAGAAATATGTTTAAGTCCGTAAAAAAAAATAGTTTAAACATGAAAGTTGTTTGGAAGGATGATATTAATTTACTCGTGAAAGGAAAATTTAAACGGATGGCTGAGTGCGACGAATTTGACAAAATTTGTCAAATGTTTTTGCGAGTTTGGATCTAAAATTAATGAGTTTGAGTTATCCAAATTTGAAACCGATCACGGGAATGGAACCTACTCATTGGCGCGCAGATATTTCATTTACATATTATCGCGAAAAGAGCAAAAAAAAAAAGTATATTGCGATGGAGGTAGAAGGGTAAGCACTGTCGTGAAAAAAAAAAGTGCTACAGTGCCACGGCACTGTAGATGCGCGGTACTGTAGCGATCTGCAGTGACGTGGGCACCTCCAGCGGCCGCTGAAACCGAGAGCTTTTATATAGGTAGGATAGATAGATTGTACGATCGGTGGGCAGAACAGAATCGAATCCGTGACAAAGACAAATACTAGTTCATCTCGTATTCATATACAAAATAAAACTACTTCGAATCGTCTTCGTCGTACGCAAACTAGTCCCCGCCTATTAATTCTGGCCAAGAGAGCAGTAGGGAAAATATCATCGAGACCCGATCGACCAGAGCGGCGCACGTACGAGTACGATCCATCGTCGTCATGAAGAGTGCATCCTCATCCTCGCCGCCGTCTTCAGATCCTCTGGTCGACGGGACCGTCAAGGCTCTCTTCTACCTTCGCGGATGCGACGATAAGTTCGAGGCGGCGATCACCGCGTGCTTTCCCGACCGCGACGAAAAGAAGGCGACACCACCACGCACGGACGGACGTCGAGGCGTGCGCCAAGGCAGCGGCGGCGCTGCGCAGCTGCATGCAAGCTCAGGATAAGGCCGGCGTGTACGAGGTACGAGCCATACATCCGCGGCTCCGAGGAGCAGCACGGGAGCTCCAACTGATGAATCGAATCAAAGCCTCTAATGGTTAATTAATTATTGCGCCTTTTGTGTTTTACTTATACTTATACCTATGTCTTCCAGTACTAGTAACCGGAGTTTCACGTCTTTTTGTTTTGTGTGTGATGTTTTTTATGTTTTTGTTTTTTCAAAGAAGCTAAAGATTGCCCTTTGTATCTTTATCTAATAGTAATAAAATTATTAAAGTCTCGAGTAATAAGCTGCACAGCTTATGAGAGAAGCAAGAAGAAGAGTAGCTTATTTTTAAAATTGATAAAAGACCTCGGCCTAAGCTTTCCGTGGTTACATACGTCGCGGCTTTTGCATCGAATGTTTGATCGATCTGTGCGCCAAAATCCTCGGTTCGATTTTCTTTTGGGCCGGCTCAGTAGAATACGTTCGAGTTTGATCGGCTCACGTTTGTGAATTTTGTACGAGCTGCAAATCAACTGTTGGTTAGAAGTGCCAGCCCTACATTCTATATCAAAGGACGGTGGTAGAGGATCTTCAGAGTCTCATCCACATGAGATGGTGGCGATGCTGAGTTCAAATGAACAACTTATACTCAATGTAATTTTTTATCTTTTTATTGCAAGGTGGAAAAGGAGAGCTTCGACTAGTTCGAAAAAGAGATGATACAATCAAGTATTCTATAAGAAGGTAGCCTATTCGTCTCGAACACATATAAATTTAGTGAAAAGTAAACTTACTAAATTTGTCAGAATATATAGGAAGAGATCTAACATAAATACACAATCAATACGCATTATGAAAGTATACGATGGTACACTTATTGATATTGTAGATCTTCATGTTTTTGTCCATTAGTTGGTCAACTTAGAAAGCATTTATTTATTTTACTAAGTTTATACGACATGTATTTTGAGACGAAGGGAGTAATGCGTCTCACTTCATTTATTTCCATCGCGTATGTACGAATGTACTAGACAGTTCACTTGATTTGGGATATAGTACGGTTTAGCATTTGGTGAGGAAAATATACTAGTTTTATTCCTTTTTATTTAAAAATTCAATATCGGCATTTTTATTTAAAAATTATGGAAAGTGCAATACTAAATTATGGAAAGTGCAAATGCAGAGTGAACTCCATAAAACCTTTTTATTTAAAAATTCAAAATCAGCATTTTTAACTTTGAAAAAATTGAAACAAAAATCCTAGATAATGTCGAAATCTACCGCTGTGCAAAATCTCTTGCTCAATCGTATCATTGTAGACCACAAAAATGACAAATCTGACTTTTTTCAAGCTTTTGGAAGTGAGTACTATTCCCACCCCTTTGTAATTTTTGCCCAGCCTAAATACAACAAATTTCAGATTAATTTTCTGGAAACTTGTAGATCATACCATTATCTACACCTATGATTTTTTCCTACCTTTTGGAAACTTCAAAATGAAAGTTTTGAACTTTTAAAAACAAGCTCCGAATTGCGCCTCCAAAAGGTCACAGTCCACTAAATTGAGGCTATTATATTTGTTACGAAATATACTTTCACATTTATTTTAATCCGAAAAATATAATTTTAGAGGGAATAGTTAATTTATATTTTGGTCAATATCCTAAACCACTTATGTTAATTAGAGATAAGGAGTTGTTGTTTGTGGTCTAGTAAAATGGTTATAATCATGTCATGTGCATGCATGAACATACACTGACCATCATGCATGCATGAAGGTATGTATCATGCGTGGCCATTAACTTTGAATAACTAAAGCATGAATACTACCCCATCTGCTGGGTCCTATATATAAATCAAGGCAGTGTTCACTCACGGATCATTCGAAGGAGAGATGATTTTGGGACACACAAGGAAACTTCCTTCATAGACATATACATGCATAGTTGCATACATAAAGAATATACATACGGGTGAGATATTAGAAGATAACTGATAAGTCATGTTCAACGATACTTGTGGTGTCACGCAATGCGTCCTGCAGGGCGATTCTGTTGGCAGCGTGAGGCTCTGTGGACTCTGGTGCAAGTGCTGAAGACCAGGGGGGCCCACTACGGGAATCGCTCAAAACGCCGACGGCCAAATGTCGGGGCCGTCGGCGTACAAACCGAGCTAGGGCAGCCGCGACACCGGCCGTCGGCGTACGAAGGGCCGTCGGCGTAGCCATCCCGGGCCCGACGGCCGCCGTCGGCGTACCGTAGGCCGTCGGTGTACCCACGCCCGCCGTGACGGAGAAGGGGCGGACGTTGTCGCTGCGTTCATACGCCGACGGTAATTTCTGTTCCTTTTTATTCATATGCCTACGGCAATGTCGTCGGCGTATATATGTTCCTTTTTTATTTATTTCTCTATATAATATTTATTTATTTATTTATCTATATAATATTTAATGTAGGTATAATTTATACATAAATTGGATCTATAATTTCTCTCCCAATTTCGGTATCCCACTCGCATAAAATAACGGTTTGAATTTTCTGGAACCCGACCCTACAACACATACATGTAAAATAAATAAAAACAACACATGTAATATACACCTACAACATAAATATTAAATATAAGGCTCAATTTATCCTGCCCCGTGGTGTGACGGGAACTTTGACTTTTTCCTACACTTAGAGGTGAAAACTCCCCCTTCGGGCGAACCGGATGGAATATTGTGTTTATTTGGGGTAGAATTTGGTTTCCCACCTTGCTATGACCTAACCTAACACAACCAAGCCAAAAAGTCCACTGGCGTACCCCCTTTCGACGGCGTTAAGGGGTAGACGAAAACGTTAGGGTTTTTCCAGCGGATTCAGGATTTCGCCGAATCGGGCCCCGGAGCGTCGGAACCCCACCCAAACGTAGGTTGTGCCATACCATGTGCGTACAAGTGTGTTGGGTGCTGTGGATGTCCAAGTTCCCACTCCGGGATGTGACCGGGTTCACCGACATAACTTTCTCTCTAGTGAGTTTCTGCACTTAGAGGTGAAAACTCCCCTTTCGGGCGAACCGGATGGAATCTTGTGTTGATTTGGGGTAGACTTTGGTCTCTCATGTTCCTATGGCCTAAACTAACACAACCAAGCAAAAAAGTCCATTAGTATGCAGGGAATCCGAATGATTTGTATTCGGTCGATGAACTGAAGGATTTCTAGATAGAACAAAACACACGGTTTCCCCGTCATACAGCCCAACGGTGGCTCGTGCGTGCCTGCATATCAAATGCACCGTTGGGCTGTATGACGGGAATCCGAATGATTTGCATTCGGTCGATGAACTGAAGGATTATGTAGATATATAGAACAAAACACACGGTTTCCCCTGCATACAGCCCAACGGTGGCTCGAGAGTGCCTGCATATCAAATGCACCGTTGGACGTATGCAGGGAATCCGAATGATTTGTATTCGGTCGATGAAATGAAGGATTTCTAGATAGAACAAAACAAACGGTTTCCCCGTCATACATCCCAACGGTGGCTCGTGAGTGCCTGCATATCAAATGCACCGTTGGGCTGTATGACGGGAATCCGAATGATTTGCATTCGGTCGATGAACTAAGAATTATGTAGATATATAGAACAAAACACACGGTTTCCCCTGCATACAGCCCAACGGTTGCTCATGAGTGCCTGCATATCAAATGCACCGTTGGACGTATGCAGGGAATCCGAATGCTCTGTATATGGGGGTAGACGAAAACGTTAGGGTTTTTCCAGCGGATTCAGGGTTTCGCCGAAACGGACCCCGGAGCGTCGGAACCCCACCAAAATCTAGGTTGTGCCATACCATATGTATACAAGTGTGTTGTGTGTTGTAAATGTGCAATATCCTACTCCGGGGTGTGACCGGTTTCACCGGCTTCACTTTCTCTCTAGCGAGTTTCTGCACTTAGAGGTGAAAACTCCCGTTTTGGGCGAACCGGATGGAATCTTGTGTTGATTTGGGGTAGACTTTGGTTTCTCATCTTCCTATGGCCTAACCTAACACAACCAAGAAAAAAAGTCCACTGGCCTACCCCCTTTGGACGCACGACTATGGGGGTAGACAAAAACGTTAGGATTTTTCCATCGGATTAAGGGTTTCGCCGAAGCGGGGCCCCGGAGCGTCGGAACCCACCAAAACCTAGGTTGTGCCATTCCATATGTATACAAGTGTGTTTTGTGTTCTAAATATCCATTATCCTACTCCGGAGTGTGACCGGCTTTACCGGCTTCACTTTCTCTCTAGTGAGTTTCTGCACTTAGAGGTGAAAACTCCCCTTTCGGGTGAACCGGGTGGAATCTTGTGTTGATTTGGGGTAGACTTTGGTTTCTCACCTTCCTATGGCCTAACCTAACACAACCAAGTAAAAAGGTCCACTGGCCTACTCCTTTCGACGCACGTCTATGGGGGTAGACGAAAACGTTAGGCTTTTCCCAGCGGATTTGAGGTTTCGCCAAAGCGGGGCCCCGGAGCGTCGGAACCCCACGAAAACCTAGGTTGTGCCATTCCATATGTATACAAGTGTGTTTTGTGTTCTAAATGTCCATTATCCTACTCCGGGAACTTTGACTTTTTTCCAGCGGGTATAGAGTTTCGCCGAAGCGCGTCCCCGGAGCGTCGGAACCCCACCAAACATTTTGGGATTTTTTTTGTTTATTTGGGAATATTTAATAATATTATTGTTTAGCATAAATAAATTTTTGACTAATTTATATCATTGTGTAGTACAACTAAAGGAAAAATAGTAATTATTTTTTAAAAATTCTATACGCCGACGGCAGTTTGCCCTAATAACTACGCCGCCACCTGGCCGGGATTGCTAAAAAAAATCAAACCAAGCCGCCCGCTCGATCCACTCTGCTCCTCCCCCGATCTGCTGCCGCCGCTCCGGCCACCTCCTCCCCGCGCCGCCCGCCCGCCCCTCGTCACCGCCTCCTCCTCCACGAGCCCCGCGCCCGCGGCAGAGCTCCCCGGCCTCCCTGCCGCGCCCGCCCCCTGCCTCCCCGGCCACCTCCACCCCGGCCGCGGCCACTCGTCGCTTCCACCCCGACCCCGGCCGCCCCTGCCTCTCCGGCCACCTCCACCCCGGCCACGGCCGCTCGTCGCTTCCACCCCGACCCCGGCCGCTCGTCGCCTCCGCCCCGACCCCGGCCGTCCGCCCCGGCCACGCCCGCCCGGCCCGCCGTACGCCCCGCCCGGCCACGGTTTGGTTCAGGGAAAAGGTAATTTCAAACCTGTCCCTTCTACCTTGCAATCCGTGTCTTGTCCCTCTTACTAATGCACAAAACAATTTGTACTTGTAGGGAGCTGATCCCAACGTTGTGATGTCAGATGAGTTGAGATGTGTCTCCCAAGGTTGTAACCGTAGAGTCGAGAAGTATGAGAAGTATGATGTGAATGGGTTCCGCTTCCATACAGAGCATCACCAGAACAGTCGGCCTAATGAAAAGACTATAAATACCGGGGTCTTCACCAAAGGAGCCGGTAATTATGATTACTACGGAGGGTTACAGAACGTATACGAGCTGACGTTCAATAACACGAACATAGAACTCAAGCTTGTTGTGTTCAAATGCCACTGGTTCGACCCTAAGCATGGATCCAAAAGTACCCCTTCCATTGGGTTAGTTGAAGTTAAGCCTTCAACCACCTACCATGGATCCGATGTCTTTGTTGTGGCTCACCAAGCCTTTCAGGTTTATTATTTGCCCTACCCATGCAAGAAAGAGGGACTCACTGGTTGGGAAGTTGTGTTCCATGTATCGCCACATGGTAAGCTACCCATGCCTTCCGAAGACGATTACAACAACATTGACCCTAAAACATACGAGGGGATTTTCTATCAAGAGGAACAAACCTTTGGGGACTTTGGCATACAAGATTTTGAGTACCGCGAGGACAATGCACAAACAGGTGGTGACGTAGTGGTGGATCTAAAGGATATAGATATGCTCAACAAGTTACAGAGTGATAGTGATGACGATGATGAGCCTCCATCGTGCGAGGAGGTTCCAATATACAACACTCGTGATAGTGATTTTGATAGTGATGATGAGAACCCAGGACTTAACTATGAGAGTGATAATTAGGGGTGAGGGTCTTTTATGTCCTTTTGTGTACTATTTACTTTTCAACATGCTTAGTCTTTCAACATGCTTAGTCTTTCAACATGCTTCTTCTTAATTGCATTACGTCTTTATTCTTATTTACTATATTTTTCAACATGCTTAAAAGTTTACCCTTTCTCAATGCAGGTGATTGACCAAGATGAGCCAAGGCAAGAAATCATCGGCCTCGGGCTCTCGGGAGGTGTAGGATGTGTTCGCGTGTAGCGTGTGTGAATTCGAACTTGTTTGGAGTTTGTATGAATGCTTGGATGAATTTGAATCATGTTTGTGTCATTTTGGATATCTATGTGATGTTTCTGTAATGTTTTATAATTTGTGCAATTTTAATTGTATTTAAAATGTGCTAGAAACCAGCAGCAACAAGCAGCTAAAACTGGAAATTATGGTCATGGCTACGCCGACGGCGTAGGGCAACTCCCAGCGCACAGGATGATGCCACGTCGCCTAAAAAGGACCAAATGGTCAAGGATACGCCGACGGCACCCAGACGCACATGATCACTCCACGTGGCACGCAGAGGCCGACGGCACTGCCGTCGGCGTATGGGTGTAGCAGACGGAGACGGAAGGATGCCGTTTTGTGGGTCCCACTGCAGCGTTGCCGACGGTTATTCATCTACGCCGACGGCGATACGCCGACGGCAAACGTGCCTACGCCGACGGCTTCTGGCCGTCGACGTATCGTGGGTTTCCCGTAGTGGCCATTGGAGTGGTAACCGAGACAATCGGTGTGCTAGTTAGCAATTGTTTGCTGCATGAGCATTTGAGGCGGAGACATGGTTACTGTAAAGATTATTGGATAAATATAAGGTCATGGGTGAGTTGTATTAGACTAGTCACAATAGGGAGTAACATAGAGTAGTAACATGGAGATGTTACTAGTCTATGTTACCACCTTCACAGTGGGGAGTAACATCATTGTGGTGTCATATAAGATCTTATTTATTGCACTATAGACTCATTTTGTCTTGATAAGTGTGATGTTACGGTAACTAGCTAAGTTACTCCAAACACCTCTCTTCTCATTAACTACATGCCACATAAGCAAAATGGTCTTGAGATGTGTGATGTTACTAGCTAAGTTACTCCCATTGTGAGTAGTCTTACTGGCGTGTGCTAATGCGTAGGTTAGTTGCATAAAACAAGGGCTTTGCTCCGGCTGCATGATCTGTGTGCATGGCTCAAGATTTCTTATCATGATTGCTTAAACAAAAGAGAAGCACGGGTGGACCTGCCGTTGATTGGAGGCGCAACGTCGGCGAAGGAATTGGTGGGTGGGTAGTTGAGCGGCAAGGCTGGGGTGGCCAGCAAGAGCATGCACCAGAGGGCGGTGGCGCAGGCTACGAGGAAGAAAGGCGTGTGCCATTTGCTTATTTAGAATCTAAAAATAAGGTAGCGGGGGGTTGGATTGAGGAATAGATGAATGGTGGTATTGGCTTCGTGCAAAGTACACCCAGGAAACTATTTTTTCGCATTGACTTTTATTATATCTAATATACTAATCATAAGAGTCCTAGTTTGCAGAATAAAATAATTTTTTGTCAGTTCTTAGGAGAAAATAATACACACTTTGTGAGAAAGTTGTGGAGCTGTCATTTTGCACCAATTTTATGCACTTGGTTTGCAATAAAAAAGACATTTTAGGCACTCAGAAAATAAAAAATTATGTAACTAAAAGATGGAAACTACAATTGCCATGCCAAAGTTCAATTTTGTGAAAAATAAGGTCCCATATCATGAACTATGGCATGGATATGGTCATGGTCATTTGACTTAAGTCATGAATATTCATGCACGAGAGCCAATTTTCTAAAGTTTGTTTTACAAATTATGGGAAAATTCATATTTATCATTTTTTTTCTTTACAACGAATACACATAAAATACCCAATGGGAAAGGATTACATTTTTTTGACTATTTTTTCATTTTACTTTATTTTTTCAACACGGGGTCAGAGTTGCCTTCACTGGTAGAAAACTGGCCTATGGTCCCGGTTCGGTTGGGCCATCCGTCCCGGTTCCTGAACCGGGACTAGCCAATCGGGACGAATGCTGGTCCCGGTTCAGCCACGAACCGGGACCAATGGGGCTCCACGTGGCCAGTTCTGGCTGGGCGTGGGGGGAGACTCATTGGTCCCGATTCGTGTTACGAACCGGGACCAATGAGTGTTTTTTTTTTATTTAGGGTTTAGGGTCTCCCTCTCGCCGGTGCCCCCTCTCCCTCTCGCCGGTGCCCCCTCTCCCTCTCGCCGGTGCTCCGTCGTCTCCCCTTCTTCGCATCGCCGACGTGCTCTCCATCGTTTCCGTACGCATATTATACGCTCTACTATATACACAGTACACGTTGATGCATATATAATTAATATTCGATCTCTTGCGAGAATACAACTATTTAATTACATGGAGATAGATCACATATGTAGTTCATCGTCCGAAGCATAATGTTCTCCCCTTTCATCGATGACCTCCCTAAGCAGAAATCCCGCCAATTCCTCTTGAATTGCTCGTATGCGGTTCTGGGTCGAGCTTCTCCCGCATTTTGCTCAAAGAAGTTGTTCTCCGCTCAGAGGTCAACTCGCGAATGAACTCGCAAACGTAGAATCCACATAAATTACTCCCCGGTGGCTGCTGCGGACTTTTCACCGATATATAAGTTAGCTCATCTTTGAATGGACCTTCTACATTCTGTTTGAATAGTGTCCAACACCTGCTTTGGCAAAAAAATGAACAAAGGAGTTATTAATTACTTGATATCAGGAAACGAACGAAAGAGGCGATATAATGCGATAATGATTGAAATTACTTATTGAGCATTTCTTTCATTTCGGTCCACGTCGCTTGGTCCCAACTTAATGAGTCGTGGACTTCAACTATGGACTTGTCAACTTGAATGCTTAGCAGAATCCAGTGGAACCTGCGGACGTTTACATAAAGCAGACATGCATAGCTCATCAATTACACTTAACATCGAGAAAGCCAAATAAAAATATGTACAAGACAGAAACACTCACTTGAAGTTGTAAGGAAATAGTATTTCCGTACAGAAGTTTTGCTTGATTAAAGAGGTGGTCAGGTCATGCTCCACGTCTCTGGGGTGATTGCGTAACGTATGTTCATTAACGATATATGGGTCAACGAACCCAACCTCATAATGTCTAGATGTTTGCATTCCATCATCTTCATTCTACATAATAGCGTACAAAAGGATATATATATAGTCAGGATAATATAATACAGGCAATGAACGAGCTGAGCTAGAGACTTAATTACGAAAATAAATCACTTACAGACAATAGCAACTGAGGATAGATTTGTCGAGGGCGCGCTGATTGAATAACTGAAACAGTTCAGTCATTTGAACCTGTATACTGTAACGTTTGAAGAAATGCTCCACTCGAACGTCCACCGCAATCCACTCCTTCGCGTCCTTCTTTGATGTGTGCACCATGTACCAGTTGTGCAGATTTCGCATATGTGTTGATAGACGCGTGAGCTCCTCATTACTGACCATAGACTCCCCTGTGACATATTTCCGTGCTATCTCTAACATTGGCTGATCTTCATAGCCTAAAAGTTGACCAAGAGTCATACCCATGGCGGTAGCATTTTCCATGGCCTGCGATACAGTGATACCCTGTTCTCTAGCAGCAGCTATGGCTCTGGGGTCCAATAATTGCAGGTCCTTATCCATATCGGCTCTGAAGTCCTTGTCGATATCGGAACACACTATGAGCGGGGGGACCGATTGATTTTTCTGCTGTCCGAGCTGGGCAATTTGTTTCCCGCTTTTTGCACTTCTTTCCTTGTTCTGCTCAGACTGGGCACGTGCTAGCTTACTAAGTTCACGACCATAGTCAGATTGCAGATTCATCGATATTTGGGATGGCTGCGCAAGGAAGGACTTAGCCCACTTTTTGGATTTTTCATCGTATACCGGCTTTTGCTCGGGCTTTTTTGGTGCAAAAAAAGCCTTATTGTAGGCAGCCACCTCCGCGGCGTTTTCCGCTACAGTCCTGTCATAAGGTCTAATGGGAAGATTCTTATGAGGTACTTTTGGGAGGGGCGACCTTTTACGTTTCGGTGATCGCTTACCCCTCATAGTACGAGCGGTGGGCGGAGACGGCTGACGCGGCGGCGGAGACGGCTGCGCTGGAGACTGGTGGTGAGGCGGTGAAGAGGACTGTTGCGCTGGAGAATGCTGAGGCGGTGAAGAGGACTGTTGCGCTGGAGACTGGTGAGGAGTCGATGGCCTTGGCTGCCAGTTCGGAAGCACGATGAATTCCTTTGGCCATAGAATGGTCGCTTTCTTGGCTTCTCCAAGTTCAAGCACCTCCCCATCTTCACCTGCAGGGTGTTCCAGCTTCAGCTCCTCATAATCTTTCATCACTTCATCCACCGCGACAACAGCGTAGCCATTTGGAACCGGAGAGAAATGGTAAGTTGGATTAGGTCCAATTGGTACGACATAGCCGACCGCCACCTTCGGTTAAGTTAAAAACTTTCACATGCATCTCACAAGGTGTGCTCTCCGTGATATCATCCACTGGGTAGCGACGAAGTGGAGCCACCGTCACTGCATCATCAGTACCATCCTGGAGCTCCGTGGAAGCCACGCTGCTTTTCCGATTCGATGGGCCGCCGGTACCATCGCATGCAGCTTCTACCATGTGCCGCTGAGATTGGCCGCTAGTACCTTGCTGGCTAAGTGCGGCAATTTGATCCTTCTGCCGCTTTAATTCTTCTTCTATATTACGCAGCCGGTCTGCAGCAGCGCGTGCTTCCATTGCCTCCCTTTCCTTTCTCCTCTGATGGCTTCTATCAGGAAATTTCTTCCTGTGCTCGGGAATCGCAATTGTCTTGGGCTTGGAGCCTGGTACGCCTCGTAACCGTCCGTCGTGTTCCTTATTCCCAAGGGCGCGTGTGAGCTCGTCATCCTCTCTATCGGGAATGAACCGTCCCTCTGCAACATCCTTTACTGCATTTCTAATGCCTTCGATGGGTAGTAGGGGATTATCTTTGTGTCTTCTGTTATATATGCACTTCCCTTCTGCGTCCAACGTGCCCCCATGCCCGTAAAACCAATTTCTTGCCCGTTCGATCCATGCGAGTGGCTCTGGAGTGATCCCTTTAGCCAGCAGGTCCGCCTCAAGTTTCTCCCACTTAGGCATGCTAAAAGCGTAGCCACCAGCCCCATAGTATGGTGGTAGATCTTTTTAGCAGCATTTGCCTTATTTTTTGCAGACTTTTCCTGAGCTTCCTCCGATTTCTTGTACGCCACAAATTCTTCCCAGTAGTCCTTATCTTCTCATACCCTTTATCGAAGTCCGGAGTCTTATTTTTCTGACAAACTCGATGTTCAATCTTTTCTTCCAGTTCTTGAATAGCTCGGCCATCTTCTTAAGAGCCCAGTCCCTGACTTTTTGCTCCATGTTTTTCCGGGCAATCTTTTCTGCCTCATTTGGATCCTCCTCATCTGGATCCACCTCTGGCGCCGGCAGGGTGAAATTAAGCATGAGCTTTCTCCAAAGTCTTTCTTTGCCCTCCTCGCCGACATATCTTACTCCTCCCTCCTTTGGCTGATGCCATTCTCGAACGGTGATCGGGATGTAGTCCCTAACAAGAACTCCGCATTGCTTTACCATTTTATTTTTAACACCAGGGGGAGCAGTCGGTGTGCCGTCTTCAGCGACTTTTTCGATCCTGTACCTTTCTTGGTCGCCCAACTTTTTGGCTGGGCCTCGTTTTGTCCTTACAGAAGATTTGCTCGATCCGGAGGGCTAAAAGAAGAAAGAGCGTTAATATATGTATATAGACAGCAGAGGCTTAATTAATACAATCTTCGGCTTCATTAATATATGTATATGCACCTCGCCGGAGTTTGCAACATTTAATGTTCCACCGGAGCCTTCGGCTTCTCCCTCGTCGGCTTCTTCCTCGCCGACTTCTCCCTCACCCCAGCCGTCGGGTTCTACCTCACCGGAGCCGTCTCTTCGGTTGAGAGACTCATCTCCCTCACCGGAGTTGTTCAAAAACTGCGAGGTGACATCGCCAACATCTTCCGGCCCGCGGATTATATCCTCGAGGATGTTTTCCTGATTTTCGTCTCGTTCCATAGTTTCTGCAAATTAAGAACAATGCACAAAACTTTAGTTGGGTAACTTGTTCCATATGTCAAGATACATCTACCCACAAAAATGTGAATCGGATATGTGAATGCATAAGTGAATACAAAGTTAAATTTACTAACACCTTAATTTGCTAATTTTCTAACACATAAATTTTGCTAACACTTTAAATATTCTTAAACAAGCTATTTCTTAATTTTTCCTAACACAGTACTAACAATTCCTAACATAAATTTTTCTGTTGCTCACAAAAATACAATCTAAAATTCTACAAACATCTACTGCCATATAGAAGTCAAAACAATTGAAGTTTAATTCAATTCAAATTAGTATCAAATTCAAATACTTTTATCATCTAGTCACACACCATTTAATTCATCAATTATTCTCTATTGCTCACAAAAATACAATCTAAAATTCTACAGATAGCTACTGCTATCTAGAAGGCAACACAATTGGATTTGACTCAAAATGATCTACCAAATTCTCTACACATTTATTTTAGTCCAGAAGCTTAATAACCAAGTTTTAGCTACTGACTAAGTTCTTTTACTCTAAAAATTAAATCCTTTTAGGATTACACAGTGTTGATTATTTGTGACCTAACCCAATTGGATTCAACTAAATTAGATTAACCAAATGACAACTAAAATTGTTATAGTACAGAAGTGGCTACAATCTTTATTTGAATACCTAATTAATGCTGTTGCTTAATTAATTCTACAAAAATTAGGGGTGCTAGGCTACTGCAATACAAAGTTAACACAATTGGATTCATAATTTTTGGATTATTAGAGTATCAGAAACAAACAAATTTACATAATTAACGTTCTGTACTATTCTAAATACCCAGCAATTAATATTAATCTAAACAGGGTGAAACTAGTTTAGTTGCACACACATTTTCATAAGCTATCCAGAGAATTTTGGTTTGAATTATTTGGACTTATAAATCTCGAGTTATTGATTTTCAAACATGCCTACAGGTTTGAAAGTTTCTGCTAATTCATAAATTCGGAAGAGGAGGGAAAAAAATAAATGGGCTGAGAAGGTTCCCAGCCCACTGGGCCTGGCCCAGTTTTATTTTTTTTCCACGAGTGAAAATGATTAAAACGCTGACGGGTGGGATCCACCCGTCAGCGGCTAACTCTAAAAAAAGGGTGCTCCGGCGGCGGCTCTGTTTCCGGCGGCTGTTTCCGGCGGCGCCGCCGAGCCAGAGACGGTGGCCACGGCGCAATGGCTCACCTAGGGGCCCTGGAGGTGCAGTGGACGGCGGAGGCGAGTGCGTCGGCGGCGGAGCATCGGCGTCGACGTGCACGGGCACGCGTGGAGGCCGGCGACGTGCGGCACGGGCGGGCGGCGTGCGGGCGGCGCGGGCGTCGAGGGCGCCGCGGACGTCGACGGCGGCGGCGGGGCACGGCGTGGGTCGGCGGCGTGGATCGGGCAGCCTGACGGCGTAAATTCGCTCTGGCGTCCGTCTGGGTCCTTAGGCGCTTCTGGGAATGAATCGGGGAAGGAGAAGAGACCAATGCCCTGCCAATTAATGCCAGATCCGCTCGCGCGTATATTTCAGACTTTTCAGTTCTGAATGTTGTTCCCGCCTTTTTTTTTTCTTATTTAGGTGTTTGAATATGAATTTCACATGGTTTTGAATCTGAAAAGACTTTCAACATGAAAAGTGTTTAAATTTGAATAAACAATCCAAAACAATTTTCTATTTTCTAAAATAATTATTCTAACTATACAAACTATTAACCATTTTGCCATTGTCAATTAAAAATGCATTAACTTTATTGCATATTTTGAACTGACAAAACTTTCAACGTGAAAAGTGTTTGAATTTGTATAAATAATCCAAAATCAATTTTTCATTACTATTGTCATTTTCAATTTAATATGGATAAATTCATATCTTTAAATCCGTAAGTCGAAATTCGACAAATAATCCGTAAGCAGAAGTAAATGCAGAACAATTTCAGTGAACCTATATTTGTAAGATGAATGTTTGGTGTTGTAAAATGCAGAAGAAACCAGATAAAAATTATTTAATTCATTTATCTTTTGCATAAGTAACTCAAAACCAGATTACTTATTCAGATGCTAAAGATCATTAGTTGGAAATGCAGAGATAAAGAATACATTTTACACGATCGTCGTCGTAGATAGACAAACATTTTACACGATCGTCGTCATACATAGACGAACCATTTGTCCTAACCAACGATGTAGCTTAGGTTAGTCATACTCCTGCCTAGGCCTATAATACTCGTCCTCGTAGTCGTCGTAGTCGCCGCCGTCGTCGTCGCTGTCGTCGGGCGGCGCTCGCCTGGACTGGAAGCGAGGGTAGCGCAGGCGGGGGTTATCGCCGGCCGTGATGTAGTTCATGACGCTCTGGAGAGTCCGGCCGCTCCACCACAGCCGACGGCCGGCCTCGTTGAAGTTCGAAGGAGTACCTGGCGAGCGCCCTCTCACGCCGATTGATGAAGAAGGCGTCCCAAGTCGGGCGGTAGTCGGGATGCCAGCGGGGATCCATCCGCTGCGCCGGAGTGAGCTCGAGGTAGTAGTGGTTCGTGATGGCCGCCCAGCGTGCCAAACCTTGAGGGACAGGAGGTACCGGCACGCCTCCGGTGCTCAGCCTCCAGTCGGCGGGGACGTCGTAGCCGGACGGGCAGGGATAGTTCGAGGCGCAAAGCGCCTCCGCCTCCGATTAGGTTAGAGTGGGTACGGTGGAAGCCATGGGAGAGTGATGAGGTTGCAGATATGAGTTTTGATGTGCTATGCCAATGGAGGCCATGCATGACTATATATACTGAGAATCCCACCAATAAGGAAGAAGCACACGGATCATGTGTTTCTTTCGAGCGCTTGTGAGCCGTTGGATCTGGGTTGTGTTTCTTTTGAAGGCTTGTGAGCTGTTGGATATCACTTTGTAAGCCACCACCCGGGACTAAAGGGAATCCCACCAATAAGGAAGAAGCACACGGATCGTGTGTCTCTTTCAAGCGCTTGTGAGACGTTGGATCAGGGGTGTGTTTCTTTTGAGAGATTGTGAGCCGTTGGATCAGTAGTATCACGACCACTTCGTGAGCCACATGACCCGGTTGGTGTTACCAACCGGGACTAAAGAAGCACACGTTCCCTATATATAGCCCCCCTCCTCAGACATGTTACTCACTCACACAAAACATTCCAGCGTCACTCGGAGAGGCATCTTTGGGCAACCAGCGGAAAGACGTCTCTGATGACCTGCGACCGTTCCAAACGGTTGCAGATCATCAGAGATGTCCTGCCGGACGGTTGTAGATCATCAGAGACGTCTTACCGCTGCTTGGATCGAAGTGGCGCTCAAACACAAAACATTCGGGTTCCCTAGCTATAACCCATTTCTTCTAGGTGGAAACTCCCATTTCGTGTATTAACCCATTTCTTCTAGGTGGAAACTCCCATTTCGTGTATTATGGTTTTCACCACATAAAGGTTTAATACATTACTACACATCACATAAAGGTTTAATACATTACATTGATTTACATAAATGCCATGAACCCTTCTTCGCGTATGTCCCTGGCCTATGATCGCTTCGGCCGTAACCATGGAGCATCTTCATTATTTAACGGGATGCTTGGGTCAGTTTTCACTGTGAAGTGCGGAATTTCATCAAACTTATCATAATCTGCTGACATGTCTGTCTTGTCCTCGACTCCCACGATGTTTCTTTTCCCTGAAAGAACTATGTGACGCTTTGGGTCATCGTCTGATGTATTCGTTTGCTTATTTTTTCTTTTTTTCGGTCTGGAGGACATGTCCTTCACATAGAAAACCTGAGCCACATCATTGGCTAGGACAAATGGTTCGTTCCTGTAACAACCAAGATTCTTGAGATCCACTGTCGTCATTCTGTACAGCTGGTCTACCTTTATCCCTTCTCCCTTCATGTTGACCCAACTGCATCGAAACAAAGGGACCTTAAAAGTAGGTCCATAGTCAAGTTCCCATATCTCCTCTATGTAGCCATAGTATGTGTCCTTTTGCCCATTCTCGTCTGTTGCATCAAAGCGGACACCACTGTTTTGGTTGGTGCTCTTTTTATCTTGGTTTATCATGTAAAATGTATTCCCATTTATCTCATACCCTTGGAAATTCAATACAGTCGAAGATGGTGACGCGGCCAACAAGTAGAGCTGATCTCCGACAGTGGTGTCATTCATGAGCTGTAATCGCAGCCAACTGCCGAAAGTCTCCATGTGTTTTTCTTTAATCCAGGAGTCATCCTCCCCCGGGTTCTTGGAGCGTACATAATTCTTGTGTTCCTCGATATACGGAGCCACGAAGGTGGAACTTTGTAGAACTGTGTAGTGTGCTTGAGTTAAAGAATGCCCGTCCCTACATATCAGGAACACCAATCGGCTTAAGGTCAGGAATAAAGTCAACACAGAACTCAATGACCTCCTCTGTTCCATAGCCCTTTGAGATGCTTCCTTATGGCCTAGCATAATTATGAACATATTTCTTCAAGACTCCCATGAACCTCTCGAAGGGGAACATATTGTGTAGAAATACAGGACCGAGAATGGCAATCTCGTCGACTAGGTGAACCAGGAGATGCGTCATAATATTGAAGAATGATGGGGGGAACACCAACTCGAAGCTGACAAGACATTGGAACACAGCCTTCTGTAAACTTGGTAGAGTTACTGGATCGATGACCTTCTGAGATATTGCATTGAGGAATGCACATAGCTTCACAATGGGTACTCGAACATTTTCCGGTAGAAGCCCCTCAATGCAACCAGAAGCAACTGCGTCATAATCACGTGGCAATCATGAGACTTCAGGTTCTGGAATTTTTCTCTGCCATATTTATTATTCCCTTTATATTTGACGAGAAGCCAGCCGGGACCTTGCTACTGCTCAGACATTCAAAAAAGATTTCCTTCACTGCTTTGGTAAGAGCGTAGCTGCTTAAGTATTGACGCCCTTTATCCGTCTGCTTGTTGTATGGGTCTTTCATACGTTGCTGGTCCTCCCGTGCTTCTGGTGTATCTTTTGTCTTCCCATACACGCCCAGGAAGCTGATACGTCTCCAACGTATCCATAATTTCTGCTGTTCCATGCTTATATTATATCATTTGCTACATGTTTTATATACACCTCGTATCACTTTTATGCATTTTCTGGGACTAACCTATTAACAAGATGCCACTGTGCCAGATCCCTATTTTCTGCTGTTTTTGGTTTCAGAAAGTTACTTCTGGAAATATTCTCGGAATTGCACGAAACAAAAGGCCAAGTCCCTATTTTTCCAGCACGTACACGGAGTCCGAAGGAGAGACGAAGGAGAGCCATGAGGTGGCCAAACCACCTGGCGGCGCGGCCCCACCTCCAGACGCGCCTGCCTATGGTTTGGGCCCCTCGGGGGTCCGCCGACATCGCCCCTTCGCCTATTTATTCCCCGAGGCGTGAAAACCCTAAAACACCGAGCCTTTCATCCAGAACATATTCGCTGCCGCCGCCGTCGTCAACCCTAACTCGCGGGGGGGGGGGGGGGGGGGGGGGTTCTGAAGCTCTTCCCGGCACCCTGCCGGAGAGGGGAATCATCACCGGAGGGCTCTACATCGCCATGCCCGCCTCCGGAGTGATGCGTGAGTAGTTCATCCTTGGACTATGGGTCCATAGCAGTAGCTAGATGGTTGTCTTCTCCACTTGTGCCATCATGTTTAGATCTTGTGAGCTGCCTATCATGATCAAGATCATCTTATTGTAATGCTACATGTTGTGTTTGCTGGGATCTGACTTATATTGATACCTATGTGGAGCTGAATATTATATTATCATGTCTATGTCATTTGTGATCTTGCATGCTCTCCGTTACTTGTTGAAGCCTTGGCCACGTGAATACTTGTAACTCCAAGAGGGGGTATTTATGCATGATAGTTGGGTTCAACCTCTATTTAACCTGGGATAGTGACAGCAAGTTCTAAGGTTGTAGATGTGTTGTTGCCACTAGGGGTAAAACAGCAATGCTTTATTCAAGGATGAATGTATTGTTTACATTACGCACATTACTTAATGCAATTGTCTGTTGCTTGCAACTTAATACTGGAAGGGGTACGGATGTTAACCGGAAAGTGGACTAATTAGGCATAGATGCATGCTGGATAGCGGTCTATGTACTTTGTCGTAATGCCCAAATGAATCTCATAGTAGACACCACAGCTCACACATGCATGTTATATGCACTTATCAATTGTCAATTGCCCAGCTGTAATTTGTTTACCCAGCATGTTAGTTATCTTATTGGAGAGACACCACTAGTGAACTGTGGACCCCGGTCCATTCTTTTACATCTGAAATACAATCTACTGCAATCATTGTTCTCTACTGTTTTATGCAAACAAACATCATTTTCCATTCGATACGTTTAACCCTTTATTTTCAGCAAGCCGGTGAGATTGACAACCTCACTGTTAAGTTGGGACAAAGTAATTTGGCTGTGTTGTGCAGGTTCCACGTTGGCACCGGAATCCCTGGTGTTGCGCCGCACTACACTCTTTCACCAACACCAACCTCGTTTTCCTACTGGTTCGATTAAACCTTGGTTTCATACTGAGGGAAAACTTACTGCTGCACTCATCATACCTTCCTATTGGGGTTCCCAACTGACGTGTGACGTACAAGCATTGTTTCTGGCACTATTGCCGGGGAGATATTCCCTCGTCAACCTAGAGCCACCAGAAGCCTAGCAGGTTCACGCAAAAATTCTTCGTCACGTGCATCACGTCGATTGAAGACCGGACCTCTAGGATTTTCCAATAGGGTAGCTCCCAAAATATAGATTTCTTTTTCCATATGGGTACGTGGTTGTCAGCGTCATTCGGAACAGATAGACTGCCAGGACCCTTTCCAAAGATTATTTCTAAATCCTTGACCATGTCATATATAACATTACCATCAGGGAGGTTAGGCTTCTTCCGGCGATCTGTCTCACCTTTGAAATGCTTGCCTTTCTCTCTTACGGCATGACTGTTCCAAAGAAATCGACGATGCCCCAGGTACACGTTCTTGTTTCCCAAATGTATACTTTCAGTCTTATCTAAACAGTGCGTGCATGCATTGTATCCCTTGTTTGCCTGTCCTGAAATGTTACTAAGAGCAGGCCAATCATTGATGGTTACGAACAACAACGCTCGTAGGTAAAATTCATGTTGTTTGTGCTCATCCCACACACGTACACCTGGTTCGGACCACAACTGCAAAAGTTCATCAACTAATGGCCTTAGGTACACATCAATGTCGTTGCCGGGTTGCTTCGGACCTTGGATGAGCACTGGCATCATAATGAACTTCCGCTTCATGCACAACCAAGGAGGAAGGTTGTAGATACATAAAGTCACGAGCCAAGTGCTATGACTGGAGCTCTGCTCCCCAAAAGGATTAAAGCCATCTGTACTTAGACCAAATCTTAAGTTCCTTGCGTCATCTGAAAATGTCGAGAACTCTCTTTCGATTTTTCTCCACTGGGACCCATTGGCGGGGTGTCTCAACTTCCCGTCTTTCTTACGCTCTTCTTTGTGCCATCGCAACAACCTGGCATGCTCTTTGTTTCTGAACAGACGTTTCAACTGTGGTATTATAGGAGCATACCATATCACCTTAGCAGGAACCCTCTTCCGGGGAGGCTTGTCATCGCCCTCAACATCATCAGGGTCATCTTGTCTGATCTTGTACCGCAGTGCATTGCATACCGGGCATTTATCCATATTCTCGTACTTCTCACCGCGGTACAGGATGCAGTCATTAATGCATGCACGTATCTTCTGCACATCTAATCCTCGAGGGCAGATAGCCTTCTTTGCTTCGTATGTAGTCTCGGGCAATTCGTTATCCTTTGGAAGCTTCGGCTTCATTATTTTCAGTAACTTCTCAAATCCCTTGTCAGAACAACCAGTCTCTGCCTTTCATTTCAGCAGTTCCAGTGTGGTACCGAGCTTTGTGCTGCCATCTTCGCAATTTGGGTACAACAACTTTTTGTGATCCGCTAGCATGGCCTCCAACTTTAGCTTCTCCTTTTCTGTATCGCATTCTCTCTTTGCATCAGAAATGGCCCCACCAAGACCATCAGCGGGCTCATCTGATGCCCGATGTTCACCTCCTTCTTCTTCAACGTCTTCCATTACAGTATCACCGGATTCCTCAGGGAACATAGGATAGTTGCCATCATCCTCCTCTTCTTCATTGTCTTCCATCCTAACCCCTCTTTCTCCGTGCTTGGTCCAACAATTATAGCTGGGCATGAAACCTCTCCGAATCACGTGGTCTTGAATGGTTCTCGGGTCAGAGTACTCCCTGACGTTCCGACACTTCTCACATGGACAAGGCATAAAATTATCCACTTTGTTTGCCTCAGCCACTTCGAGAAATTTATGCAGGCCTGCAATAAACTCGGAACTGCGTCGTTCGCCGTACATCCATCGCATCTGTGCATCCATTTGTATCATATAATTAAGTTTATAAAATACCATTACAATAACATCTTGAATAGTGAAATGACCACCGTACATCGACACGTGCAATATTTCTGTATCAATTACAGATGAAAAGGATAAAGTTGCTAACCTCGGCCGAGGATATCATCTTCTGTGAACTTAAGTGTGGCTCGGGCATTTCATCGAACACATCTTGTGCGTGGCAAAGGAAAAAAAAAACTAGCACCCACTTCCCACCAATCCAACCAGAAAAAAAGAGGAGAGAAGAGAGGGGGTGGGTTATTTATAGGCAGGGGAGAGGTATTGGTCCCGGTTCGTGGCTCCGCGGCACGCCACGTGTCCAGCACTGGAGCATTGGTCCCGGTTCGTGCCACGAACCGGGACCAATGTCCCCAACCGAACTGGGACCAATGCTCCACGGACCCCTGGCAGCTCGAACCGGGACCAATGCCAGGCATTGGTCCCGGTTTTTCTATGAACCGGGATTAATGGCTGGTTCGGCTCTGGACGAAAGGTGGTTTTTCTACTAGTGCTTCTTAACTATTCATAGAAAGGGTCTGAATGTTTCAACACCCTCTGTGTCTATTACACAGAATCCTCTTTAAAATCCAAATGCATATGTGCATATTGTTTTTTTACTTGAATCTCGCGTGTTTCAAAGAAATACTCGACAAAGTCGAATCCACCATATTTTCACAGTCAACTGTAGTTAAAATGGACACCTATTCAGGACGTTGGCAAGTGTTTTTTCTTTGCCGAGTGTCGTGCTCAAAAAACATTCGGCAAACCGCACATATGTCTAGTTCTTTTTGTCGGCTCAGTGTTTTTTCAAGGCAATCCAAAAATCATATGTTTGGAGGGTGCCCGATAAAACTCACTCGGCAAGCAGGCAACTTGGAAAAATCACATGTTCTTTGTTTGCCAAGTGTATGTTTTAACTGAATATAACTGAAATTATTGAGAGGAGAAGCCCGTGCTTTTAACTAATGGGATACACACATTGTGATTTAAATTTAATGCTGGTGACGTTTCCCTTCTGTAGCTATAGTCAGCTGTTCAAGTTCAGTACTGTAGAACACAAATGCAAACCTTTCATGTGCCGCCCAATATGAAAAAACAAACCTTTCGGATGCCAATTAATACCCACCTCGTTCTCGTTTCATTTCCCACGGTGGCACTGCACTGCAATTCACGTAAACTCTTGAATACCAGCGACAAACACAGACGCAGAAATCTAGACCAAGGTGTGAACATGACACAGTTTTCTTTCGATTGGTTCCCAAACAGATCGATCTGACTTCCCACCACAATGTGAGAGCTTTGCCATCTTGCAGCTGCCATTGTAGCTGGCTCCGAGGAATGTGTGATCAAGATAGATGGATATTCAAGTATCAAGGAGCGAATCAAGCATGGCAAGTGCGTGAAATCTATCCCTTTCAGTGTTGGAGGTCACAACTGGTTTCTGGAGTATTTCGCAAACGGTGGCGGCACAAAAAACTCTAAAGCCGATTACATTTCTGTTTATCTGGTTCATGATTCTGTTGTTGCCAAGGATGTGAAGGCCAAAGCCACATTTAGTATTCTTGACAAGGATGGGGAGCCAGTCACGTTAGACAGCCTCACCACGGAGGAACATATCTTCTCATCTTGGGGATTCCCGTATTTTATCAGGAAGGCTGATCTTGAGAGTTCAGTTCATCTCAGAGACGATAGTTTCAGCATCAGGTGCGATGTTACTGTCATAAAGCAAATACAGAAAGGTAATCGGTTTGTCATTCCTCCAAGCGACTTGCATCAGCATCTCGGCGACCTTCTAAACAGCATGGATGGAGCGGACGTGACCTTTCATGTCGGCGGGGAGAGCTTCTCAGCTCATAGGTCTGTGCTTGCCGCCCAGTCATCTGTCTTCAGGGCAGAGCACTTCGGCGCCATGGCGGAGAATGCTGGCCGTCCAATTGAAATCAGCGACATGGAGGGAGACGCGTTCAAGTACTTACTCCAGTTCATATACACCGACACACTGCCCGTCCCAGGAGATGATTCGCACATAGATGCGGTGATGGCTGGCCATCTCCTGGTTGCAGCGGACAAGTACAACATTGAGAGGCTGAAGCTGATTTGCGAGGAGAGGTTGTGCAACCTGATCGACTCAGACATTGTGGCGACTAGTTTGGCGCTAGCTGAGCTGAAATTGGTCAAAGACATTATCATGACAATTTAGTAGCATGGCTTATAATCATCGTATCTATTCCAATTTACTAGTACAATCCATGTTGTTCCTTATCTCTCTATGTATGGTTGCATGTATGTCTCATGACAAAACTATCGACTTCTGTCTTGCAATCGAATGTCCGCAGTTTCTTCTCCTTGTGTACTCATGTTTTTCCCTCCTCCAATGTGGCATTAATTGTCAATTTTTTTATGGAGGGAAATACCCATATATCTTGCTCAATGGGGATACTAGTACTTCAGTGATTCCATCATAAACGTTGCCGGGGATTCTAGCAATCGCCACATGACATCGCCGGGGCCGAACCTGCGGTGCGCAGGTAAGGATACATGACACGATGGCGGAGCCACTGGGCAGGATCCTTTTTTAGAGAGTACGCAATTGCGTACCTTAGCTTTATAGAAGATAGAATTTTAGGTACAAGACGTGACATGTAGTTACACGCAACGCCTGTCAACACACCCCACCAACACACCCGACACTCTAATGGACTACTCTCGCGAAGGTGTTACTCCCTCCTAGATCTGCTCGCCTCCATTGACTCCACTCTGCTACAATCTGTTCAGTCAAGCCCTCGACTGAAAACTGTTATGAAAAGCACGTGCATTACGTTGCTTCCATAAACGCCAGCAGACAAAAATCACTAGTGTCAAAACCTCGCCGCTCCTTCCTGCCAAACCTGCTTCTGACCCTCGACCGGAGGCAGGATTCAAGGTTGGAGGGGGCCAGACATGGCAAATTTTAATTAAGGAGGCCAACAAACCTAATTGTGTGTAAAGATTATGTCTAAACTAGGATTAAGTACATATTTCTTCATGGTGTGCAACGGCATAGGGGGGGGGGGGGGGGGGGGGGCAAGGCCCCTGCTGGTCCCCCTTTCTCCGCCATACTGTCGACCACCAATCATGCATGCTATCTTGCCCTTGCGGAATGTCAAAAGTCAGCTCCAACATACGGCAATATCCAAACCAAACCTGCCTGGCATACACACAGCCGACCAAAAAATGATTGACCATGTCCTCCTCTTGCAAGCAGGTGAAGCAGGATGATGTCACGTCTTGCAGACCATGCCTTATCCGCCGGTCCGACGTCCAAAGTCGCGCCTGAAGAGCTAGCCATGCAAAAAAATTGCATTTGAGCGGCGCCCAGCTCATCCATATGTAAGTTGCGCCCTCCATTCTGATACCTCCTTTGTTGGATTTTTAGGCATAATTTTCATGATTAATTTCAGAATATAAAACATGATCGCAAGAGCTACTAACATGTTAATCTCAAAAATACTAGACGTATTAATTAACATGAACAGCAGCAAGACATCTATGAACACAGCCATCGGAACGTGACGAACGTACCGAACAATTGTAGATGAAGTAGTCGTTGGAGCAGCGATGGTAGCAGCTCGAAGAAGACGACGTTGGAGACGAGTCACCGCGGACCCGGAGATCGTCCAGGAAGTCGACCCGTGATGAAGAACTTGAAAGCAGTCGCGCGGGGCGCTTCCCAAAAATCTTATTTGCCCTCTCCCGTACATGATCATAAGGAAAAGTGGTTCCGGAGACCTGCTGTCCTGTTCGTCGGTGCACGCCGGCACACGGGATGGAGTAGAATACAGTGGCGGCGCAAGGCACGAGATTGGCAAAACCTAGATTGATTCAGAGTTTGACGGCGCACGCAGTGCACGGCAATATATAGTGCGGTTCGGGAAACCCTAACGGGTACAACGTGGGCCGGCCACGTTCGAGTCGGTGCAGCAGCCCACGATCCAGGAGCGACCCGAACTGGCTAAGCTGTACGCGTACGCTAGCGACTCGATTTTCCTGAACAACAAAAATATAGGCATCGGCTCGGCTCATTCCCGCAACCCGCAGCGTGTCGTGTCGTGACGAGACGGACGGACGGACGGCGGCGGAGGAGGAGGAGGAGTGTGCACGAGAGAACCTTCTATTCTCAACTAGCACACCAAGTGGTACAACACTCCACTATATAAGGTGGTGTTTGCCTCCTCCAACTAGCAATGTGGGACTAAATTTTAGCAGCACTTTGCACCTCCAAAATTCTGCCATACACATGGGCCAATTTGAGATTTCAGGAATTGCTTATTGGGCTGCCCCAAATGGGACCAAATTTTAACAATTCCCCACCATATCTCAAATTTCTATTTAGAGATTTTGCCAAACCTCGTTTTTTGTTTATATACCAGTGTTTCAGCAGAGACTGTTAAGTTGAACTTCCGCCTAGAGATTCAAGCTACATCTACCAGCAACTTGAACAATGGACGAAACTTGAATTGCAAGTTTGGTGCCAATAGACTTCACTCAAAGTCATAACCAATACGTGGCTGCCAGTAGCCTACCCCGCGGGTGGAGCATATGCGTCATACTCCCTGGTCTCTTCATGAGCTTACTAGAGATCACCAATATCTCATAGACTGCGACGTTTAACAGTCGAACTCATATAGGTGTGTTCTTTCAAGGTCGCTCTATAGGATAGCACCTTTTCTACGAATAGCCAACAGAAACACATTAAGGCATATTGCCAACCTGCCTTACAGAATGTGAGAGTTATGCATCTTCCCACGGAGAGGGTTATAAAATAACTCTCCTCTGTTAAACCACTAGCTTGTTCTTCCCTGGTCCTAATTCACGGGATCTCCGATCACATAGGTTGGGTTACCACTATGGTGTAACGCTCACGGGTCTCAACCCCATCTCCTTCGATGCACTATCTATCACATTACGTGATAGTCCCTTCGTAAAGGGATCTGCCAAGTTTTTGTCTGTTTGAATATAACTAACAGTTATTACTCCGGAGTTTCTCATTTTCCTGACAGACTTCAAGCGTCTTTTGACGTGTCTTGATGACTTCGTGTTATCCTTAGCACTGTTCACTTTCATGATAACCGTTTGGTTGTCACGGTTCATAAGGATGGCCAGTAATGGTTTCTCAACCACCGGCAAGTCCATCAAGAGCTCACGCAGCCCATTCTGCCTCAACAGAAGCTGTCTCTAAAGCAGCAAGTTCTTCTTCCATGGTTGACCTCGTCAAAATTGTCTGTTTGCAAGACCTCCATGACACTGCGCCACCTCCAAGAATAAATGCATATACACTTGTGGCGTAGAGCTCATTGATACGTCTCAAACGTATCTATAATTTCTGATGTTTCATGTTGATATTATACCAATTGTTACATGTTTTATATACACTTCATAGCATTTTTATGCATTTATTGGACTAACCTATTAACAAGATGCCACAGTGCCAGTTTCTGTTTATTATGTCTGTGCATTGCAGAAAAGGTCCAAAAATGAAATTGCTCAGAAAAATCTGAAAATATTACAGAAATTCTAAAACGCTAAAAGACTCCGGGAGCCAGAAGGACAAGTCTGGGGGAGGCCCACAGCCCCCACACCATGGGCCCGCGCGGCCAGAGGGGGGGGGCCGCGCCATGGCATGGTGTGGCCGCCTCGGTCACCGTCTCGCGACGCCCTTTGGACTATATATTGCCTCCGCGGTGCAAACCTTAAAAGAATCGATGATTTCTCCAGAAAAGTTCCGTAGCTCCGCCGCCACCAAAAACCCTAATTCGGGGACAGAAGTTTGTGTTTCGGCACCTTGCCGGGACGGGGAATTGCCCCGGAGCCATATCCATCGACGCCACCGCCACCTTCATCGCCGTTGCTGCCTCCCATGATGAGGACGGAGTAGTTCTTCATCGGGGCTGAGGGCTCTACCGGTAGCTATGTGGTTTGTCTCTCTCTCCCATGGTGTGATCTGTATGTGATCATGAGCTTTGTAATCTAGTTGAATCCATAGATGTTACTCTTCATTATCTTATATGCTACTTGAGTGGTTTTATTAATGTAAACTCCGGAGTCACCTTTGTCCCATGGTGCGAAGTTGACAGTGTGCGCACCGTGTGTGGCTCTTAGGCAAAAGATTACAGGAATACTTATCATGAGTTATTATTTGTGTTGGATGTCTCTATGAAATTGTGGTGTTTGTCTAGTACTATTTAGGACGCTCAAGTTGACAGTGTGGGGTTCCCTAGATGTGGAATGTGACTTTAAGGTGTGCTTTTATAGCCCTACACAGTGAATTGGTGTTCGTTATCCAACAGGAGAATAGTTTAGAGTAGCATAGTGAAGAGGAAATATCTATGTATTCAATTATATTATTATTGTTGAGAGTTTCCACTAGTGAAAGTATGATCCCTAGGCCTTATTTCTAAGCATTGAAACACCGTTTACAACCAGTTCTGCTACATGTTTGCTTGCTGCCATATTTATTTCAGATTGCAATTACCACTTATAATCATCCATATTACTTGTATTTCACTATCTCTTCGCCGAACTAGTGCACCTATACACCTGATAAGTGTATTGGGTGTGTTGGGGACACAAGAGACTTCTTGTATCTTAATTGCAGGGTTGATTGAGAGGGATATCTTTGACCTCTAACTCTCTGAGTTTGATAAACCTTGGGTGATTCACTTAAGGGAAACTTGCTGCTGTTCTACAAATCTCTGCACTTGGAGACCCAACACTGTCTACAAGAATAGAAGCATGCGTAGACATCACTCATCAACATCTGAGATCCAGTTCGCATCACAGTATCCCTCAAGCACCGCAGGGTGCCCTGAATAGTGAATCCCATAACTCATTGTACCGTTCAGATAGCGCATGACCCTTTCAAGTGCATGCCAATGATCAATACCCGGGTTAGACATGAACCTGCTCAACTTGCTCACAGCAAAAGAGATATCAGGTCTCGTCGCGCTCGCAAGGTACATGAGTGAACCGATCACTTGAGAATATCTTAATTGATCTCTCGTTTCCTTTTTGTTCTTTCTGAGTGTCACACTGGGATCATAGGGTGTTGGAGAAGGCTTGCTGTCTATATAACCAAAGCGGCTCAAGACCTTCTCAACATAGTGTGATTGCGTTAACGTAATCCCACTCTCATCCCTAATCAACTTAATGTTCAGGATCACATCAGCTTGTCCCAGATCTTTCATATCAAAGCTCTTTGACAGAAAAGACTTGACCTCATTTATCACTATCATGCTTGTACCGAAAATAAGTATGTCATCAACATACAAGCATAATATAACACTATCCCCCACCATGGCGATAATACACACACCTGTCAGCCTCATTAATGGCAAAGCCTGCAGACGTAAGAGTGCTGTCAAACTTCTCATGCCATTGCTTAGGTGCTTGCTTCAGCCCATACAAAGATTTTAACAATTTGCACACCTTTCTCTCTTCACCTTTTACTACAAACCCATCAGGCTGATCCATATAGATTTCCTCTTCCAACTCTCCGTTAAGGAAAGCTGTCTTTACGTCCATTTGATGAACGATAAGACCATAGGAGGCAGCCAGGGAAAGTAGTACACGAATGGTGGTGAGTCGAGCAACAGGTGAATAGGTGTCAAAGTAATCTTCGCCTTCACGCTGGGTGTAGCCCTTGGCCACAAGCCGTGCCTTGTACTTCTCAATAGTACCATCAGGCCTTAGCTTCTTCTTGAACACCCACTTACAACCCACAGGTTTGCAGCCGTAGGGTCGTTCAGATAATTCCCAAGTTCCATTAGAAAGAATCGAGTCCATCTCATTATGGACAGCTTCTTTCCAGTCATCAGCATCAGGAGATGCAAATGCCTCTGCAATGGACGTGGGAGTATTGTCCACAAGGTACACAATGAAATCATCACCAAAGGATTTTTCAGTCCTCTGTCTCTTGCTCCTCTTGGGAGCTGATTCATTGTCATCCTTCTCAAGGACTTCCTCAAAATGTGGTTGTTCAGAATGATCAACAGATGTACTAGGTTCAGCAAATATCTCAGAAGAAATTCTAGCAATGCTATGCATATCCTTCATAGGAAACATGTTCTCAAAAAATGTTGCATCACGAGATTCCAAAATAGTATCAACATGCATATCAGGTATCTCAGATTTAACCACTAAAAATCTATAGCAAATGCTCCGCTGAGCATAACCTAGAAAGACACAATCCACTGTCTTCGGTCCAAGTTTTCGTTTCTTAGGAATTGGAACATTGACTTTCGCCAAACATCCCCAAGTACGAAAATAAGAAAGTGATGGTTTTCTCCCAGACCACTCCTCGTAAGGTGTCTTCTCTTTATCCTTGTTAGGAACTCTATTCAGGACATGACACGAAGTCAACAAAGCCTCCCCCCACCATGCCTTAGATAAACCAGCAGTGTCCAACATGGCGTTCACCAAGTCGGTCAGCGTGCGGTTTTTCCTCTCGGCAACCCCGTTTGATTGGGGCGAATAGGGAGGCGTCCTCTCATGAATAATACCATGTTCCTCACAGAATTCATCAAATACGTTGGAGAAATACTCGCCACCACGATCTGACCTAAGACGTTTGATCTTTCTCTCTAATTGATTTTCTACTTCAGCTTTATAATTTTAAAGTAGTCTAAAGCTTCATCTTTAGTGTGCAACAAATATACATAACAGAACCTAGTAGCATCATCGATTAAAGTCATGAAATATCTCTTATCACCTTTTGTCAACACGCCATTCATCTCACATAGATCCGAATGTACGAGTTCTAGAGGTGCCAAGTTTCTCTCCTCGGCTGCCTTGTGAGGCTTTCGAGGTTGCTTAGATTGCACACAGCTATGGCACTTAGAACCTTTGGCAATGGTGAAAGTAGGAATTAAACTCAAACTGGAAAGTCTACTCATTAAACCAAAATTAACATGACATAAACGAGAGTGCCAAACATTAGCATCCGAATCCACACTGCCACAAATATGGTTTACTGACTTATTACAAAAATCCGATAATGAAAAGCGGAACAAGCCTCCGCACTCATACCCTTTACCAATAAATTGTCCAAACTTTGACACAACTATTTATTGGACTCCAAGACTAATTTAAACCCATCTCTGCATAGAAGGGAGCCGCTAACGAGATTCTTGTTCATAGTAGGGACATGCTGCACGTTCCTCAGCTGCACGATCTTCCCCGAAGTAAACTTCAGATCTACCGTGCCAACACCACGAACAGAAGCATGTGATCCATTCCCCATTAAGACGCTTGAATCTGCGACCTGATAAGAAGTGAACATAGAGATGTCAGCACATACATGAACATTAGCACCCGTATCAATCCACCAACATGGAGATTGAAATACTGAAAGCACAATCGGTAAATTACCGTACCCATCAGCATTGCTAGCGGTCACGACGTTGACATGCTTTGGCGCCTTCCCTTTCTTGTCTGCACGATCTGGGCAGTCCACAGAGAAGTGTCCGGGCTCTCCACAAGTGTAGCACTTTAGCTCAGATTTGTTCAGCATCTTCTTCTTCTTGAAAGAAGTAGTCTTGGTAGGCATGTTGAAGGAAGGCTTGCTCTTTGCCTTGCTCTTGCCATGGTGAAAGTTCTTCTGCACCATGTTGGCGCTAGACTGACCTTCACCACCTCTCTCAGCAGTGTCCTTAGCCCGAGCCTTCTCCTCAACATCAAGAGACGCTATCAGGTTTTCAACCGATATCTCCTGTCTCTTGTGTTTGAGAGTTGTGGCGAAGTTCCTCCATGAAGAGGGCAACTTTGCAATAATGCATCCAGCCACAAACTTGTCAGGTAAGGCACACTTAGCGTGCTCAAGCTCCTTAGCAATGCACTGTATCTCATGAGCCTGTTCGACTACAGAACGGTTGTTAGCCATCCTGAAGTCATGGAAGCTCTCCATGATGTACAGTTCACTGCCAGCATCTGCTACACCGAACTTAGCGTTCAGTGCCTCCCAGAGCTCTTTGGCATCTGTAATGTGCATGTACACATCAAACAGCTTGTTGCTAAGAGCACTCAGAACGAGTCCCACAAAGGCAGTATTGGTTTCCTTGAACTTGTTCTGATCCTCGTCAGATATAGTTCCTTCAGGTAAACCCTCACTAGCCTCGAACACTTTCAGAGATCGCAACCACAGTGTGGTCTTGTACTGCCATCTCTTAAAGTCCACACCGGTAAACTTGTCCGGCCTCAGCGCATCAGATAGATGTCCCATGTTTAACTCAGGAAATTGCCTATAACAAATATAAGGTTTTTGGATTGTTGGATTATTAGGCATAATTTCCATGATTAATTCCAGAATATAAAGCATGATCGCAAGAGCTACTAACATGTTAATCTCGAAAATACTAGACGTATTAATTAACATGAACAGCAGCAAGACATCTACGAACACAGCCATCGGAACGTGACGAACGTACCGAACAATTGTAGATGAAGTAGTCGTTGGAGCAGCGACGGCAGCAGCTTGAGCGGCGACGGTAGCAGCTCGAAGAAGACGACGTTGGAGACGAGTCGCCCGCGGACCCGGAGATCGTCCAGGAAGTCGAGCCGTGATGAAGAACTTGAAAGCAGTCGCGCGGGGCGCTTCCCAAAAACCTTATTCGCCCTCTCCCGTACAGGATCACAAGGACAAGTGGTTCCGGAGACCTGCTGTCCCGTTCGCCGGTGCACGCCGGCGCACGGGATGGAGTAGACTACGGTGGCGGCGCAAGGCACGAGATTGGCAAAACCTAGATTGGTTCGGGTTTGACGGCGCACGCAGTGCACGGCAATATATAGTGCGGTTCGGGAAACCCTAACGGGTACAACGTGGGCCGGCCACGTTCGAGTCGGTGCAGCAGCCCACGATCCGGGAGCGACCCGAACTGGCTAAGCTGTACGCGTACGCTAGCGACTCGATTTTCCTGAACAGCAAAAATATAGGCATCGGCTCATTCCCGCAACCCGCGGCGTGTCGTGACGAGACGGACGGACGGACGGACGGCGGCGGAGGAGGAGTGCGCACGAGAGAGCCTTTATTCTCAACTAGCACACCAAGTGGTACAACACTCCACTATATAAGGTGGTGTTTGTCTCCTCCAACTAGCAATGTGGGACTAAACTTTAGCACCACTTTGCACCTCCAAAATTCTGCCATGCACATGGGCCAATTTGGGATTTCAGGAATTGCTTACTGGGCTGCCCAAATGGGCCCAAATTTTAACATCCTTGACATAGCGCTCTGTAAGTGTCCTTGCCATTGTACACTCCTGTACGCGAAACTGACCAACTGAACTCGTCCGGCCTTGTTTGGTCCCTCACGAAGGTGCAAAGGTGGGCGAACAACAACAGGCATTGCATAACTCCTTCGTCCGACAGAACACCCTTGGCATCCTTAAGCCAAGCGTGCTCAAGCATCGCCGCCTTGACCGTGCGCTTGCTAGCAGCCCCATTGCTTACCGCCGCCAGCACCAACGGTGCAATATCAGTCACTCTGAGCCCCCTGATCCATTTGTCACGCCAGAACAGGGTATTTCTCCCTCCCCACTTTGATCCGAACCATGCAGTTGAAAACTGCCTGGGCATCAGCATCCTTCAGCATGGGCAAACCTTGCCAAGGTCTCGACGGATCCGTGCGTCGAAGCCACTCCCAACGAACTCTTAGAGCCAACCCTTGCAGCTGTAGGTCTTTGATGCCTAGGCCACCATACGACAGAGGTCTGCGTATACGTTGCCATGCCACCAAACATCGACCCCCGTTCACCTCCTCTTTTCCGGCCCAAAAAAACGCGCGCAACCAGCTATTTACCTCCTCCAAGAGCCACAAGGGAGCTTCGGCTACAAACAGCTGGTGCACAGGTCGTGTAGTCACCACTGACTTGATCAGCGTCAGCCGCTCAGATCGTTGCAGCAGACCTCGCTGCCAGGCTGGTATGCAACTTAACACCAAATCGATCATGGGCTGCCATTCGGCCTTTGTAAGCTGCCTAGTCGCCAGCTGAAGGCCCAAATATCTACGAGGGCTGCTTCGGTACATCCCCTTCCCCCAAACTCAAAAGGTTTTCATTAGTTAATTAATTAAATTCGTTGGCCCGCGGAAACCCATATCCAGACCGGTATACCCAGAGTATGGCATACCGTATGTCGCTGGCTGTCCCACGTCGACCGCGCCCGAAAAAAAGGTACGTCCCACGACGCCGACGACTCCAACGAAGACGGCGCCAGGCACGGTGATAAGGACCTGCAATACGGTGCCGAGCATCGAGATCGTCGATCACCGCGGTGGCGGCCGCCTAGGCAGTGGAGGCGGCGGGTCGATATCCTTCTCCGAGCCGTGGTGGGAGATGATTCCAGGGAGCGGCAGCGGCCACGGTAGCTCTGACACGAGAGGCCCCCGAGAGCCCCCGGAGAATAGAGCTCGGGAACCTGGACTTCGCGTGGGGCACCGTCGTGCTTCTCGGCGGCTTTGCCATGACTTCTGGTGCATCACAATCATGCTCATCGGTGTTAGAGTTAATCTTATCATGATTATGTAGTTGCATGTTTGTTTAGTTTTGCATGTGTTAGACTGAGTGAATCGGTCATGTAGCTAGCTGGTAATGTGCACGGCTGGGTTAGTTTGCTAGTGTCCTTGAGAAGAGGTCAAGAGTTAGTAGTAGCTTGAGAATAGGTCTCCGAGCTAGCATGCGTGTTAGTGGGTTTGTTAGTGCGTGAGTGCATGGATCGAGTGGTTAGTGGAGTAATGGGTCGTAGTGTGTGGAGTAGTGGCTGCGGCCAAGTTCTTGTATATATACTGCTTTGAGTTAATGGAAAGTTAAGGCCGTGAGGGCTTAAGCAACAATGTAGTCTTTGTGCTCACCAGGGAGGAGTGTCTCTGTGCAAAGCTAGAGTATTTTCTCACTTGGTGTATGTGTGTGCGTGTGCTCTTGTGAGTTGAGAGAAGAGAGAGAGTCAGAGGTAGAAGAAGAAGCGGCGCTGCGAGATGCAGCGCCAACAAGTGGTATCAGAGCCACCCGTTCTTGGTTCCTGTGGTGGAGGCGCAGGGGGAGATGACTCGAGCAAGGCGGCGGCGCGGCGGACTCCATGCGAGATGGAGGCCGGTGGCGCAAGAAATAGGCTCGGCGGCGTGATGTCGTCGACGGCTGGTTGCGGCGTGAGGCTGCTAGGAGAAGGAGATGGAGTGGTGATCGGCGTCGAGAAGGCGCCGTCCACGTCAAGAAGAGGCCACTGCGTGCGGCAAGATGGCGTGGTGACCGGTGCTGTGATGGCGTCGCCCATGTCAAGAGGTGGTCGCTGCGTGCGGCAAGACGGCGTGGTGATCGGCGTCGCGAAGGCGTCGTCCACGTCAAGAGGAGGCCGCGGCGTGATGCTGCAGCAACAAGGAGACTACGGTGTGATGCCGCGAGGAGGAGATGGTGGCGTGATGCTGCCACACGAAGGAGACGGTGGGACGCCGTTACGAGAAGACTGCGGTGCGATGCCGCTGGGTGCCGGCGGCGGCGGCGCGATGCCGTCGGGCGCTAGGTACGGTGTTGTGATGCTGCCACGAGGAGACGACGGCGCTAGGCTGTTAGCCGGCGGCGGCGGCGAGATGCCGACGGGCGCTGCGGCAGTGTGATGCTGCACAAGATGACGACGGTGAGACGCTGCTATGAGAACGACGGTGTGATGCCGTTGAGAGGAGACGGCGGTGTGATTCCGCTGGTTGCTGATGCCGTGGTGTGATGCCATCATCATCATGAAGAGTTGGCGTGAAGCCAACAAATGTTGCAGTCTGATGCTGCGGCAAGACGATGTGGAGTTCGGCGTGGGCGTCGTCGACGGCGAGAGGTTGCAGGTGATCTGCAAGTTGGCATGACAAGATTAGGAGGGTGAATGTTAGAGTTAATCTTATCATGATTATGTAGTTGCATGTTTGTTTAGTTTTGCATGTGTTAGACTGAGTGAATCGGTCATGTAGCTAGCTGGTAATGTGCACGGCTGGGTTAGTTTGCTAGTGTCCTTGAGAAGAGGTCAAGAGTTAGTAGTAGCTTGAGAATAGGTCTCCGAGCTAGCATGCGTGTTAGTGGGTTTGTTAGTGCGTGAGTGCATGGATCGAGTGGTTAGTGGAGTAATGGGTCGTAGTGTGTGGAGTAGTGGCTGCGGCCAAGTTCTTGTATATATACTGCTTTGAGTTAATGGAAAGTTAAGGCCGTGAGGGCTTAAGCAACAATGTAGTCTTTGTGCTCACCAGGGAGGAGTGTCTCTGTGCAAAGCTAGAGTATTTTCTCACTTGGTGTATGTGTGTGCGTGTGTTCTTGTGAGTTGAGAGAAGAGAGAGAGTCAGAGGTAGAAGAAGAAGCGGCGCTGCGAGATGCAGCGCCAACAAGTGGTATCAGAGCCACCCGTTCTTGGTTCCTGTGGTGGAGGCGCAGGGGGAGATGACTCGAGCAAGGCGGCGGCGCGGCGGACTCCATGCGAGATGGAGGCCGGTGGCGCAAGAAATAGGCTCGGCGGCGTGATGTCGTCGACGGCTGGTTGCGGCGTGAGGCTGCTAGGAGAAGGAGATGGAGTGGTGATCGGCGTCGAGAAGGCGCCGTCCACGTCAAGAAGAGGCCACTGCGTGCGGCAAGATGGCGTGGTGACCGGTGCTGTGATGGCGTCGCCCATGTCAAGAGGTGGTCGCTGCGTGCGGCAAGACGGCGTGGTGATCGGCGTCGCGAAGGCGTCGTCCACGTCAAGAGGAGGCCGCGGCGTGATGCTGCAGCAACAAGGAGACTACGGTGTGATGCCGCGAGGAGGAGATGGTGGCGTGATGCTGCCACACGAAGGAGACGGTGTGACGCCGTTACGAGAAGACTGCGGTGCGATGCCGCTGGGTGCCGGCGGCGGCGGCGCGATGCCGTCGGGCGCTAGGTACGGTGTTGTGATGCTGCCACGAGGAGACGACGGCGCTAGGCTGTTAGCCGGCGGCGGCGGCGAGATGCCGACGGGCGCTGCGGCAGTGTGATGCTGCACAAGATGACGACGGTGAGACGCTGCTATGAGAACGACGGTGTGATGCCGTTGAGAGGAGACGGCGGTGTGATTCCGCTGGTTGCTGATGCCGTGGTGTGATGCCATCATCATCATGAAGAGTTGGCGTGAAGCCAACAAATGTTGCAGTCTGATGCTGCGGCAAGACGATGTGGAGTTCGGCTTGGGCGTCGTCGACGGCGAGAGGTTGCAGGTGATCTGCAAGTTGGCATGACAAGATTAGGAGGGTGAATGTTAGAGTTAATCTTATCATGATTATGTAGTTGCATGTTTGTTTAGTTTTGCATGTGTTAGACTGAGTGAATCGGTCATGTAGCTAGCTGGTAATGTGCACGGCTGGGTTAGTTTGCTAGTGTCCTTGAGAAGAGGTCAAGAGTTAGTAGTAGCTTGAGAATAGGTCTCCGAGCTAGCATGCGTGTTAGTGGGTTTGTTAGTGCGTGAGTGCATGGATCGAGTGGTTAGTGGAGTAATGGGTCGTAGTGTGTGGAGTAGTGGCTGCGGCCAAGTTCTTGTATATATACTGCTTTGAGTTAATGGAAAGTTAAGGCCGTGAGGGCTTAAGCAACAATGTAGTCTTTGTGCTCACCAGGGAGGAGTGTCTCTGTGCAAAGCTAGAGTATTTTCTCACTTGGTGTATGTGTGTGCGTGTGTTCTTGTGAGTTGAGAGAAGAGAGAGAGTCAGAGGTAGAAGAAGAAGCGGCGCTGCGAGATGCAGCGCCAACAATCGGCGAAGGCGCGCCCGTCTTCAGCCGCAGCCACGAGCTGGAGTGGCAGCAACACGCCACCGTCACCTCCACGGCCGGCAACGTGCTGAGCACCAGCTCCCGATTCGTCTGCCACGTCACGCAGGTCATCTTCAAACCACGTGCCGCTGCTCCCTTGCACGGGCTAGATATTCGTCTCCAAGAAGATATGCAGGCTGCTCAACTGGCTACAGACGCTCTCCGCGTTCGCCTGCCCGGCGAGCTCTCCGTGATGTGCCTCTGGAATCACGATTTCACCGAGGACGGCAAAGACCAGGCGCCCAACATGCTCTGTGATGGCCCTGCTCGATCTGGTGAGTGGCGACTGCTCAACATCGCTTCTTCAGCAATGCATACTCGCAATGCATTGAGGGCTGGCCCTGGCGGAGCGTTGCCACACCGACGGCGTGTCCGCGGACGATGGCGGCAAGGATGTGGCTTGCGTTTCCGAGCGTACAGGCCGTGCCGCTGCCGACTGTGGAGGGGAGCACATTGATACGTATGTGTACGGCCGGACGAGGACATACTCCGTAAAAAATTGGGCCGGATGGGTTTCTACGGGCCTAATACGACTTAATTATTCATTAATTAATTAGTTAAAAAGCATCAGCCCTTTATTATGAAGAGGTACGGGGGGAAGCTATCTTTCGCACGTTCGACAGGTAGCGATCGCTCGCACGATTTCGGACCGTCCCGAATAGGAAAGTCTACGCGCAGCCCACGTGCCATCTACTCCCTTTCCGTGCGCACGGTCCACGCACTATTCCCTTTACGCGCCCCGCGCGAGGCTGGTTTTACACACAAAGATGAGCAAAGCAACAAACCAAAACATTTCAATAATGTCCTAGGTCCTCGATCTCAAGACCAGAAGGAAATCCAACGAGTTGCTACCTGAAGATAAACACTTGACAAACTATTCAAACTAATTGATATGCAAAACAACTGATATAAAAATAATACTAGCTCCAATCCGATTTAAGTGTCACGGAATGTGTACTGTGCTACTACAAAAACTTTCTGCTTTTAGCACTGCCCGATGAACTGTTATTTTGCTCAGAATCTATGTAATATTCAGGTGTTTTAATCTTTACTATTCACGCAGTCATTTTCACCTTTCTCTCACCTTGTAGTTAGAGAAGCCTCGTGAGATCTTTGAAGATTATGATGGAGATCGTGCGCATTCTGGTGGCCAACTAAAACCTGAGAGCTTCGGATCATCTTAGAACACAAGTAGCTATAAACACCGTTTTGTGGATATGAATATGAACATATAGAAACAGGTTTAGGTTCAGCTCGTCAATGTTCATCTGTATATCGATGAATTCAGGTTAATAAACAATCAGAATGCAAGAGAGACTAGCAAGTAGTTGTTGCTCTCTAGACTCATTAAGATATAGGCAGAGGTGGTGCTTCAATTTCGGAACTTACCTTAACATAGGTGCCAATAAGATCCAAGAGATATATGACATACATTGCTAATGTTGGTCACTTGGAGCATTTGTAGCCTGGTCACTCTCAAGACACTTCCACGCGCCTTCACCATTGAACTGATATTTGATCAGTTCTGCATTGTATTGTGTTTGCAAAAAGGGAACAAACCTGGCCAATGTAAACACGATGCTAACCTTGCATACTAAGGGGGAGTTTCTATAGAATGAACACAGAGGCTGTCCAATGAGATGCAGATTTAAATCAAAGAAGTTTGGAAGTGGAAATTACTTAGTAACATCTATGCCTATTGTACTGCTAAACTCAGCCTGAATAAAACAGGCTTCAACTAGAAGAATGTATAGTTTAATCTATTTTTACGATGGACCATCCCTTGCGTGAATTAATTTCTAGGCTCTATCTATGTTGTTTCCCAATAGTTCTTCGTAAGGATGTAAATAAAAATTAGCAGGCCGATACAAATATTTTAGCAAAGCTCTGCTTAAACATATAAGACACCAGTTCATCATCAAGATCTTGATTGGAAACCTATTAGCAAATAAAGGATTAAAGGGTAACATTATTGATCTTTCTATGTTGAGCTCAAATGATGGTACCATTCAAAATTTCAACTAGAATATAGGACTGACTATTTCAAGGGAGAAGGTAATAGGGCGAAGTAAGACATAAAATTTATCAGATTTCTCCTGAGTCTGACCACCACAGAGAAATTTACCTTGAGTCTTGGATAACGTAAAATTTCCAATCCCATTGAGCAGTAGCACCCATTGTCGCATTGGAATTCCCGTGGTATCCCTTCATAAGCGAAATAATGTCATGGATGCTGGTGTGGAGTCAGGCAATCATCAACGCAAGCTGGGTTGACTCCAAGCCAGAATTTGTGAAGAAAACAACCTAGAGAAAACAAGTGTAACTTCACATGAGGCTCAATAACTAAAATAATATGTGTACCCAAAAATACATTATTAGAAAAGTAGAAACATTAAACAAGTGGTAATATAACACAAATAGGAGGTAGGTAAAATCAATCTTTCATGTTCAAACACTAAGTAGGATGACAAAAATCCAAGTTTAAACCTTCTAATAGGTGTGACTTCTAGCCACAAATTGGCCTGAGGAGCAATGCAAGTGATGATGGTAAAAAATTAGTTTTGTTGAATCAACAAAACTAATCGCTGCTTCATATGGACGCACGTACCGTTCCAAAAATAAACACGATCTCGCTTTATTTTAGCGACGACGTCCACTCTGACTCGACAACCCTAACCGTTGCTTCCTTGGGACACGGGTCGTTTCTCTACCGCACCGACATCCACTCCCATCTCGACACACCAGTCTAGAAATTGTTTACTCGACACCTCGGAAACTATAAACACCGCGAGGACGCTAGCGGTTTATTCAACACCTTGATAACTACATTATCCCTAGGTTGGTAACTAGTGGGTGAAAACCAGTCTAGAAACTATCTACTCAACACCTCGGTAACTAGAAGATGAGTTACCAAGCTAACCACTCGTAGATGGTGTTACCAAGTACCTAGCGAGCAAGTTACCAATCTTAAAACTAGTAGATGTGCTACCAAATATCTAGATCACAGATTACCAAGCTAAAAAATTAGTACATGATGTTACCAAGTATCTAGCAAGCAAGGTACCAATCTTAAAACTAGTAAATGAATTACCAAGTATCTAGAAGACAAGTTACCAAGCTAAACACTCGTAGATGATGTTACCAAAGTACTAGCGAGCAAGTTACCAATCTTAAAACTAGTAAAAAGTGTTACTAAGTATATAGAGCACAAAATACCAAACTAAACAGCTAAACACTAGTAGATGGTGTTACAAATAAATACCAAAACAAGTTACCAATCTTAAACAAGTAAAAAGTATAAAGTGTTACCAAGTATTTAGAGCACAAATTACCACCCTAAAAAACTAGTAGATAATATTACCAAGTACCCAGCAAGCAAGTTACCAATCTTAAACTAGTAAAAAGTGTTACCAACTATGTAGAACACAAATTAGCGCCTAAAAACTAGTAGATGTTGTTACCAATAACCTACCAAGCAAGTTACCAATATTAAACTAGTAAAAAGTGTTACCAAGTATCTAGATCATAAATTACCAACCTAAAACTAGCAGATGATGTTATCAAGTACCTAGCAAACAAGTTACCAATGTTAAAAATACTTAAAAAATGTTACCAAGTATCTAAAACACAAATTACCAAAGCTAAAAACTAGTAGATGATCTTACCAATAACCAAGCAAGCAGGTTACCAATCCTAAAAACAAGTAAAAAAGTGTTACTAAGTATTTGGAGCACAAATTACCAACCTAAAAAACTAGTAGATGATGTTACCAAGTACCTCTCAAGCAAGTTACCAATCTTAAACAAGTAAAAAGTGTTGCCAATTATCTAGAACACAAATTACCAACATAAAAACTAGCAGATGTTTTACCAACTACCTAGCGAGCAAGTTACCAATGTTTAAACTAGTAGGCGTGTTATGAAGTATCTAGATCACAGATTACCAAGCTAAAAATAGTTGATGATGTTACCAAGTACCTAACGAGCAAGCTACCAATCTAAAACTAGTAAACGAGTTACCAAGTATCTACAAGACAAGTTACCAAACTAAACACTCGTAAAAAACAAGTTACCAAGCTAAACACTCGTAGATGGTTTACCAAAGTACCTAGCGAGCAAGTTACTAATTTTAAACTAGTAAAAAAATGTTACCAAATATCTGGAGCACAAAAATACCAAGCTAAACACTAGTAGATGGTGTTACCAAGTACATACCAAACAAGTTACCAATCTTAAATAAGTAAAAAGTGTTATTAAGTATCTAGAGCACAAATTACCACCCTAAAAATCAAGTAGATACTGTTACCAAGTACCCAGCAAGCAAACTACCAATCTTAAACTAGTAAAAAGTGTTACCAAGTATATCCCATAATTCATACAAGAAATTGCACACACAAGCAAAAATTTACAGGAACTCTAATCTGCTGATTGTTGACACGTGTATGACCTGAATGGATCTGAGTAGTGGTAGAGCGCATCATTCAAAATAGATATGCATGCAATAAACTAACAAGAAATAAGAAAGACATGACTAGTAGTAGAGTTACTCGTAGATAAGAAATACAAGTCTCACAATAATTACATACACATGGACAAGATGCAAGGATGACCAACTATTTCTATGCCCCATGCTTCTAAACTGGACTGAGCCTCAAATAACTCATGATACTGAAAAATGACAGTACAAAGACAGAAAAAGTGCCGAAAGACTAAGAAAAAAATAAGTTAATCATCTGGTGCTTCGCCATCCATGTGTATATGACTAATGGTGATATATTCATGATTTTTTGTAGGGCACAATTGCCTCGAAAAGAATCATCTAGATGTAAATAATCTTCAATCCACAGTTACAAGATAGAATTCTATCAATGTTTAAATAATGCAACCACTGGTAATATTTCAAATTCAAACAGCTTGATGCCATGATATATACCTTTGATTTTTTCTTTGATATTTCTCCTTGGTACTTGACATAAACAATATCCATTTCATATGCATGAGAACTCTAATGGTAGCCATCGACATCGGGGTACTACGCTACAATGCTACCAGACATCTAAGAAATGAACAAGAATTAGATGTCTCATATGAAAATACATATAGGAGACTCGGGAGATGGATGGACACTAGCTAAGCTAATGAGGGTTTTGTTAATAACTAAACACTGCCCAAAAGTTTTCTAATATTTATAATTAGGCATTCAGAGACACATGAGCACTATCTCGTTGAGTTGATCTGGTCATCAAGCGGCATATTACTACCACTTCAATATAGGTTTATATGTAATAGCAGCAATGTGCACCAGAAATGTCATGTGTCCATCCACCAAAGATTTCAATTCTTAGCTATGCACATAATAAAATGGGAGAAGAAAATAGGGTATACACACATAACACTATTGTTTCAAAAGCACATTAGTTGACATACTAAATGGCTACAGTGAGGTGAGGCGATTATGAAAGTGACTGGCTAAAGATTTTCCTTCTAGTAAGATCCATGCTAGAAAATGGTACCATATACTTAAATTGCCTTCAACAAGTCAATCCACTGAGAGATCGACATGATACAATTCAGAAGATATTTGAAACAGCAACTAGTTTCAGCAGCCAAAAACTTTCGAGCAAGAAGTCTATCATCGTGTAAACATATATAAGTTTGAAATAACAATTTTGGTGAAAACATATAAAAAACAACATGATATTTTTCACCTTCTAATGCTGAACCACAGCCTTAATAAGGCAAGGAAGGAGGTCCAAGAATCAAACTAGTGAACCGGATGACTCAATTTAGATAAAGACAGTGCACTCACGAAATTTCTGGAGAATCAGGGGTCCAGCTATCATAAGGATGGAAGAACCACTCAAATCATTCATCATCCTCAAATTATATTGTGCTGACTAGCAACTTCAAGACGTTCTGCTATATCTTGTGCTCGGTCATAGCTAAAAACACCACGCCCTTTTCTTCGAATCTGTACTGCCAGCCCGAGGAGGAAAAGAACCTGCGAGACGACCATATTGTTAGACGTTTACAGGCGTCAGCTTGGCTACTGAGTAATGAAAACAGAACAAAGATTTTTCTTTTTGATGCAAGAGAGTCCCCTTTCCAATTTCTATTATCATAAACCAAGTAGTATTTTTTACAACTCTAGCGAACACTGCAGTAAGAGGAAAAAAATCAATGCAAGAAAGTGTGAATCTACCCACTTCTCGCTAACTTTCACCTGAACATAATCAGGGCGACTCAGGTTACACATTCAGCAACATTTTTTAAAAACAAATTCCACATACAGCAACCAGAGAGAACAAGCAGCATGTAGATATCCTCTCCTCCCCTCTAGCGACTCAAGCGCATCAAAGTCGGCGACAAGAAACCTTTTTCCTCTCCCCTCAGCTTCCAGTGATCAGCATCCGCCCAGGCCGCCATCCATGGTCCGCTCTGAACTCCTCATTTGTGACTTGTTCGAACTACTCCCCACTGCATTGTTTCTTGATTTGGCTGTTTTGGCTGCAATATAGACCAACTAGTTAACCAATGTCCAACCATATGCATAATGACATATGGATCAGAAACTCTTTTGTTATCAAACAAGCACCATTCCATCTCCATATAGTCCAAAATACTGCCGCAATACCTACTGTAACCATCATATTATCAGGTCCCTTAAACCTGGGCAACCAAACATTGAATAAATCCTGCACTGAATCTGGGACAGGACTCCAATTAAATGAACATTTCATAATGCTCCATATTAGTTTAGTCACAAAACATTGCATGAATAAATGATCGACAGTCTCAAAACACCCACAGAACTGACAATTGCTATTCCCTAGCCATCCTGTTTTTAGCAAGTTATCCTTCGTTAAAATTCTATTTCTTAGAGTCAACCAAAGAAAAATCTTAATACGCAAAGGGATTTTTGTCTTGCACAGAAATGTGTGTCGGAATTTTATATTCTGTGACACCATCTTATCATACATTGATTTAACAGAAAATTGACCATTAGATGTTAAAGTCCATCTAACAGAACAAAGATTTAAACAGGGTAGTACATTTTATAACCATTTCTTCAACAATCTATTCATTATCTTAAGTTCTTAACTATCATACAAGAGTACAAATATAAATAGATCAGTTGAAAAATATGCAGGCTTGAACGAAGCAGCAATTTGATGTCATTACAAATCACTGAACCATGCTGCAGGGCATAACAAAAAATTGAACCAACCTGTGAATTCTCTAACATCAGGTTGAGCATCACATACCTCAGTTCCTATTTTTATCCTAAAAATATATTCAATGAGGAACGAGGGAAGTTACAAGCAAACAATCGACATGGGAATATGGTGAGGTCCTTGATGCACTGAAGGAGACTCAGATGGAGGTGGTCGTAGAAGAGCAGCTGCAGTTGGAGGAGCTCACGGACGGCGTCGACGAACAACAGGTAACGGAGGAGATCGGGAAGTCGTCCCACAAGCAGCAGGAGAGGGCCACCTCAGTAGCACGATTGGGGAGGAGCAGAGCCACCTGTCCGGCTGCTACCGGAGCCCGATAGGCAGGTAGACTTCGACGACGCCCGGGGGAAGAGGCGGCCCTGGAGGAGTGGGTGCGAAGCAGGGCTACGGGAGGACAGGGGCAGCGCTGGGGGAGGTCGTCGGGAGGCTTGGGAGGACGCCGGGGCGGGAGCTAGGGCCCCGCTCCTCCTCCTGGTCCTGGAAGGTCCGGCTCGGGGGAGTGGTCGTCGGGGGGCTGGGGAGGACGCCGGGGAGGAGGGCTTGCCGGGCACCAGCGAGGGCTCCGCTCCTCCTCCTTGATACTGGGCAGCCCCGGCTCAGAAGGAAGGTGGCCGTCAGGGAGGGGGCAGAGAGGACGCCGGGTAGGAGGGATAGCGGGGGAAGAGTGAGTTGGTGTGGCGGCGGCCAGGAAATGCTGCACGTGTGCGCGGCTTGCCGAAAAGGGAATAGGAGAAAGGGAAAGAATCGCACCGCGGCGAGAGAAGGAAGGGAACGGGAGCGCGTCGCGAGGAGACGCGCGGACATAATCGTGCGAGCGTTCGAAACAAAGCGTTTCCGGGTAGTATGTGGGCCAAGATCCTGCCCACCTTGCCGGCGCAGGGGTGGTATCCTCGTGGCTTGGGACACTTCGGTGCTAAGCCTGGAACGTATCTCGTTCGATTCTTTCTCGCTGAATGCTGAAGTCCGTACCCTGAGCAATGTAAGCTGGTGGTTAACGGTGGTGTATGGGCCCCAACGCCCGGAGGAGAAGGTGCAATTTCTGCGGGAATTGACTGAACGGAGAACCCTCTGTCCTGGACCGTGGCTACTGATAGGGGATTTCAACATGATTCTCAACGCTTCAGACAAGAATAATCTGAACCTGGACAGAAGCATGATGCGCAGATTGCTCGCATAAATTAAAGGATTTGTACATGCATGGGAGGAAGTACACATGGAGTAACGGGAGGGAATCATCCATGCTTACGCGCATGGATCGTGCTCTAGCATCGATTGATTTTGATCTTACTTATCCGGATGCTCTTCTGCAAGCAATGGCGTCATCGCTATCTGATCATGCCCCTCTCCACCTATCGCTGAACGCTGGTTTTAGGCCAAAGCAGAGATTCAAATTTGAGCTTTTCTGGACAAAGCTCCCAGGATTCCAGGAGGCCGTGAGGGAAGCTTGGGTCTGCGATGATACGATCATAGACCCGTTCCGGAGGCTGGACATGCTGTTTAGGAATTCTTTTTTTGCGAGGAAAAGAGTTGATAATAACAGAGCAAGGCTCTTTACAGAACGACCCAGAACAAACAGAAAATAACAAAGAAGTCCTTCTGGATCTCGACGCCGCCGGCGACGACCAGGACATGCCGATGGCGCGCCGCCGCTGCTGCTCCACTCATACCTTGGATTGGGAGAAGCCCCTCTGCGGACGGGAAGTCGTCGAACCTCAGCTCCAGAGAGCCTCCATCCTGCTCCACCGACGTCGTCGTCTTGCTCCACATCATCAGCTCCTTCAGGAACATCAAACTCCGGATCCGCCGCTCTCGGACTCCGGTGAGGGAAGGGCGCCCCGCACAACAGCTCCGAAGAGCTGCGAGCGAGGACAGGGCGACCGATGTTAGAATCGGTCTATACACGTACGTGAGGTTGTATACCGTACGTATTGTATTTGTAACTGTTCCTGTCAAGTATATATATATTGAGGAGAGGTGGAGGCATTGACCCCACGAAAATCCTAAACCTATTCTTCAAACTTGGTATCAGAGCCGCAGCCGCCGCGAGACCTGTCCGCCGTCGCCGCGAGATCCTTCTGCCGCCGTCGCCGAGAGACCCTCTCCTCCGCGGCCGCGATGACGTCGTCCTCTCTCCAGCTCTCTCAGTTAGCCGGGGCCATAGCCTCCTCATCAGCTGCCTCCACCTTCGCCGGGTCTCAGATGACTCTCCCGGCGCCCTCCGTCCGTCTGGAGGCAGGCAACTTCGCCCTATGGAAGGGCCTCCTTCTTCCCAACCTCGCCGGCGCCGGTCTACACCATCATCTAGACTCGAACGTCGCCGCGCCCAACGCAACTATCACCGAGGGAGAAGGGGACAAGGCTGTTACGACGCCAAACCCGGAGTACGCGCGCTGGTGGTCCAATGATCAGAGGGTACTGGGCTACCTCCTCGGCTCTATGGAGCCCGACATCGCCAACCAGCTCATCGGTGGCCCATCTGCCGCCGCGGTATGGAGCAGCATCCATGCCATGCACGGCGCTCAGAGTCGCGCCAACGTTCGCCACATCCGTCGCCAGCTGACCTCGACGCGCAAGGAAGACATGTCCGCTGCCGCATACATGCACAAGATGAAATCCTTTGCAGACGCCATGGCCGCCGCCGGATCACCTGTCAGCAACGACGAGCTCATTGACTTCATTGTCATCGGGCTGGGGTCGGAGTACAACTCCATCGCCGCCTCCATCACCTTTGGCAACAGGTCGATTCCCTACGAGGAGTTCTACTCGGATATCCTCTCGTACGAGTCCCTCCAGGCCCAGCAGGCGCAGACCGAGGGGTGGTCGTCTTCGGCTAACGCGGCCCAGCGCGGCTACGGCAATCCGTACGGCAACTCCTATGGCAACCCTCAGCGCGGCTACGACAATCCCTACGGCAACTCCTATGGCAACCCTGGTCGCCCACGTGCGCCAGAGTATCCTCCATCGTACTCAAGTGGAGAGTATCGCCCTCCTGGCAATGGTGGTGGCCAGCAAGGGCAGGTCCGCCACAACGGCGGCAACTTCGGAGGCAATGGTGGTGGTGGCCGCCAAGATGGCCGCAACGGCAATGATGGTCGCGGCAATGGCCGCAATCGCAAGTGGCGGCCGCGCTGCAAGTTTTGTGGCTACTGGGGTCACGAGGTGCAAGACTGCCGCAACCGTGCCAACCAGGACTACCGCGCCGACAACCCACGCGCGGGGAACATTGCTACCACAACCTCCAACTCGATCCCTCCCTGGTACATGGACTCCGGGGCTACGGATCATCTGACGAGCGACCTCGAACGCCTTCACGTCCACGAGCGCTATGGAGGCAAGGATCAGGTCCAAGTGGCCAATGGTGCAGGTTTGTCTATTTCGCATATTGGTCATTCTACTCTAATCGGTTCATCTCTAAAACTGAACAATGTCCTCCATGTTCCACGTCTTAGCAATCATCTCCTCTCCGTTTATCGTCTTGTCCATGATAACAATGTGTTTGTTGAATTTCACCGTGATTTTTTCTGTGTTAAGGACAAGGCCACGAGGAAAATACTTCTCAGCGGTAGAAGTCGAGGAGGGCTCTATCCTATCCCGTTCAGTCGTGCTTCCGCATCATCATCATCCCATTATGCTAGTGTCGCCACTTCATCACAGTGGCATCAGCGTTTAGGTCATCCAGCAAATAATGTAGTTCAGTCTATTGTTAAGAATCATGAGCTTTCGTGTTCGTCAGACAATTTATCTTTGGTTTGTGATGCTTGTCAGCGTGCCAAGAGCCGCCAACTATCTTATAGTGCTTCATCACGTGTTTCTATTGCGCCTCTTGAGTTGGTTCACTCTGATGTTTGGGGTCCGGCTCGTACTTCCTCTGGGGGGTATAAGTACTATGTTAGTTTCATAGATGACTACTCTCGCTATTGCTGGATTTATCTTCTTAAGCACAAGTCTGACGTCGAACAAGTTTTTTATACTTTCCAGACTCATGTCGAACGCCTTATGGACACGAAAATTAAGGCAGTTCAGTCGGATTGGGGTGGTGAATATCAGCGTCTCCATCGCTATTTTCAGCGCACCGGGATATCTCATCGTGTCTCTTGTCCTCACACTTCTCAGCAGAATGGTATCGCTGAACGCAAACATCGCCATCTAGTTGAGACAGGGCTTGCTTTGCTCGCCCACTCGTCGCTTCCCCTGCATTACTGGGATGAAGCGTTTTTGACGGCCTGCTATTTGATTAATCGCATGCCTACGCCGGTTCTTAATAAGGAAACACCGATCTTTCGTTTGCTTCGCGTTCAGCCGAACTATGATTCCCTTCGTGTTTTTGGATGCGCTTGCTGGCCAAGTCTCAGGAAATATAATTCTCACAAATTAGAATTCCGCTCTAAAATGTGTGTTTTTCTTGGCTATAGTCCCATGCATAAGGGTTACAAATGTCTAGATCGTTCCACCCGGAGGATTTACATATCACGTGATGTTGTTTTCGATGAATCCGTGTTTCCCTTCGCTACTCCTGGTGTTTCTGTTGATGTGTCTACTCTTGCTGAATCAATCACATCTTTTCCTTCCCATGAACCGGTTACGAGTATACCTATGCGCAAATATGACTTAACCTATCTGTCACCTGATCAGCCTATGCTAGGCGAAGTCTCTCCTGTGCAGGTGTTCGACGCTCCAAGCGCTGGTGGAGATACACGAGCGCCGGATATGACCGGCAACTCGCCGGCGACCCTCGGGTCATCGCCGGCTCGACTGGCAGAAGATGTGCATGAGTTGCACGAAGGCGCTGGACCGGCGCCTGCGTCCGCCGTGACGTCCCCGACACCTGCATCCTCTTCCGTGGATAGGGCCCCGCCCGTGTCGCCCATCGCCGCGCCTCTGTCGTCGGCCGCGACACCATCGGCTGGGCCTGTTGTCGCTCACCCAATGGTCACACGTCATCGTGATGGGTCACGCAAGGAGAAAGAGTACAAGGATGGGACTGTTCGTTACGATCCTCGTCGTCGTGCTTTCTTCGCGGCGCCGACATCTCATCGCGATGCACTGCATGAGCCCGCGTGGCGTGCTGCCATGGCGGATGAGATCGCTGCTCTTCGTGATACTCGGACATGGGTTCTTGTACCACGTCCACCCGGTGTTAATATTGTTGGCAGTAAATGGATTTTCAAGACCAAGCATCGACCGGATGGTAGCATCGACAAGCATAAAGCTCGTTTGGTTGCTCGCGGTTTCACCCAACAACATGGTATTGATTATGGTGAGACGTTCAGCCCGGTGGTGAAGCCTGCTACAGTACGCCTAGTTCTTTCTTTGGCAGTATCTCGGGGCTGGTGTTTACGGCAGATCGACGTCAGCAATGCTTTCCTTCATGGTTTCTTGTCAGAGGATGTTTACATGCAGCAGCCGCCCGGTTTTGAGGATGATCGTTATCCCTCTCATGTTTGCAAACTTCAGCGCTCCCTGTATGGTCTGAAGCAGTCACCACGTGCATGGTATGCGAGGCTCAGTCATCTCCTGTTTCAGCTCGGTTTTGCGCCTTCCAAAGCCGATACGTCCCTGTTCATCTTCTCAAAGGATGGGGTTCAGATTTATATGCTGATTTACGTTGATGATATTGTTATTGCTGGTTCATATTGTTAACATGGAAAATTGTAAGTCCACTTCCACTCCATTGTCAGAGAACTTATCGAGGAGTGCTGGCACGTTGCTTGGCACCGAGGATTCTTTCAGGTACCGAAGCATTGTTGGTGGTTTGCAGTACTTGACACTCACTAGACCAGATATTTCATTCGCCGTGAACAAGGTGCTCTCAGCCCACTGATGTTTATTGGGAAGCGGTTAAGCGTAATCTGCGATACGTCAAAGGAACGCTGCATACGGGCTTGCATTTTCGCAAGTCCCTCTCCACAGGTATTAGCATATTTACTGATGCTGATTGGGCTGGCTGCGTGGATGACCGCCGATCCACAAGTGGTTTCGCTGTGTTTGTTGGGCCGAACCTGATTTCTTGGAGTTCGAAGAAACAACCTACAGTCTCGAGGTCGAGTACCGAGGCTGAATACAAGGCACTGGCGAATGGTGCTGCTGAAGCTATCTGGGTGTGGACTCATTGCTCAAGGAGCTCGGCGTAACCCAACAGCGTATACCCATACTTTGGTGTGACAACCTAGGGGCTACTTACCTCACGGCCAATCCTGTTTTTCATGCGCGTACTAAGCACATAGAGATCGATTTTCATTTCGTGCGAGAGTGTGTTGCTTCAGGTGCACTCGAGGTACGGTTTATCTCCTCCAATGATCAGTTGGCTGATGTGTTTACGAAGCCAGCCACTCGGCAGATGCTAGACCGTTTCAAGACCAATCTAAACCTTGTATGTAATAGTTTGTAACAGTTTAGATTGAGGGGGTGTGTTAGAATCGGTCTATACTCGTACGTGAGGTTGTATACCCGTACGTATTGTATTTGTAACTGTTCCTGTCAAGTATATATATATTGAGGAGAGGTGGAGGCATTGACCCCACGAAAAACCCTAAACCTATTCTTCAAACTACCGAACCGCGGTGGAGCTCCAGGGAACCCCACCACCGAGGAGGCCGAACGCCGCCCACAAAACTCCACTCCGACCGCGCCGCCATCTCCAGAATGCCGCCAGCTAGAAGCCTACTCGAACCTACGCTATGTACACGTCGAGATCCGGGGTTCCCCCACCCTCCCGCCGCCGGAGCGGCCGCCGGAGGGAGAGGGAACCGGCGAATCGCCGACGGCGAGGTGGATCGAACGGGCGAGCTCAGAAAATGCCCCTCTGCACTGTAGCGGGGAGGGGAAAAGGACCAAGGTCCTATCACCTTTGGCTGTTTAGGAATTCAGCGGCGGCACTGCAATCTTGGGGACAACGCACAGTTGGAAACGTCAAGTTAAAGATCGCGATCGCCAACATAATCATTCTCAGATTCGACGAGGCACAGGAGAGGCGGCAGCTATCGCAACAGGAGGTGTGGCTAAGGAACACTCTGAAGGTAACGGTGCTGGGTCTTTCCTCCTTGGAGGGGACGATCGCGTGGCAAAGATCCATAGTAAGATGGCTTAGGGAGGGGGACGCAAATACAAGGTTGTTTCACGCGGTGGCCAATGGGCGAAGAATCAAGAACTTCATCCCGGCGGTGCATACGGTGGGGCAGATTCATACCTAGCAAGGGGAGAAGCAGGAGGCGTTCGACCAAGCCTATTTGGAGCTGCTGGGTGTGATCGGCAAATGGGCATACACGGTGGATCTGCAGGCTCTTGGGATACAGCAAAGGGAGCTGCATGATCTGGAGGCTATGTTTTCTGAGGAGGAGGTTTGGCAGGTAATTAAAGATATGCCTGCGGATTGGGCGCCGGGTCCGGACGGTTTCATTGGGGCGTTCTACCAGCAAGCTTGGGCTGTGATTCGCACGGACATCATGGCTGCGCTGCTTAAGCTGGCGATGGGGATGGGCGCGGTTTTGGCAGATTTAACTAATCCCTGATTACGCTCATACCCAAGAAAGCGGAGGCGAGAAAGCAGAGGTTCATAGCTTCGCTAAATTATTCTCGAAGCTGGTGGCTAACAGGCTAAGGAGCAGAATTGGTGATCTGGTCAGCGCGAATCAGTCCGCTTTCACTCGCGGCAGGAGCTTATGTGATAACTTTGTGCTTGTTCGGCAAGTGGCCCGGGTGATCAAAGCAAGGAAAAAGAAAGGTGTGTTCCTCAAACTCGACATCTCCCGAGCCTTCGATTCTCTCTCGTGGCCATTTCTGTTCGAGGTTTTGCGGGCTTTGCGGTTTGGCGAGCTTTGGTTGAAGTGGATTTCGCTGCTGCTCTCTACTGCCAGCATGAGGATCTTGGTGAACGGTGTGCCGGGTAAATGCATACGATATGTGAGAGGTCAGAGGTCTGAGGCAGGGCGACCCAACCTCGCCGAAGCTATTTGTGCTGGCTATGGAGGTACTGACGTTGCTAGTATCCAGAGCTGTGGAAGATGGCTTGCTTGCAGCCATGCCGGGATGCAGCATACTTCAGAGGGTGTCGATCTACACGGATGACGTAGCGTTGTCTGTGAAACCGGAGGTACAGGACTTGGTGGCGATCCTGGAGGTCCTGCATATCTTCGGCGAGGTATCGGGACTCAAGGTGAACGATGCTAAGTCTGAAGCAATAACCATCAGAGGACATGCGATGGATGATATGACAGTAAAGCATCTACTGAACTGCAAGATGGGCCAGTTCCCGTGTAGATATTGCCTTCTGCTTCGGTACATCCCCCCTCCCCCAAACTCCAACACAACAGCGGTTGTGATCCCTCCGTACCTCTCGGAAACGCTTTGCTTCGAACGTGCGAGCGCTCGCACGATTATGTCCGCGCGTCTCCTCGCGACGCGCTCCCGTTCCCTTCCTTCTCTCGCCGCGGTGCCATTCTTTCCCTTTCTCCTATTCCCTTTTCGGCAAGCCGCGCACACGTGCAGCATTTCCTGGCCGCCGCCACACCAACTCACTCTTCCCCCGCTATCCCTCCTACCCGGCGTCCTCTCTGCCCCCTCCCTGACGGCCACCTCCCTTCTGAGCCGGGACTGCCAAGTATCAAGGAGGAGGAGCGGAGCCCTCGCTGGTGCCTGGCAAGCCCTCCTCCCCGGCGTCCTCCCTAGCCCCCGACGACCACTCCCCCGAGCCGGACCTTCCAGGACCAGGAGGAGGAGCGGGGCCCTAGCTCCCGCCCCGGCGTCCTCCCAAGCCTCCCGACGACCTCCCCCAGTGCCGCCCCTGTCCTCCCGTAGCCCTGCTTCGCACCCACTCCTCCAGGGCCGCCTCTTCACCCGGGCGTCGTCGAAGTCTACCTGCCTATCGGGCTCCGGTAGTAGCCGGACAGGTGGCTCTGCTCCTCCCCAATCGTGCTACTGAGGTGGCCCTCTCCTGCTGCTTGTGGGACGACTTCCCCCCCCCCTCTCCCCCATACTACCTGAAAATATAGACCACAAGCAGTGTAGCCCGTGTGCTTGGCCAGAATGTCCTGGGTTTAGGCGCCGCTTGGATCGTCGTTAATTAGGCAAAACGATCGCCTAGATTTACGGAGGGTCGAAGCTCCTGCTAAAAACACGACCACGCAAGGAAACGTGTAGGGCAGAAATACCGGACCGTATTTCCTCCAAGTGATCCAATCGGGCCTTAGGGTCTAGCAGCAATTAAGCCTAACAAATTAAGCCTATTGTTAGAAATTTGGCCCAATATGGGGCATCCCAAATAGACAAATTCTAAAATCTCAAATGGCCCATGTACATGGCAGCTTGTGGAGGTGCTAAAGTTTAGTCCCACATTGCTAGTTGGAGGAGAGTTGCACCACCTTATATAGTAGAGTGTTCTGATACTTGGTGTGCTTCTGAGAACAAAAGTCTCTCCTGCGCACTTCGCCGCCGCCGCTCGCTCGTCTCGTCACGACACGTCGCGGGTTGCGGGAATGAGCCCCTATATTTTTGTTGGTCAGGAAAACCGAGTCGCTAGCGCGTACAGCTTAGCTAGTTCGGGTCGCTCCCGGATCGTGGGCTGCTGCCCACGTTGTACCCGTTAGGGTTTCCCGAACCGCAGTATATAATGTTGTGCACTGCGTGCGCCGTCACACACCGAACCAATCTAGGTTTTGCCAATCTTGTGCCTTGCGCCGCCACCGTAGTCTACTCCATCCCGAGCGCCGGCGTGAGACGGCGTTTGGGAGAGCAGGTCTTTGAAACCAGTCGCTCTTGTGATCTTGTACGGGAGAGGGCAAATTAGGTTTTTGGGAAGCGCTCCGCGCGACTGCTCGCCGCTTCCAACACGGGTCGTCTACAAGCTGTTGCTACGGATCGTTTCCGCAGGCGTCGTCATCTCCGACCCGCTTTCACCAACGTCATCGTCAACAACATCACCGCAGCTCTTGACGCGGTGAACCTGTCTGCATCGGCTACTTCCTCTACAACCGTTCGGTACGTGCGACATATTCCGAACTGTTTTACTATGAATATGTTGGCGTATGTGTGGCTACTGTTCATGTTGATTAGTACACCTAGTATATTCGTATTTCATATGTTAGTAGTTGTGGTAGTCATGTTTAATATTCTGAAATTAAACATGAAATTATTACCTAATTATCCAACAGTTTGATTAGGTGGAATTTCTAATCTGAATATCTGATAGACTGAAAGCTATAGGAACTGGGATGAAGCGAACTAGTTGGAATCTAAGTAACTGAACTGGAAATGCTGACACGCCCACACTAGCCACTGCAGCTCGGCTCCTGCTGCTGAGCTGTCGTGGCCATATCAATGTATGTTCGTGAGAATCTTGTATACCCTACCTGGCTGCCTCTACCCTGAGCTACCTAGCTTTGAGTGATTGATATTCCTAGAATAGACCAGTAACTAGAAGTTAGGACAGAACAGAAAGATAATCCAATCTCACTGGGACGCAAAAGCCCCAGGCCAGAGTGCCGCGCTTAGGGTTTTGGGCACGACACTCAAAGCCCATTCATTATTTTGCCAAATAGCCCTGCTATTTCATTATTTGTTTTTACAACCTGTGCTCCAAATTATGGTAGCGATGACAAACCATTCGAGCACTACCAGACGGTGCTTGTTGTAGTGATGCTAAATATTTACAAGGCAAGGCAGTTAAAATTGGCTTCATAAGTAATAAGGTACTGGATCCATCTCCCTCCGATCCGCTTTATGATATGAGACCATTACTCGGCGATAGTACGACCTAGTTAGTTTCCGAACAAGCCACTCCCATGGTGCTAGATTACCCTTGTTCACCATGTACGTTCATTCTTCAAGTTGTAGTGTAGCATGATCAACGGCGGGGAAAGATGGGTTGTTATAATGTTGCCAAGTTCTTTCAATGGTAAGGCTACCTAGAACACTTTACGTGGTCTCTTAGTCTTTCATGAAAAGTTACATATGGCAGCTCGACAAAGTCGCTTACCCACGCGTCCTTTTTTCCCGATATCTCCTATCCCTATGTACCCTCTGTTTGTTTCCCACCTATCGACCTGTCTTATGCTTGGGTTATTTTGCTACCTATTCTTCAGCATGCATGTGTCAAAGGATAGAGTTGGAAGGCGAGATTTGGGTATCAAAGATTGCGCATTATATGTAGGGAAGAGAACACCTACCAAAAGTAAAGAAACAAGTGAATTTTCAGTAAGCTGGCTTCGTTGCATTTAACCGAAGCCCAGAAGCGCAGAGTAGGGCCTACAAGGAAAACAAAAGAGTGGTGAAAATAGGAAAACAACACATAGGCCTCCTGGAACATCTACACCACTGCTCGAAGCATCGCCAACGCATGAAATTCGGACGGTCTATTTACCACCAGTAGGTACAAGGAGCATACAAATTGAATGTCTTACATGGTTCCATGAGAAGGGAACTTGGAGGTTGCACCCCTAGTGCTGGATTTGTTTTTGAGCTAGCGCATGAAATAATTGATGAACAAGATCATTATCGAACTCGATTGGTTACATGTGAAAAAACTAGGATCTGGGCCACATCCACCTAGATCAGCCAGAGTGTCAAAGGATAGAGTTGGGAGGCGAGATTTTGGGTATCAAAGATTATGCATTATATGTAGGGGAAGAGAACACCAACCAAAAGTAAAGAAACAAGTAAATTTTCAGTTAGCTGGCTTCGTTGCATTTAACCAAAGGCCAGAAGCGCAGAGAGGGCTACAAGGAAAACAAAAGAGTGGTGAAAGAAAACTACATGCACACCTCCTGAAATTCGTTCACACCACTATACGAGAATAGAATTCAATCAAATAATAATCAACAGAATGATAATGATATTGAAACTAGAAATTAGAGAGATACACGGACCTAGGTACGTAGTACTACTTACGTTGTTAGCCTTAAAGTCCAACTTATCTTTCCATTCACCGCGTACTTCCGTGATGAACTGTTTCCAAACCCTGCCTGCAAAGAAAATGAATTGAGGAGTTATTACTTACTTGATATCAGGAAATGAACGAAAGAGACCGATATAGTGCGATTGAAATTACCTCTTGAGCATATAACGCACGCTCTTGTATTCATCAGGATCTCTCCTTAATGAGTCCATGATTTCAACTTCTCCAGCCTCGATTCTAATGATTAGCATAATGAAATGGAACCTGCGCACGTTTATATACGCAGTTATTCAGAACTCATCAATTACACTTAACATCGGGAAAGCAAAATAGAATGTGCACGAGATAGTAACACTTACTTGAAGTTGTAAGGAAAAAGTATTTCTTTTTTTGGTATTTTGTCGCTTTAAAAACGTTAGCAAAACGACCTCGGTGTCCTGGGCATACTGATCTACGGTGACTTCATGAACTTTATCCGGGTCAATGAACCCTATGTTCCAGATTCCTCCCACTCTGCATTCACGAATCTTCATTCTGCATAATAGCGTACAAAATAATGTCGTGAGGATAATTACAGGCAATGAACAAGCTTAACTAAAGAATTAAATTACACAAATAAATCACTTAGAGACAATAGCAGCTGATGATAGATTTGTCGAGGGCACGTTGATTATACATCTGAAAAAGTTCGGAGAACTCAACCTGCACAGCATATTCTCAGAAGTAGTGCTCTTCCTTAACTCCCACCATGAAATAGAAGGTCACTTCGTTTGCGGCGGTCATGTACCAGTTATGCAATTTCCATAATTGTGTTGTTAGAGCCTTCGTATCTGTGACCAGAGGCTGGCCGAGAACAAATCGATATGCTATCTCAGCAATCTCGTAATATGTGTCGCCTAGGACTTCATGAGCAACATTGTCGTTGTAGAGGGCCGCCTTATCAGAAAACACCTTGAGCGGGGCGATCGATTGTACTTCTTATTCTCCGAGCTGGGAATGTTTTTCCCGCATTTCTTCTCCTCCATCTGTGAGCTATGTGTCTTCTCAATACAGCGCTCATAGTCTGTAAGGGGGCTCGCTGGAGGGTTATATAAGTTGTCAACGGTGCGATCAATGTTCTCCTTTGGTATAGTGTTCAGAAGTTCCTTTATAGGGTCTGTAGGGGGCTTTCTCGGTGCTAACTGGGCTTTCACATCGGCACGGATGCTCTCTTCTAATTCCTCGTTAGTCTTCTCGTAAGATAATTTCTCAAGAGTCTTGACTTTCTTGGGTATCTTTACATGTTTCCTGACAGGGGACCTATCTTTCCTGAGCATAGTACCAGTCGACGTGAACTGCAGCTTCCGCTTTGTCAAATTACTAGTGGGCGCATCAGTCGGCTGACAGGACGGCGCGGGCGATGGACTCGTGGTGGGCTCCCAATCGTCGGGGTGGGATGGACTTTGAGGTGGTGGATTTCTACTCGGAGGAGTCAGTGGCCTTGGTGCCGGGTCTGGAAACAGGATGTATTTCTTCTTCCATAGAACGATACCAAGCTCGACTTCTCCCAGTGTCTTCTTGTCGTCACCTCTAGGAATGTCAAGCTCCAGTGTCTGGAATCCCGGCATAACTTTTACCACCCCGACACGAGCATATCCAGCTGGAATCTGACCAACATGGTAGGTTGCTCCAGGTTGGTTTGGTAAAGCATAGCTAGCTGCCACGGGGAAGGATATGTTCTTCATTGACATATGTAGCTCACAAATTGTCTTCTCCATGATATCATCCACGGGGTAGTGAGCCGCCGGCGGTTCGACTGCAGGATCTTCTAGCTGCGTGGAACCCACGCTGCTTTTCCTCTGAGATGGGCCGGCATCGACTGCAGGATCTTCTAGCTGCAGCTAAGATGCCCTTTGCTGGGTAATTGAGTCCAGTTGCTCCTGCTGCCACTGCACCTGGCGTTCTAATTCCGATAACCGGTCCAACGTACCCCTTCTTCTTATTTCTAGAACGGCTTCTATAACTTGCAACGTCCGCCGGAAACCCTTACTTCCACGTAGTCCTGGGTCCGTAGCCTCGACATCGTCCATAGTGTTCAGCATTCCCGAGGGCGAGTGTCAGCTCGTCGTCCTCTCTATCGGAAACAAATTGTCCCTTTCGAACTAGGTCTATTGCGTTAATAAGTTTTTTTACAACTCTTGTAATTTTTTTTGCCCATTCTCCCTTTGCAACAATCAGCCCTGTGTCTGGGTCCAATCCTGCCCCATGCACGAACAACCAGAACTTGGACCTCTCGGGCCAGTCATCTGTTTGTGGAATGATCCCTTTTTCACGCGGTTTGTTTTCAAAGGCTTCCCACTTAGGCACGGCAGTCTTGTAGCCACCTGACCCCAAAGTATGGTGATATATCTTCTTCCCAGCATTCACCTTATTTATGGCCGATCGGGCCACAGCGCGAGACGATTTCTTATACGCCACAAATGCGGGTCAGCCATCTTTTATCTTCTCTAGATGTTGATTACCCCCAAGAGTAGGGGATCACCGTAGCACCTCTCAATGTGGAAGTAAGGTATCGATCCGCAGGAGCAAGAAGGAAAAGTTATCTATTCCCTACAACTAAAGTGTCACAAGTTTTAGTTGATTATGCACTAAACAAGTTTAAGGAACAAGGTGGTTGATTAATGGATGGAAGTTTTAATGTAACAAAGCAAGGATGTGAAAGTGTCCCAATCCTCTTCAATGCAAGAGGACAAGACAAAGGTTTTCTCTTATAGGAACAATGGACATGGTTTCATGGGTTCACTTAATCCTCTCTTCCTCATCTATGGTGATTATCATGTTATAGATAAAGTACACACAATAGTCATATTTTAATGGTAACTTTTATGACGGCTACATGTCCTAAAACACATAGTTGAAAGAAATACTCATTTGTGTTGCTAGTGTCACCCTCGTAAGGCTAGCGTGGTTGCTATCACACCCACATCATACTTCTCCCTTTTTACCCCCAGATAAAGGATATTGGATGGTACTGTGTCACTCAATACCTATGCCTTCTGTCACATTGGCCACCCAGTACCCACATACATCATACTTCATAATGGATAATATTCTAAACACTAGTGCAATGATTCATATTTCGTGTGCATGACCACAACTCTCTCATCTATCTACACTTGGTGGTGTCAATCACCTCATGACAAAGATAAACAAGGCATTATGCATAACTCAAACCATCACATGCATCATAGAATATCTCCAAAGTATGACAAGCCATAAAAGATCCAACACAACAGTAAATGCATAACAAATATTATCTCACACCACAATATCCACCATGGGAATTACATAGATGACCGTAATCATGTTCAGCAGCTCATACGGTACTAATTAGTGAAGCACAAAGAGAGGAGAGATACATAAGTTACCACCACAAACCCAAATCCAGGGGGTGGACTACTCCCCCTTCATGGTGATGATGGTGGAGATGTTCTTGCTGTAGATGTTGATGATGAACACGCCGGAGGGGGGTGGAGCCCTCCGGGGGTGACTCCGGCGGCGTTTCCCCCCTCCGATCTTCTCCGGCGGCAGCCTTCTGAATCTCTGTTTCCTGGTTCTATGTTTATCCGCCGCCTCCTCGCGAAACTCCTCGGGGGACTATTTTTATAGTCGTTTTTAGGTCAAAACCTAGTCGGTGGAGGAAAGATCGACGGCAACGGAGCCACGAGGGCCAAAAGAGTGGGCCCCACGCGGCCAGGTACTGTGGCCGCGTGGGCCACCCCCTTTTGGTCCTCGGACCTCCGTTTGTTTGCTTCCTTCGCCCACAAGTCTTCTTCCTTCCAAATATTGACGCCCGTAAATTTGCAGGTCATTTAGACGACGTTTGGGTCCCTGAAACTTAAAAGGAACTACCGCCAGATGTTGAAAACAACGAGCGGTGGAAGGATAAATTCATGGAGTGGACTTTTAAGAAGATGGCCGAACAATTCCGGACTTTTAAGAAAAATTTATGGACCAGTTATTTAGAAGAGAAGGAAAAAGATCCAGATTATACTCCTGAATTCACTAGAGCACAAGTGAAGTTAAAAGCCCAGTGGCCCATATTTAAGAGGCAAAGAGAATCGGACGCCGCTGTGGCCCGATCGAATCAAAACAAGTTAAATGATGCGAAGAAGATATATCACCACACTTTGGGGGCAGGTGGGTACAAGGCTGCCGTGCCTAAGTGGGAAGCCTTCGAAGCACGACTGCTTGATAACGGGATCAGGCCATAGACAAAGGACTGGCCCGATAGGTCCAAGTTTTGGTTGTTCGCGCATGGGCCAGGGTTGGACCCTGTGTCAGGGAAGATTGTTGCTCAGGGAAAATGGGCGGACAAAATTGTGTTTATAACCAAAGAACTTGAGAAGGCAATAGAGCTAGTTCGCAAAGGACTGTACAAAGTAGACAGAGAGAAAGACGAGCTGCCACTCGCACTCGGGAATCCTGAGAAAGTTGGACGATGTCGAGGCTATGGATCCGGAGTTAGTTGGTATAAAGGTTTTCCGGCAGACGCTGATACTTATAGAAGCCGTGAGAGAAAGAAGAAGGAGGACAGAGACCGGTTATCGGCATTGGAACAAAAAGTGCAGCAGATGCAACATGACCTTAGTAGTCAGAAAAAGGCATCTCAGCAGGAGATAGAAGGTCCTGAAGCCGCCCCATCTGATCAGCGGAAAAGCAGCGTGGGTTCCACGCAGCTACAACATTCTGAACACGAACCGGCGTCGGCTCACTACCCCGTGGATGATATCACAGAGAAGACAGAATGTGAGCTACATAGCACGATGAAGAACATGTCCTTCAAGGTGGCGGTCGGCTACGCTTTACCAAATGAGCCTGGAGCAACATACCATAACGGCCCAATTGCAGCTGGCTATTCTCGTGTCTTGACATTCCTGGAGGTGACCACGAGAAGACACTCGGAGAAGCCAAGAAGAACATCATTCTCTGGAAGAAGGAACACATCGTGTTTCCAAACTTGCCGCCAAGGGCACCAACTTCTCCGACTAGCACTCCCCCAACTCCTCCGAGTAGCGGTCCTCCCTCACCTCAAGATCCACCCTCCCCACATCAAGATCCCCCCCTCCCCACATCAAGATCCACCCTCCCCACGCCGTGACGACGATCAGGACCCCAGCGCGAGTCCATCGCCCGCGCGGTCGCAACAAGAGAGTATTGTGCGCACTGTTTCACGCAAGCTAAAGTACCCGGCGACATATACATAGAGGTGCAGTTTAAACTACCCGCAAGAAACTCGAGAGGAACGCGAGTTGCTAAAGCCTCTTCCAAAGAGATCTTATGACTTGACTCCAGATGAACTCGAGAGGGAGGTGCGGGCTGATGTGAAAACACAATTGGGACCGAAGCGGCGCCCGCCAAAGGAGGTGATACCACAGGAAAAAGTTGAAACTTTATTGAAGAACTTATCAAGTGGACCGCCGCCACAACCACCTAGTCCGCCTAGCGACTACGACCGTACTCTGGGCAAGGTAATTCGTGAAGAGAAGGAGAAGCAGACGGAGTCATTTCTTAGAAAGAAAGAGCAGATCAAGATGGCAGCAGAGAAGGAGAAGCAGGAGAAGGAGGCGGCATTTCGCCTAAAGAGGCAGCAGATGAAGAAATCCGGGAAACAAGTGCCCCAGCTTGGAGAACAGCCAAATCTGTCGGTCCCCGCGTTCAAGGTGATGCCCGATAAGGTAGTAGACCAAGGCACTTTCCGTATAGAGGACCCATACACCACAGAGTATGAGTATGCATGGCAATATGTCTACGGGAGCACCCTGGTCAGACCTGAGCTCGTCAACTCTCTGACGACACAACTGCGTCGTTTGCATACGTGGTATGAGCATGCTGTAGAGGCCAAACATGATGCTTTCTGGGTTTCAGTCAAGAAAGAGCATTTCCAATTCCAGGATGACTCGGTGTATGTGTCGTTTTCGGAAATTTTTCGATTATTCAACCAAGACTCTCTCGACAAAGTCCTCGTCAGTTTGTATTGTTTGTAAGTGATTTAGTTTTGCAATTTAATTAAGTCTCTAGCTCAGCTCGTTCGTTGTAAATTATCTAACTATATTATTATGTATGTAGAATGAAGATCACTGAATGCAGAAACCGCGTCTTTAGTATTGGGTTCATTGACCCATATTTCTTTCATTCAGTTGTCGTCAAGTACAATGTCGAAGTCATAGAGAATAACTTGCTCAAGTGTTTACTGAGGCAAAATACCTGCGAAGAAATACTTTTTCCTTACAACTTCTCGTGAGTGTTATTTTACCGCTTCTATCCATTCTATTTTGCTTACTCCTTGTTTTTAGTATAGTCGATGAATCATGGACATATAAACGTGTGCAGAGAACACTGGATTTTGCTAATCATTAGAGTTGACCAAGGAGTCGTTCAAGTCATGGACTCGTTAAAAAAAGTATGGACTTGTGGGACGACCTGAAAGAAATTCTTGACAAGTAATTTCAGTCATCATCACTCTATATCGACCTCTTTCGTTCATTTTGTGATATCAAGTAATTAATAACTCATTTCATTATTTTCTTCTGCCGGGCAAGGTTTGGGAACGGTTTTAAGAAGAAGGTTAAAGGGAAATGGGAAGATAAGCTGTATTTTTATAAAACCAACGTAAGTATAGTAGTACATATATATGTCTGCGTAACTATTTAATTTCAGTTTCAATACCATTATCATGCTTGATTGTTATTTTGATTAAATTCTTTTTTTTTTTAAAGTGGTGTATGAAGCAGGCACAAGGGACAAATTTATGTGCCCACTACGTTTTCGAGTACATTCGACTTTTTGTCACTGAGCGGAATAGACAAACCAGAACTGCAAACGTATGTATACAATATTCAAATATTAGGTTGAATTTCATTCATAAATTAATTTACGATGATTTCAAACACCTCACACATATATTTCTTATATTGATCTAGATGGAAAAAGATCGGGACAAGCTACTACCATAGCTGCGTCTAAAAGCAATTCAAGAGAAATTGGCGGGATTTTTGAACAGGGAGGTCCTGAACAAAAACGGAGAATTTTATCACGCTGATACTTATTGTATTCCGTAGAGAAACATGCTTTCGGTGTAGTAGCTGTCCGTCCTTGACGTGTGAGAAACATGCTTTCGGTGTAGTACAAACTCCCGGCCATGCATGTATGTTATGAATCATACTTCCGGTCATTAATTATGTGTATGACTTTATGTATATGATTACTTATTATGTGTATGAGTTTATGTGTTTGTATGATTACTTATTATGTGCTTTCTACTAGTGAAAAAAACGAAACAAAAAGCAAACAAAAAAACGAAACTAAAATATAAAAAAAAGCAGAAATACCAACCGGGACCAAAGGTTCCTGGGCATGACGCGCGCAACGCTGCCCACGTGGGGACACTTTGGTCGCGGGTCGTGGACACCCGGGACCAAAGGGCCCCCCCCTCTAGTCCCGACCCTTTAGTCCCGGGTCCAGAACCGGGACGAAAGGCCCTCTGGACCGCGACTAAAGGTCGGTTTTCTACTAGTGCACGCCCACACACGCTACTGCAGCTCGGCTCCACCTATTGAGCCTCCGTGCTGTCGTGGCCGTCTAAGTGTATTGTTTGCTATAATCTTGTATGTCCTGATAGCCTGCTAGCTGCCTAGCTTTGAGTGATTGATGTTCGGCGAATAAACCAGCGATTAGAAGTTGGGTCAGAGCAGAAAGATGATTCAGTATCACCGGGAGGGTAAAATCCGGTTGCCATCATGCCGCGCTTAGGGCTGTGCAAGTAACAAAACCCAATTCTCCTCATGGAATCGCAATGTTGCCAAATAGTGCTGCAATTTCATCACTCGCTTCTCGAACAAGTGATGCAAATTCTTGAAGCGATGCGAAGACATTCGAGCAATACTAGACAGCGCTCACTGCAGTTATGCTAACCATCACGAGGTGATGCAGTTAAAGGGCAGTGGTTGGCTTCATGAAAACTAGTAGGGCACTGGATGCATCTCCCTCTGATCCGCTTGATGCTATGGCCACTGCCGGTGATAGTGATACGACCTAGCTAGTTGCTAAACGATCCCGAGTTCATTTGGGTAGACTACTTGTTACACTTCGGACATGCCTTGTGTAAGTTGCAGCATAGCGTGAACGACGGCGGGAAAAGACTGGTTGCTAATTTGCTACGACGTTCTCTGAACGATAGGGATATCCTAGGAGACACAGAGAGGCTTTGTAATCTGGCTCGGAAAAATCGCTTACGTGCACGTACTTGTTTTCCGGTGTCTCCTATCCCGAGGTCCTTTCTATTTGTTTTTCCTATCTCTCGACCTGTTTTATGTTCGGGTAATTTCCAGCTATTTCTTTTGATGGAAGTTTCAAAGCATAAAGTTGAGAGGCGAGAGCTGTTGATATCAAAGAATGGAACCATAGAGCTTATTTTATATGTAGGGGAACATGACACCTACCTCAAGTGACTTCCTTTAAGCTCTCTTAATTGCATTGAATAAGGAAAGTAAGGTCGGAGTACCGCCAAAAGGGAAAATAAAAGAGGCGGAAAAAAAGGAACACTACAAAAGGAGCCCTCTTGGAACAAGCATCCGGACCGCACGACGAGATGCACTCCCACTTAGGCCCCCGACCTCTTGACTTACTGACATACATTCCACCAAATCCACAGCACTGCCCAAAGCGTTACCACCGTAGAAATGTCGAACACTCTCTTTGCGACTGGTAGGTACTAGGGCCATCTTAATCGAAGGCATTACATGCTCCATGTGAAGGGAGCTTGTCGGATTATTTGTTGGAGCACATGAAACAATTTGTGAACAAAATCACTATAAACCTTGATTGGTTACATGTCCAGCATGTAGGATCTCGGCCACATATATAAAGGATCAGCCAGACTTTCTTTTTTTTGAAGGAAGGATCAGCCAGACTAGGAACTGCTACCTCACGAGGCCCAACAATACATTTTGTCGACGGCACACCGCTTTTTGCAGCACAGTTCGCGCCAATCCAGCCTCCACCTTGCGCAAATGGTCGGAAATCCTATATATCGCCAGAATGGTGCTACCTATGTTTTTTATTATACCTTTTCTATTTGTCTTGCTTCTTTCTTTTCTTTTCCTTTTTTTGTTCCGTTGTAAAAAAAGTTCTTTATTTAAAAGAAGGTTTGGATTTTGAAAACAAATGTTCATGTTCATGTATAAAAAAGTTTCATGCCCGTGCAAACATATTCACAAGTTTAAAATAATTATTCATGGTCCAAATACATATTCAGGAGGTTAAAAAATGTTCACAATTGTTCAATGTCTTCGACGTCGAGCAATGTACCGCGAAGAAGGAGAGATGGTCGGGCGGCAGCCAGTGCATCGGCAGAGATCTCACCGGAATGGAAAGACAAAACATCATCACCGAACTGACGGGCAAGGTGCCGCCGCCGCTGTGCGCTCTGGTGTCCTTGGGCGGTAACCCGACAGAGAAGCGGAGGCGTGCGCTAGCTGATGGCATGAGCGTCTTCCATCATTTTTGTCATCTTAATCTAGAGTACTTTGTGTATTGTTTTTTTTCAAATGGTCACCGGGGGAGGAAGAAGACCCTCCACCTGAATTGTATTCATTTTCTGTTTAATGGGTTCAAGTGAACCAGAATTTTACAGGGAGGAACGAAGAGAAGATAAAACAAAAAACAACGCACACCAACACACACACAAAGGGGGCTGGAGAGGGGTATAGGTGCACTTGAGAAGCACTAACAGGCGTGCTCGCATGACGACCACCACCAGGAAGACGGGCAGGACAGTGCTTTGAGGAGTGCGTCTGACGCCGTCGAAGAGCATCACGGTCCCGAGACATTGCAGATTGCAGCACCACCACTTGCTTGCATGGCGACTACCCCACAAGCTGGCGAACCAGGAGCGAACGGGGACCAACGAGTGAGACTGGCCTAGCACCAGCGCCACGAACCTTGACCCGACCTCAGTCAAAGGGGCAGCCCCAAGCACTCTGGCCTAGCACCAGTGCCATGTGGGGAGGCGACCTCGCCGCCGAAGGGGGACGATCAACCGAGACCGCACCAACAACACGAAGCTCACGACAATGCCGCCACCATCCCCATCGGATATTTGTCAAGCTTGCACAGCCAACAAGCACGCCAAGAGCACCAAATGGCAGCACTGCGAGGCCAAAACCTCGCTGCCTGATAAACCCAGGAACAGCAAGCTCAACACGCCAATCAGGCCCAAAGGCGAAGAGCAGGGATCCTTTCAACGCCTTCAAGAAGGGCAGCCACACCCACAGGCGCGGCCGTCGCAGAGCTTTCGCTCTGACCTCACCTGCACATCGGGGTTGCGAGCAATGCAACAGCTCCAACACCACGCCTCCAACAAGGCAAGCAACGCCCGGAGGCGCCGCCGTGGTCTGCTCACGCACAGAGCATGAGCACGGGTTTCCCCGGGAGCTGGCATCAAGACGCGCCACCGAGCCCAAACCTGAACCGGAGAGCACCGCATCGGCCACAAGGACGAACCCGGAGAAACGCCCGCACCGGCAAAACCGAGCACCGTCGAGACCGACGGCACCCCGGGGGCCGGGATCGACGGCCGGACCACCGGGGCGCGGCGGGAGCAGCAAGCCTCCCAGAGCTGACGACGAACGGCGCTGCGGCCGGCAAGCCCATCTAGGCCCAGATGGGCCTGGGCAGCAGGACGCCGCCACAGCCGCGTCGGAGAGCAGCACGACCACGCCCAGCTCGCCGAGGGGCAGGCGCAGGTGCCCGAGAGGCGGGGGAAGCGCGGGGGGTGGTGAGGCAGCGGCGCAGCCGCACGGCGGCGGATGGACGCGCAAGGAGGCGGAGGACGGCCCGTGTCAAGTTCTTTGCTTGGTTGCTTGTCCAGCGGCGCATCCAATGCCGGGCAAACCTTCATCGGAAGGGGATCCTGAATGCGGCCGCCGGATGTTTGCCCAATCTGCGGCGAGCACTCCGAGACTGCTGACCACATCATGTTCTCCTGTCGGTTCGCGCGGAGGTTTTGGGCATCCCTCGGCTCCCCAACGTCCCACATTGGCTCGTTGGACAAAGTTGAGCTCTGCTCCTGATATGACAGATAAATAAAGTACAAGTAAATAAAATGCAGTAATAATAGTTGCAGCGAGTGGCCCAATCCTTTCTACAGCAAAGGACAAGCCGGTTGTTGTACTTATAATGACCAAACGTTCTTGAGGACACACGGGAATATTGTCAAGTGCTTTCGCTTCATATAGTTGATTAATCTTCATTGTTTTGATAAGTGTTGTGTGGGTGAACCTATGCTAATGCACCGCCCTTCCTAGGACTAATACATACTTGTGATTATACCCCTTGCAAGCATCCGCAAATACAAGAAAGTAATTAAGATAAACTAACCACAGCCTTAAACTTTGAGATCCTGCTATCCCTCATGCATCGATATACCAACGGGTGTTCAGGTTTCTGTCACTCCGGCAACCCCACAATTGGCAAACGAATACACAATGCATTCCCCTAGGCCCATAAAGGTGAAGTATCATGTAGTCGACGTTCACATGACACCACTAGAAGAATAACACCACAACTTAAGCATCAAACCATTAAATATTACTCAACATAATTCACTACTAACATCAAGACTTCTCCCATGTCCTCAAGAACTAAACGAACTACTCACAAGACATCATACGGAACATGATCAGAGGTGATATGATGATGAATAACAATCTGAACATAAACCTTAATCCAATGGTTTCACCCAATAGCATCAATAACAAGAGTAATCAACACCGGGAGAGTTTCCCCTATGAAATAGACAAGATTCAGCCCTAGATGTTACAGCGGAGACGGGGTGCAGCGGCGGTGATGGGATGTTGGCGGTGGAGATGATGATGATGATGATCCCGATGAAGTCCAGCTCGATGACGGTGATGATGGCGACGATTTCCCCCTCCGGGAGGGAATTTCCCCCGGCAGATTTCTTCCTGCAGGGGAGCTTTTCGCTCTCTGGTGTTTTCCGCCTCGTGGAGGCGGCGGAATATTTCGATGGCCTCCTCCGTGTGTTAGGGTTCCGAGGGGGTCAAGTACGCGAAGGGGGAACGGCTGGGATGGCCCTGGGCCTCCAAACCACCAGGCGGCGCGGCAGGGGGCCCACCGCGCCAGCCTGTGGTTTGGGCTCCCCAGGTGCCTCTCAGCCTCCCCTTTTGGCCTCCTCCATCTTCTGGTAAAATAGGACTTCCATATGTCTCCTTCGATTTATTGATCTTCAGAAATAGTGCATCTCGACGGTGCTTTTTCCAGCAGAATCCTGACTCCGGTGTCCAATTCTCCATTATTCATCAAACATGCAAAATAGGTAAAATAACATAAGTAACACTTCTAAATATGAAATATATCGATGAATAGCAGTAAATTATGATATAAAATAGTGATGCAAAATGGACGTATCAACCCCCCCAAGCTTAGACCTCGCTTGTCCCCAAGCGAAAACTGAGCTCAGTAAACATGACCACAAGTTTATGGAGCAAAGTGTCGATAAATAAAATACGGACAAGAAGCATCACATTCATTGATACACAAGTCATTCTAGACAGCAACTTCCCTTCATATAATCTAACTTGAAATAAGTAAAGGGAACCACAATGAAGTGCATAAAGAGAACCATGATTGGCGAAGGCAAACTTAAACTCTTGGTCAGAGAACAATTAACAGATCATACTTATCTTTCGAGAAGAGTCTTTATATCAGAGCTTATATAGCAGAACTTACATGCCTCAATCATAACAATCTCCTTACAGTCATTGATAACTTTCAAAGTTATATTCATTCGGATAAAAGCTATTGTGCGAAACAAGGAAATAAGAGATATGATTAGAAGTATCAACACATATAACTAATTGGATCACAACAACTCAAATGCTTGCTTGAGATAGAGAGGAATGGGTTTACTGACTCAACAATAATGTAAAAGATAGGCCCTTCGCAGAGGGAAGCAGGGATTAAATCATGTGCTAGAGCTTTTAAGTTTTGCAAAGCATATAGAGAGAAAAAAGTATTTGAGATGTTTGTTGTTGTCAACGAATGGTAGTGAACACTAACCCCTTGTCAACCAGACTTTCAAGAGCGGCTCCCATGAAGGACGTTATCTCTACCAGCAAGGTAGATCATCCCTCTTCTCTTTTGTTTACACATGTATTTTAGTTTCTTTATAGTTGACACTCCTCCCAACCTTTTGCTTACACAAGCCATGGCTAACCGAATCTCGGGTGCCTTCCAACATTCACATACCATGGAGGAGTGTCTATTTGCAAATTAAGTTGCTTACTGATAAATCAGGGCAAAACATGTGAAGAGAATTATTAATGAAAGTTGTAATTAATTGGGCTGGGCACCCCGTTGCCAGCTCTTTTTGCAAATTGTTGGATAAGCGGTGTATATGCCACTAGTCCATTGGTGAAAGTCTGTTAAATGACAAGATTGAAGATAAAACACACAACCCTCATGAGCTTAAACAGTGACACAAATAGGAGTAATAAGTTTTGAATAATTTAAAGGTAGCACATGAAGTATTTACTTGGAATGGCGCAAAATACCATATAGTAGGAAGTTATGGTGGACTCGAATGGCAATGGTTTGGCTCAAGGTTTGGATGTATGAGAAGCATTCCCTCTCGATACAGGTCTTTGGCTAGCAAGGTTATGTAGCAAGCATAAGAGTTGAGGGATACAAACAATTATACAAGTGATAAGAATAATCATGCAATCTTCCTTAGAAGCACAAATAGTTTAACTTAAGAATACTAAGCTTATGAGCTACAAAGAAAGAAAGATCATGGAATAATATATTTGCATGCACTCCCCTCTCTCTACTTAAGTCTCAAAGTATTGTCTACTACTGACCAATGCTAAGTTTGCCAAAACCAAAAAGATTAACTTGGTGCTCTAAAAAGTGATCCCTATACTAACAACAAGGTTATCAATATGAAAGAGAATTGCAAGCTAAAATAAAGTATGCAGAAGGTAAATGATAAAACTTCTCATTAATATTTCATAACGGCAACTCACACCAAGGGATACATAGATAACCAACTAAAAGAGAGATACTTCCACATTGCAAACCATCATATAAGATAACTTCCCTACTCACGATATGACTTTATGAAAAGTAAAAGGTAAAGATAATGATGTGATACCGCGGCACTCCCCCAAGCTTGGAACAAACCAAGGGGATGCCAATACTGTGATGAATTACTCCTTCGGATGATGGCGGTATGACTTGGATTGGAGTAAGAAACCGTTCCAGCATTCGGCGGAGTCTGATATTCTCTTCCTGGAGTATTTCCACCTCCCTCCGCAGGGCTCGGTATTGATCACAGAACTCATCTGTAACTCGAAGTACTTCCGTCACTGCCGGAAAAGAGCTGAAGTCCGGAATAGGTGGTATTGCTCCCTGCAGGTTATGAGAAAAAGCACGTTGAGCGTTAACCGATCCCACAAAGGTGGGCTTCCTGACTGCAGGCTGTTCTCCCTTTGTTGACGGCATCCCCTTTACTTCCTTCATGACGCTTTCATCCATGTCCTTGCGCCTTGCCTTCGCCCTTTCTTCTTCCGTCCATCCAACGAAAGTACCCTGGTTTAAGTCCTTGACGAGCTCACGCTTACGACGTGCCACGTAGTCCTCCGACGATGAACCCTGGGACGACATCTGACAGACGAAAGCTCGAAACAAAACACGACGAAAAGGCGATATACGAACCTCGGGGGTTCGGGTCAGATATATAGCAAAAAGTTTTACAACATAAGGAAGGTACAGGAGGAAACCTGATCGGAGACGAGCTCCGGGGTGCTCAAACCACCAGGCGGCGCGGCTGGGGGCCCACCGCGCCGCCTATGGTTTGGGCACCACGGGTGCCGTCTCCCATCCGGTTCGGTCTCTTATTTTTCCATATTTAATAAAAACGACGAAAATATCTTCTAGAAAGTTATTCGCGAAACTTTTCTTACCGAAACTGTTACCTATTCGAATCGAATTCTGCAGTCCCAGAAAAATGTTCTTCAATGAAAGTTTCCGGAGTCACCACTTTAATTGTATCAACCTCTTCATTAATAGAATCTCCAGAAATATAATGCTTGAGTCTTTGACCATTTACCACTTGTGTAGAGTTATCTTTCAATGAAGCAATTTTTATTGCACCTGAACGATACACCTCCACAATAACAAATGGTCCTTCCCATTTTGAGAGTAACTTTCCTGCAAAAAATCTGAGACGAGACCTATACAATAGAACTTTCTCACCAACATTAAATTCTCTTTTAAGAATTCTCCTATCATGCCATCTCTTAACTTTTTCTTTAAAGAGTCTAGCATTTTCATAAGCCTCACTTCTCCATTCATCTAAAGAACTTAAATGCAACAACCTTTTCTCACCGGCAAGTTTAAAATCTCTATTAAGTTCTCTCACTGCCCAATAAGCTTTGTGTTCTAATTCTAAAGGCAAGTGACAAGCTTTACCATAAACCATTTTATAAGGAGACATGCCCATGGGGTTCTTATAAGCAGTTCTATAAGCCCATAAAGCATCATTTAACTTACTAGCCCAATTTTTTCTAGATTTATTAACAGTCTTTTGCAAGATAGATTTAATCTCCCTATTTGACAATTCTACTTGTCCACTAGTTTGAGGATGATAGGCTGAAGCAATTCTATGATTAACACCATATTTAGCAAGAGTCTTTCTAAAACCACCATGGATAAAATGAGAACCTCCATCAGTCATAAGATATCTAGGTACACCAAACCTAGGAAAAATGACATCTTGAAGCATTTTTAAAGAGGTCTCACCATCAGCACTTTTAGTAGGTATAGCTTCTACCCATTTAGTGACATAATCAACAGCAACAAGTATATGAGTATTACCTTGTGAAGAAGGAAAAGGACCCATGAAGTCGAATCCCCAACAATCAAATGGTTCAATAACAAGAGAATAACTCATAGGCATTTCATTGCGTCTAGAGATATTACCAACCCTTTGACATTCATCACAAGATAAAATAAACTTTCTTGCATCCTTAAAGAGGGTAGGCCAATAAAAACCTGATTGTAGAACTTTCTGCGCAGTTCTATCTCCAGCGTGATGCCCTCCATAAGCACTTCCATGGCATTTCCTCAGTATTTCCTGTTGTTCATATTCAGGAACACATCTTCGCATAATACCATCGACTCCTTCTTTATATAAGTGTGGGTCATCCCAAAAGTAATGCCGCAAGTCATAAAAGAATTTCCTTCTTTGCTGAGCTGAAAAGGTTGGAGGCAAGTACTTGGAAACAATAAAGTTAGCATAATCAGCATACCAAGGACTATCTCGCGAACTTACACTTATTGCAGCCAATTGTTCATTTGGAAAGCTATCATTAACAGGAATAGGATCATAAGGAATGCTTTCCAATCTAGACAAATTATCAGCAACAGGATTTTCAGCACCTTTTCTATCTATGATATGCAAATCAAATTCTTGCAAAAGAAGTACCCATCTAATAAGCCTTGGCTTAGCATCTTTCTTTTCCATAAGGTATCTAATTGCAGCATGATCAGTATGAATAGTGACTTTCGAATCAACTATGTAGGGTCGAAATTTGTCACAAGCAAAAACTACAGCTAGAAATTCTTTTTCAGTAGTGGCATAATTCTTTTGAGCAGAATCAAGAGTTTTACTAGCATAATGAATAACATTTAACTTTTTATCTACTCGCTGCCCAAGAACAGCGCCTACAGCATAATCACTAGCATCACACATAATTTCAAAAGGTAAATTCCAATCAGGTGGTTCAACTACAGGAGCGGTGATTAAAGCCTTTTTCAAAGTTTCAAAAGCTTCCTTACAATCATCATCAAAAACAAATGGTACATCTTTTTGAAGAAGATTAGTAAGAGGCTTGGAAATTTTAGAGAAATCTTTAATAAACCTCCTATAAAAACCAGCATGACCAAGAATACTACGAATACCTTTAACATCTTTGGGACAAGGCATCTTTTCAATTGCCTCCACTTTAGCTCGATCAACTTCAATACCTCTTTCAGAAATTTTATGTCCAAGAACAATTCCTTCATTAACCATAAAGTGGCATTTCTCCCAATTAAGAACAAGGCTAGTTTCTTCACATCTCTGCAAAACTTTGTCAAGGTTGTGCAAACAATTATCAAAGGAAGTTCCATAGACGGAGAAATCGTCCATGAAGACTTCCACAATTTCCTCACAAAAGCCATGAAAAATAGCAGACATGCATCTTTGAAAAGTAGCAGGAGCATTACATAAACCAAAAGGCATACGTCTATAAGCATAAGTTCCATAAGGACAAGTAAAAGTAGTTTTCTCTTGATCTTGCGCTCTCACAGCAATTTGAGAAAACCCAGAATACCCATCAAGGAAACAAAAGTGAGTTTTCTTAGACAACCTCTCAAGCATTTGATCAATAAAAGGCAAAGGATAATGATCTTTCTTAGTTACTTTGTTAACCTTTCTAAAATCAATGCACATCCTATAACCAACTACTACTCTTTGAGGAATTAGTTCATCATTTTCATTAGGAACAACGGTAATTCCTCCTTTCTTAGGAACACAATGCACAGGACTTACCCATCTACTATCAGCAATAGGATAAATAATACCAGCTTCAAGAAGTTTTAATACCTCATTTCTTACCACTTCTTTCATCTTGGGTATTAAACGACGCTGATGCTCAACAACAGGCTTTGCATCAGGTTCCATGTTGATGGCGTGCTGACATATAGTAGGAGAAATTCCCTTCAGGTCATCAAGAGTATATCCCATAGCTCCGCGGTGTTTCTCAACACTCCCAATAACCTTTCCTCCTCTGTACCTGAAAGTTTAGAGCTGATAATAACAGGATATATTTTCTTATCATCAATATAAGCATATTTAAGATTATCAGGCAGAGGTTTCAAATCAAAAACAGGATCCTCCTTGGGTGGCATTGTGGTACCCAAATCTTCCACAGGTAAATTGTGTTTGAGCATAGGTTGACGAAGGAATACTTCATCAAGCTCATTCCTTTCTTCCCTGAAGTTCTCACTTTCATGATTCTCCATATGTTGCTGCAAAGCATTGTTAGGAGCAAGAACAATAGATGCAAGTTGAGCAATTTCAAAATCCTCACTAGGCAATTCAGTTTCATAAGGTGCTTTAGCAAATTTAGAGAAATTGAATTCATAAGATTCACCAGCAAATTTAGTAAAGATTTTCTCTTTCTTACATCTATAACAGCACCACAAGTATTCAGAAAAGGTCTACCAAAAATAATAGGACAACTATCATTGGCAGCCGACCCAAGTACAAGAAAATCAGCAGGGTATTTAGTCTTACCACAAAGGACTTCGACATCTCTAATGATACCAATTGGAGAGATAGTTTCCCTATTAGCAAGCTGAATAACCACATCAATCTCTTCAAGTTTACAAGGAGCAATTTCGTGCATAATTTCCCTGTAAAGCTCATAAGGAATAGCACTAGAACTTGCACCAATATCACATAAACCATAATAGCAATGATCACCTATCCTAACAGAAAGCACAGGAACACTAGACTTCCTAGAACTTTTAGGATGTGAGACAATATTAGAAGCATCCTCACAAAAGATAATGTGTCTATCTTCTAAATTTTCAGTGACAAGATCTTTAACCAATGCTACAACAGGTTCAACAGTTATTTGCTCATCAGGTTTGGTAGTTTTCTTATTACTTTTACTAACAACACCAGTTATGATAGTATGTTCCTTAATCTTATTAGGAAAAGGAACTTTTTCAATATAAGGTTCTGGAATAATGCGATCACAACATTAACCTCAACACCTTTAGATATATGAGAAACAGATTCATCTTTATATGGTTCATGATAATTTTTAAAACCCTCCTTCGGCAAACCGAAATAGGAAGCAAAGGCTTTATAAAAGTTTGCAACAATTTGAGAGTCAAGACCATAAGTAGTGCTAATTTTGCGATAATCATCAGTATCCATAAATTTTTAACACACTCAAAGTCATAGTTTATACCTGACTCCCTACCTTTGTCATTCTCCCATCCTTCAGTGTTCTCCTGAATCCGATCAAGAAGGTCCCACTTAAACTCTTCTTTATTACGAGTGAACGATCCAGCACAAGTGGTATCCAATAGAGTTTTATCTTGAAAGGAGAGTCTTGCATAAAAGTTATCAATAACAATATTACCAGGAAGCTCATGAATGGGACATTTGAGCATTAATGCCTTCAATCTCCCCCACGCTTGAGCGATACTCTCTCCATCATAGGGCCAGAAGTTATATATGAGGTTCCGATCCTTATGAATCTCACTTGGAGGATAGAATTTGGAGTAAAAGAGAGGTACAATTTCCTCCCATCCAAGAGAATACCCATTCTTCAGCAGTTTATACCAATGTGCAGCTTTACCAGACAGTGATAGAGAGAATAATTTCTTCTTAACTTCTCCCATCGAGATACCTGCACACTTAAATAACTCGCACAATTCATGCAGAAATAACAAATGATCTCCAGGATGGACAGTTCCATCTCCTGCATAGCGGTTATTTGTGACACGTTCAACAATTTTCATAGGAATTTTGAACGGTATTACCTGCTCATCTGGCGCCTCCTCTACTACCTTAGCAGTGGTAGTTGTTTTCCCAAATAGGAATTCAAGAGAAGACCCCTCCATAATGAGATATAGCAGCAGGCAAAAATAAAAACAGCACGTACAATAAATGTTTCCCTTACCAATTCCACTTACCAATAGCGCTACACTCCCCGGCAACGGCGCCAGAAAATAGTCTTGATGACCCACAAGTATAGGGGGTGTATCGTAGTACTTTCGATAAATAAGAGTGTCGAACCCAACGAGGAGCAGAAGGTGTTGACAAGCGGTTTTGATGAAGGATTCACTGTAAATGCTCACAGACAAGTTTTTAGGAGTTTTTGATATGACAGATAAATAAAGTACAAGTAAATAAAATGCAGTAATAATAGTTGCAGCGAGTGGCCCAATCCTTTCTACAGCAAAGGACAAGCCGGTTGTTGTACTTATAATGACCAAACGTTCTTGAGGACACACGGGAATATTGTCAAGTGCTTTCGCTTCATATAGTTGATTAATCTTCATTGTTTTGATAAGTGTTGTGTGGGTGAACCTATGCTAATGCACCGCCCTTCCTAGGACTAATACATACTTGTGATTATACCCCTTGCAAGCATCCGCAAATACAAGAAAGTAATTAAGATAAACTAACCACAGCCTTAAACTTTGAGATCCTGCTATCCCTCATGCATCGATATACCAACGGGTGTTCAGGTTTCTGTCACTCCGGCAACCCCACAATTGGCAAACGAATACACAATGCATTCCCCTAGGCCCATAAAGGTGAAGTATCATGTAGTCGACGTTCACATGACACCACTAGAAGAATAACACCACAACTTAAGCATCAAACCATTAAATATTACTCAACATAGTTCACTACTAACATCAAGACTTCTCCCATGTCCTCAAGAACTAAACGAACTACTCACAAGACATCATACGGAACATGATCAGAGGTGATATGATGATGAATAACAATCTGAACATAAACCTTAGTCCAATGGTTTCACCCAATAGCATCAATAACAAGAGTAATCAACACCGGGAGAGTTTCCCCTATGAAATAGACAAGATTCAGCCCTAGATGTTACAGCGGAGACGGGGTGCAGCGGCGGTGATGGTGTTGGCGGTGGAGATGATGATGATGATGATCCCGATGAAGTCCAGCTCGATGACGGTGATGATGGCGACGATTTCCCCCTCCGGGAGGGAATTTCCCCCGGCAGATTTCTTCCTGCAGGGGAGCTTTTCGCTCTCTGGTGTTTTCCGCCTCGTGGAGGCGGCGGAATATTTCGATGGCCTCCTCCGTGTGTTAGGGTTCCGAGGGGGTCAAGTACGCGAAGGGGGACGGCTGAGGTGGGCCAGGGCCCCCAAACCACCTGCGGCGCGGCAGGGGGCCCACCGCGCCAGCCAGGAGGGCCCCCATGGCCCTCTCAGCTCCCCTTTTGGCCTCCTCCATCTTCTGGTAAAATAGGACTTCCATATGTCTCCTTCGATTTATTGATCTTCAGAAATAGTGCATCTCGACGGTGCTTTTTCCAGCAGAATCCTGACTCCGGTGTCCAATTCTCCATTATTCATCAAACATGCAAAATAGGTAAAATAACATAAGTAACACTTCTAAATATGAAATATATCGATGAATAGCAGTAAATTATGATATAAATAGTGATGCAAAATGGACGTATCAGCCCCCTTCCTCCCTCGGCGCCGGTCCGCTCCGCGACTACCCTTCGGCTGCTGTGCTTCTGGCACCTGTGGAAGCATCGGAATGATGTGGCCTTCAATGGCCTCGTCCCCTCCATCGCCTTGATCTGCAAGAACTGCCGCGACGCCGCAATTTTGTGGCGGGCTCGCATGCCTCTCGAGCACAGGTCCGACGTGGGTCAATGTCTCTCCTACCTCCCCTCGGTGCATGCTCAGCTAGGAGTAGGCTGATGAGGTTTCTCTCCGTTTTAGCCCACCCTCTATGTGAGATGGTGTCTACCTCCCCCTTGTGTATCTTCTGATTGTAATCCCCTCCCCCACCGATTTTTTCCGCCTGAAAAAACCCCAGAAAATCAATAAAATGAGATTCAGGTGGGTGCCTTTGCACCCCCCGGTGACCCCTCAAAAAAAAACTTACCGTTTGGAACTCTGCTTCTGATTTCTCGAGGCTCCGCTTATATAGTTGCTTATCTCCAATCAAGAGCCCAACACTACCTGTAGACTAGCATATTCAGACAATTTATCACGAAGCATCTTCAGGTCAATCTGATGCCCATGGATGGACCTGAGGTCAAAGTAGCTGCAGGCTATACTCCGTTGTTTGTCAGCTACATAAAAACTTCAGATTTCTTCTACGTCAGGCATGTGTGTATACCACAGCACACCGGTGCATGCATGGTTTTCTGGAGGCCTTGTTTTTTTCTTGCGTTTCATCCAAGCGCCTTGTGACCTTGGCCATGCATGTTTGGATTCCATACGATGTTATGTCGATGTCGTCGTAACTCCAACGATCCCGCACGAAAAAACCGGAGAGAAAAAACCCGCTGGCGCAAGCTCACGCTCAGGCGACGGCGTCGTGATGCAATCCAGTACTTTGCACGCTCGCTCCCGGTCAGCCGGCGTCGTGTGGGTCGGACACCGGCGAGGCGATAAGCTGCAGCACAGAATGGCGATGCCCGTCCTCTCGTTTCCTCCGTAACAACGGCGCCACCGTCTTCTCTGCTGGTAGACTATCAATCGTGTCGTGGTGATTCATCGGTCGCTAGCGCACAAATAATCTTAGCGAATCATGCCCCACCCCGGAGGAATCTTATCTGAATTTTTAGATTTCATCGATCGATGCAAATGGATCAGAGCTAGCTAGCTAGCGCAATTGGTTTGATGTGTTGAGCTTAGAGCATCTCTAGCAGAGCCCGCAAAACGCGCAAACCCGCAAAATAACCGTCGGATACGGATTCGAAACCGCAAAAACGCAAAGAACAGAACTCTCAAAACTCCCCGACCCGTAAAAGTTTTTGAGGGGTCATGTGAATCCGGCCCTCGAAACAGTGAATACGATGTTTTCGCGGCCGAACCGAAGGGGCCCTGCAAACCGCGCGAGGCGTTGGCGTGCTGAATATTCAGGAGCCGCCGGTGACCTTCCGCCGTGCTGGACCTCGCCGGAATCCGGCAAACTTCCGCCAACTTGCCGGAATCGCACCAAACTGGAGCGGCAGCAGCCTGCTCGCTGCGGCGGGCCGAACCCGACCGCCGGGGGGACCTCGTCGGCTCCGCGGCCATGCCCAGGTGGCCTCCGCGCTAAACGCCGGGGGTGGCTCCATGCGCAGGCTACCGCGCGCGCCGCCGGCCACGCCCCTGGGCCTCTGTCGCTGGATGTCGGGGAGGCTCCGTGTCGGCTCCGTGCTCCACGCCGGCGGCGCCCCGGGGGCCTCCGCGTCGGCTCCGTGCTCCATGATGGGCCTCCGTCGCTGCCTGCTGCCTGCCCGGGGGCCGGGGGACTTCGTTCCTGGACGAGCTAGCTCCTTGCTGCATGGATCGATCGGTGACCAGCTAGTTCACCAGGGGATTGGATCGATGGATGAAGTGTCAGATGTGGCCGGCCGGGATTGGAGAGAGATGGAAAAATAAAGAGGTGAAAAATATCGGGAGAATATTCGGGAATATTCTGTTTTGAGGTTCGGCTCCGCCGCGCCTCGTTTCGAGCCAAAAAAACGCGCGTTCCGCGACTCTCAAAACTGTTTTGCGGGTTCGCGTTTTGCGGGCTCTGCTAGATATCCTCTTAGGGTGTATTCAGCGAGGGCTAGAGAACGCGGATTCGCTACGGAAAGGGAGCTCATTATTTGTCTTGCAGAACAAAGAGAACGAAAAGGGAAGCAATACATGCTCTGATGGCGTCACAGGGCTCGGGAGGATGCGCGCGTAGGGGAGGAGCATTTATGTCACACATAGATACTATATATAAAGGACGGAACAATCCCCGGCCTCTCAGCGCGCCTGTGACTGTTCATGCACGCGCGATTACTGGCCATCCGATCGCGAATCGACGGCCCACGATCCTCCTACATCCAGCGAACAGTGTTCTGATCAATGAACAGTACCCACGATACACAATCCCGGCCACCCCGCGCATGAACAGTACCCACGCACGAACAGTACCGGTCCACCACGTGAACAGTCCCGGGTGCAAACAGTACACCACGTGAACAGTGCCGGCACGGACAGTACAACGAGTGTACAGTGCCTGCGCGCTCTGGATTTTTTTTTGCCCTTTCCGCGATAATATGTATATGAAATATATGCGCGCCGACAAGTAGGTTCCATTCCCGTGATCGGTTTCGAGTTTGGTTGACTCTAACTCCTTAATTTTGGATCAAACTCGCAATACCATTTGACGAATTTTGTCAAATTCGTCGCATTCAGTCATCCGTTTAAAATTTTCTTTCACGAGTAGATGAATATCATCCTTCCTAACAACTTTCATGTTTTAACTTTTTTTTTTGAATTTTGTCAAATTCGTCGCGCTCAGTCATCCGTTCCTTCCGAACAACTGTATTTTTTTTCCCATTCCACGATAATATGTACATGAAATATATGCGCGCCGACGAGTTGGTTCCATTCCCGTGATCGGTTTCGAGTTTGGTCGACTCTAACTCCTAAATTTTACAACCAGATTCGCAAAAAAACATTTGATGAATTTTATCAAATTCGTCGCACTCAGTCATCCGTTTAAATTTTCCTTTTACGAGTAGATGGATATCATCCTTCCAAAAAACTTTTCATGTTTTAACATTTTATATAATATATTCTGACGGACATATACGTATTTCTCTCAAATCTTCAAATTCAACTCAAAGAGTCATCTAAATACATCGGCTCATCCATATTTACTAACCCCTACACTGAAAGGAAAACGTATCTATTCCAGATGAATAGTGCTTTGCCCGGTAAACAAGCCGGTTACACCGGTGAATAGCTGTGCAATGACCGGTGTACCATCCGGTGAACAGCCGGTCAACTTTTTTAAGCTTTATCTTTTTAGTTTCTTTTTAAACATCGACTTTCTTTTTGGCAGTAGTTTTCAGCATATATTTCCTGTCTAAATTTTTTTCCAAGGGTATTTACATAAGTCTAACTTCTAGACAAGTTTAGACTTTATGCCGATATTTTTCTTCAGCATTTTTATAGTTTTTTAATCCTTTTTTGGACTTTCTGATTGTAATTTTTGGTGTTTTTTGTCTAAAAAATACAAACCGAGTTTACACACATATAACTCTCGAACAATTTTACATTTTCCGACCTACATGAGTTTAGACTTTCTGGCGGTATTTTTTTTCGCTTTTTCAGTTTTTAAACCTTTTCTTTCGTTCTATTTTCATTTTAAACCTTTTTCTGACTTCTCGACAGATTTTTTTTTGCCTTCTTTCTTAATTTTTTTTTTTGGAAAATTACCACCCGCATTTACATACATGCATATACCTCTCGACCAACTTTAAACTTTTCGACCGAAATGAGTTCAAAGTTTTTTTTATGGTATTTTTCTTCAACCTTTTTACAGTTTTTTAAACCTTTTTGTGAACTTTTCGATACTATTTTTTGGCCTTTCTTTTTGTGTATAACTTACCAACCACATTTAAATACATACATGTACCTCTCGAAGAAGAAATAAACCCACGGTACCTGCCAATACAAATTGAACTAACACTTCTAACTACAAATACTTTTCTTACTACATACAATCTTTCGCTTCAGTAGCTCCATTTTACTCTTTGAACAAAAAGACTAACTACTTAACACTATTAGAAACACAAAATACGCTCATGTACACGCCGCGCCATTTTGTCTAGTAATTACTGATCCCTTGCAAAAGGAATGTCACCAAAATTTATTTTTTTATTTATGATTCCTGATTTCCTTCCGTTAGTTACACGGTGACTTCGTGTGTTGTACCTGGGACGTAGAGATTTTACGGTTTTCTGAAAAGTCTCAATCACCTAATAAGGCACCCACGGTTTAGAGAAAAGTGCAACTCGCTTCCAGTTGCATTTTTATGAAAAGTTACACTTTTCTCGAAAAGTACAACTAAGGTAGAAAAGTGACCACCTCGCCATGGCCGAACGCCGCCACGGCCCAAACGGTTTTTTCTGTTCTGACCGCCTCCCGTTCCCCTTCTTATCCACGAACGATGTCGTGACCTAGCTATTTTCCCCCATTTCCCACACTCGCCGCCTCTCCCATTTGCTCGCCACCGGCGATCAAATCGACCTACGCCAAAAGATCCAGCCCCGCCGACCGCCGATGTTTAGGATGGGAGGTTCAATCACGGGGCTGCACGTATATAAACCTTGCCTCACTATCGTTCCGCCCTTGTTTTTCCTCTTGTCGCAGAACGCGCACCGCTTCACCCTGGTGCAACGACGATTGGGCGCGTGAAGCCAATCAACACAAGCATACATTTCCATGACTAGTAACGACTTAGAGCAAGTACAATAATACAGCCAACAGCTGGCTATAATAGATTGTCATGTCATCTATAGTCAGCCATATAACCAACATGTACAATAGTTAGATATAAAAATGTGTTCATTTATTAAGATGTGGCCCACCTCCCACTCTCACAAAGTGCCTAGGAGCACGTGCTAGAGCTGACTCTTGCATGAGACCCCACTCCCCTTCTCTCTCCTCTTCTCTTTACTCCATGTCATCCAACAAATGTTATTTTAATCCTTATAGCATGCTTACATAAGCTTATTGTACTTGCTCTTATGAGAGAGAGAGCTATTACTCGCAGAAGCCAATCAACACAAGCATACATTTCACTGTTATTACATATTTGCAAGCCTTCGTGTTTAGGCCGCAGAAAACATGTAAAAAACCTTACATACACAAGCCACGCCATTTGTGCTCAAGTTATATCGGTACAACTGATCACCGTCGTGTACATAACAATAATAAAGCTTGAACTATTACAACCCATGTACATATATTTTCGTATTGTGACTGATCGTTCATGGTTTCTTTCTGATGGGGCGCACCCATATCACTACAATTACAACTGCAAACCCAACGCCAAATCCCAAACCAACAAAACTGAATAGCATAACATCGGCCGATTTCTCCTTCGAAGTGTGCAACACGGAATTTGGTGTTGTCTCATTGCTGCACGGTTTTGATAATGGAGGCCCACATAACCCAGTGTTCCCATAAATGAGCTATTAGTAAATGCTGAGAAATGAGGTGATTCTGGTATCCTTCCCTTCAGCATGTTGTTAGACAAGTTCAATGTTGTGAGGAAGTCGAGAGATGATAACTCATTCGGAATCTCTCCTGAAATACCATTTGATGAGAGGTCCAAAGACTCCAGCTGGTATAAACGGCCAAACTGGGATGGAATCTGCCCCGTGAACGAGTTGTGTGACATGTTAAGTACCCGCAGCCAAACAAGTTCTCCAATAGCTCCAGGAATGCTACCATGGATTGCATTGTTTGAGACATCAATGAATACAAGGGCTTTTAATATTTTGGAAAAGGTGATGTCAGCCCCTTTGTATGTGAGCATGGTGTTAACTTGATATACTTGATTTTGATAGGCGCTGTACTCCATAAATGACGCATCGTTCTCCGCTTTAACCATCATGGACTTCAATCTAATAAACCATTCTTCTGTCAATGTCCCTGATAAGTTGTTGGAGGCCAAATCCAGAATCTTCAGACTTGGAAACTCACAAGTATTTTTCTCATCAGCAATAGAAGATGACACTTGTCCAAATAACTTGTTAGATTTTAGGACCAGGACTTGAAGTCCGGGAAGTGCAGTCATCCAACATGGAAAAGAGTCACTAATTTGATTGTTCACACCGACGAAACAGAGGAGAAGGCGTAAATGAGTGCGGCGCCATCACCTAAGGCTGGTGCAAGTCGATGGCGTGCTGGTGTTGGGTTAGTTGTGTGTGGGGCAATATTTTCATTCATTCATTTCTTGACTCCCCAATCTCTTGTGTACCTTGTTCTTTCATCTCATGCCCCGAGCTACACCGGAGGCAAGGGGGTGTTACATTCACCTCGAGGCACGTCCCGATTTCTCCTTCTCCCGCCCGTCCATGGGTTCTCCATGCTGCTCGTACTGAAGTCTTTACTGGGTGGACCGGGGATGTTAGGAAGGTGTTCGACGAAATGTCTACGAGGAGCTTTCAACAAGGTGGTACTACTACCACACTGGACAGAAGGTCTAGGCCATGTCGAGGTAAGTCTCTTTGCAAAAGGTTATGTAGAACTTAGTGCCCACGGAATCACTAGCACATGGTTACGAAGAATGGTGCGTAGTATCAAGCAATTTTTTTTTATAAATTATTAACTGTTGAAACATGCATGTCTATTCAATCGATAATATTCACGGCCGATAGCTGTACTAGGCTGTTAAAAAGATTAGGGTAGACCGAGGCAAATGAAGAGCGTATCCCTTGGGAAGAAATAGCATATGCTGGGCATCGATGCAGTGAGTTGCTAACACACAAAAATACAGAGGCGTAATAGGCTGCCTTTCGAGAGATTACAAAGTAGTTCATTCGAAATTGTAAGATGTGCCCAAATCGTCGGGTGCTGGGGGTTTATGTACGTCAGCCAGCATTGTGTGCTTAAATTGAAATATATGCTGGACAGTAATATATCTGTATGAATGAGATCCAGCTCCTGATGCAGTGGCGAAATGGTCGTTGCACCACCTCAATCACCAGAGTTCAAACACTATCTGCTAACAAATAGTTTTTCCAGAACACACATGTGCTGCGTATGTGTGTTTTCCCTTAAGATAGAGAAGGCTTATATATTTTCCGAAAAAGTAAGACTATTTTTTCCATTTTATTAACACTACAAAATTCGTTTAAAATAAAAAGCATACACAACTAAGAATAAAAATTTCCATGACTAGTACGAACTTATGAGAGAGGGAGGGAAGGACGGAGGGAGAGAGAGAGAGAGAGAGAGAGAGGTTACTCGCAGAAGCCAATCAATACAGTTGCGGCGGATTTTCCCCTTGGTTACTCGCAGAAGCCAATCTGTTCTACGAAGCTTGGTCGTTCCCCTTCCCCCGCTACAGTTGGGAGGGCCGATTTTCTGAAACTCTACGGGAGATCCACCTCGCTCGCCGCCGGGTCGTCGATTCCTCGTTCTCCGGCGGTCGCTCCGGCGACGGGAGGACGGGGGATCGTCGATCCGCGGCTTGTATATAGTGTAGGGTCGTCTAGGAGGCCTGTCGGCGGCGCTGTGGAGGCGGTGGTGCGGTCGGCGAGGCGTGTTACGGCGGATGTCGTCCCCTTCGACGGCGGCGCTCTCCGGAGCTTCGTGGTGGAAATCCCGCCTTTCCCGAGCTCGCGGTTCTTCGGATCTGTGGAGTTCGTCAAGCCCTATCCGGCGATGGCGTGGCGGCCGGGCCGGAACTTGTTGAATAAAGAGAAGGATGTGATTTGGAGCTTCGCGATGGAGATGCAGGGATGCGGTGTAAGTTCTCAGGAGCTGGCGACCGGCGACTTCCCGTCCGCAGAGGGCATGTACCTGATCCAAGCCATCAAGAGGTACGGCGGCGGCGGCGCGCCACCGGCGGCATCGTGCTCGTCATCGACATCGGGATCCAGAGGACGTCGTTGTAATTTTCCTTTTGTTCTGGGTCTTTCTGTAAGAACGGAGCTTTAATATCATGTCTTTTTCCCCGCAAAATAAAATAAAATACAGAAACCAATCGACACAAGCATACATTTCATTGTTATTACATATTCGCATGCCTTCGTGTTTAGGCCGCAGAAAACAAGCAAAAAGCGTTACATACACCTGCCACACCATTTGTGCTCAAGTTATATCCGTACAACAGATTACCACGGTGTACAAAACAATAATAATGCTTAAACTATTACAACCTATATTTTCGTACTATGAGTGATCGTTCATGGGTTCTTTCTAATGGGGAGCACCCATATCACTACAATTACAACTGCAAACCCAACGCCAAATCCCAACCCAACAAAAAGGAATAGCATAACATCTGCCGAGTTCTCCTTCGAAGTGTGCAGCACCGAATTTGGTGTTGTCTCATTGCTGCACTGTTTTGATAATGGAGGCCCACATAACCCAGTGTTCCCCATAAATGAGCTATTACTGAATGCTGAGAAATGAGGTGATTCTGGTATCCTTCCCTTCAACATGTTGTTAGAAAAGTTCAATGTTGTGAGGAAGTCGAGAGATGATAACTCATTCGGAATCTCTCCTGAAATACCATTTGATGAGAGGTCCAAAGACTCGAGCTGGTTTAAACGGCCGAACTGGGATGGAATCTGCCCCGTGAATGAGTTGTGCGACATGTTGAGTACTCGCAGCAAAACAAGTTCTCCAATAGCTCCAGGAATGGTACCATGGATTGCATTGTTTGAGACATCAATGAATACAAGGGCTTTTAATATTTTGGAAAAGGTCATGTCCAACCCTTTGTATGTGAGCATGGTGTTAACTTGATATACTTGATGGGAATGATCGCCATTAATGTACTCCATCACTGATGCCTCGTTCTCCGCTTTAACCATCATGGATTTCAATCTAATAAACCATTCTTCTCTCAATGTCCCTGATAAGTTGTTGGTGGCCAAATCCAGAATCCTCAGACTTGGAAACTCACAAATATTTTTCTCATCAGCAGTAGAAGATGACACGTGTCCAAAAAACTTGTTAGATTTTAGGACGAGGACTTGAAGGCTGGGAAGTGTAGTCATCCAACATGGAAAAGAGTCACTAATTTGATTGTTTCCGATATCGAGGACCTCCAAGAATTTGCAGGAAGCTAGAGATCTGGGCAACTGTCCTTCAATCCGGTTGCCACTTAACTGTAGTGCCTCAAACATGCAGCTTTCGTTGATATTATGTGGCAACTCTCCATAAAGTTGGTTTTCATTGAGATTTAGTACTTGTAGTGCATTGGTATCCTCCATTAGGCATGAAGGAATTGAACCACTGAGGTTATTGTAAGACAGATCAAGAATTTGTAGTGTTGTGCTACAAAAAGATATTGGAATATTCCCTGAGAGGTGGTTTGTTGATGCTTTGAAATAGTATGTCTCTTCAAGTTGAGTAGAAATTTTAAGCGGGATGGATGTGAAACAATTGCTTGAGTAATCAAGCGCCTCAGAGTATTGGGGTATAGGTATTGGCCCGTCAAACATGTTAAAACTGAGATCCAAAACTACTACAGAAAAAGGAAGGAAGGTGCCATACCCAACACTAGTAAATTCATTGTGCGAAAAGTTCAGTCTGAGAAGGTCAAGGTCTCTCAATTTCTCCCATGCCCACTGGGGTATGGCTCCTTGAATTTGGTTATTCGAAATATCAACTTTAGTTATATCATTTGAATGGCTTAGAATATGAGGGAAATGTGTTATGTTACATGACGCCAGACCTAGATATTCAATGTTGGGGAAAGAGGTGAAGGAAGAATTGTATTCTTCCTCTATTACATTAAGTTTGTTGTTTGAGAGCATCAAGTCACATAGGTTATGTAGTTTCCATAGCGAGTTAAGTTGCACCGTGCCAACCAAACTGTTCGAGTGAAGTTGGAGGGTATCTAATTGAGTTAAGTTCAAGATACGTGGAGGTATTTCCCCGGAAAAATTGCACTGATACAGTGCCAATTTCCTCAATTTGTTCAAATCACCTATGGAAGAAGGTATTGGTCCGTGTAAGCCACAATTGGAAAATTCAAGAACCTCCAGGGTTGTTAAGTTTGTGATCCATGATGGTATCGGTCCTACTAGTTCCATACCAGAGATCTGCAATGAATTCAAGGATCTGAGCTTACCGATTGATGAGGGTAGCTCTCCAGCAAAACCTTTGGCATCAAGGCCCAGCTTCTTCAAAGATTTGAGATTACTAATTGAAGTTGGTATTGTACCAGAGAAATTGGTGTCGCCGAGGAGCAAATTCTCCAGCTGATTACTATGAGTTGAGAAATTCGGCAGATAACCTGATATGTCAAGATTATAGTGAAGATCAATTGTCACTAGTTTTTTGTGTTGAAAGATTTCTGGAGGGACCCGTCCATGAAGGCGATTATAGCTAAGCTGGAGAACACTCAAGGAGGAGAAGTTGGCAAAGTGGTCTGGAATTGAACCGGTCATAAAATTGTACTGCAGATCAAGCACGGATAGTGAGTGCAAACCAGCGAGCGATCCACAAATGGTGCTAGAGAGGGAGCAAAAGGGCAAGCTAAGAACACGGAGGTTTGGAGTGTACTTGTCTAAACCATTGCACCAGTCTTCTCCGACATCGGACATATCCACCCACCCAAGATGGAGCTCCCTCAAACTTGTAAGGTTTGCAACTAAGGTTGTTAAGTTGGGCAGCGTGTAGGTGAAAAAACCGGCAGGTCCAGTACCTTTATAACCATTGCCGAACAGTTCATCGATTTCAGAAGGGAAGGAGAAGTCGAGAGAGACCAAATCCGTGAGGCGGCCGATGCTATGGGCGGGTACTTGACCTGTAAGGTTGGTGGTGGAGAGGTTGAGATGGGTGAGCCTGGTGAGTTTCTCGAACCCGTTGGACGGGATTTCGGAATAATTGAAGTCGTTTCCACCCAGGTTGAGATACCTGAGGGAGGTCAGCTCGAAGAGCACATGGTCGAGGTGGCCACTCTCCAGGCCGCAATCACTCAGGTCAAGAGAAGTGACGCGGCCGCTGGTACCACCGCAGCGGATTCCCTCCCAGTGGCAGCAGTCCGTGCCGGCCTTCCACGACCGGAAGGCCCTGACGGACTCGTTGGTGGTGGTGAAGGAACGTTTCAGCCGGAGCAGCGCCGACGCCTGGTCCGGCAAGCATCCAACATGTGTTATGGCGGTGTGGTTGGCGAACGTACCAGTAGCCCAAGGAGGGTGCGATTTTACAGCCAGGAGCTGGACCTGTAGCAGGAGCAGCAACAGCAGCAGCACGGGATGTGCCATCATGGAGGAACGTAAGGGGGAGCTTTGATTAGTTTGGATGGCTGAAGAGTGAGCTGAGAGATCGATGGATTCATTCTACCCTGCCCTGCGCCCGTTTATATACACCACGGCTGAAGATGGTTTGCGGTGGCGATAACACACGGCCGGCAGCAAAGCCATCCGCGAGTTTTGCTCTTGCACTGGCGCATTCGCCGTGCGTGCGCGTTGTTATCATGGGCCATGCAGCTTGGCCAATCGGATTTCTGGTTAATTATCAGCCGTCTCGGACGTATGCAGCTGATTACCGGGCCACCATTTTCCGGTCAGTCAACAAGACTAGTAGCTACGAAACGTTCAAAACACACCGGAGCCATCAGTGTAGTCAAGAGCTCCTATCACTCACATATAGCGGATTTACTGCGAGCTGTTGGAGCTGCAAGGGCAGCTCCTCTTCTTCTACCTTGAGCTGGCTCTCACTTGTGTCTCTCTCAAACACATATGAACTCTCTCTTGTCTCTCACAGAACACACACACACGACACAATCAAGGAAGAAACGCAAAGCTTTGCCAAGAGGCCTTTCTCCTTGGAAACACGGTGGCTACATTGTGTCTTGCCCTCACGGCTTAACCTTTTCATTAACTCAATGCAACATATATATACAAGTACAGGACTTGGCCGCAGCCACTACTGCCACTACTATGACCCATTACTCCACTAACCACTCCATGCACTAACCAACCTTATCTTCTAGAATCTCTCCAGGATCCGACTAGTACGTCCATGCAGCTAACAAACTAATGCATGCACTATACTGCCTAACTAATCATCCACCGAATCACTCGGCTATGACTGGAACATGCAGCTGTCCTTCTCCCTCCTCTATGCACCATGTCGCTTCACACGATGGTACTGCATCACAGCACCACAGCATCTCGCCACGCACGCTGCATCGCACAACGGCATCTCGGCATCTCACCTTCGATGATGCTAGACGAAGCTTCAACAGCCTGCCAAATCCTAGAACCTAAACTACATGCAGATGAACTAGAGAATGCAGATACAAAATCAAGATTAAAAGCTAACACGAGCTACGTGTGCTAGGGATTATGGTTGCAAGAAAAGCTCGAGGCTACTGAGCCGCTAGCTCGACTTCAAAAAATTATGAGTTGAGCATGGGCCTCCTTTTCTAGCTCGGTTGTAACATGAGACGAGTTTGAGCCAAATCTAACTCGCTCGATTTTGACTCGACATAGCTCGAACTAGCATGGTAGGTATGCTATCTTTGATACATATAATGAAAATTAGAAAACAATTGTTATCTTTTATCTTTGAGTGAAAGACAACAGAGGTCACGAAGTTGCGCGAAAAGAAAGGATTGGTCACCAAGTTGCGAAATGTTAATTATGGGTCACGAACTTGTGGAGTAGGCAATGTTTGGTCATTCCGTCATGATGGACGTTAATTTGGTGACATGGCAGTCTGTTTTTTGCAAAAAAAAAACCCTTCAAATTTTGTGTCATCCAATTGCTAGGTCCTTTTGATTTATTTTTTCCTCTTCTAGTATCGGCGACGACCCGTTCCAATTGCTAGGTCCCTCCGTCTCTGGCAGCATGGCGAGAAGGAGACGGCGCGAGCGAGAAGGGTACCCCCACCCACCCACCGGCGATGCCCGCCTCCTCCGTCTCTAGCAGCACGGGCAGAGGGGAATTTCTTGCTTAATCGAATTGAAAAAACAAGAAAGAAAGAACGGGCAGAGGGGAATTTCTCCAAGCGGCCTCCGCCTCCGAAGGCGTCCTGGTCGCACGCCCCGGCAGTGGCGGAGACATAGTAGGCATCGCCGTGGTGGACGACGCGCCCCGCCCTCCGTTCCGCGGCGGCGTGCTTGCATGCACGGGCCCGGGCGTCGCGGCGGGTGCGCTTTGCGAAGGCTGCGCCGTCCCCTCCTCCGACGAATCTTCCTGGTCGCGCGCCCCCTCCGTGGCGTAGAAGTAGCGGCCGTCGTTGGGATGGGTGACGCGCTTCGCCCTCCGTTCTTCCGCGGCGGCGTACTCGCACGCACAGGCCCGGGCGTCGCGGCGGGTGCGCTTCGGCGGAGGCTGCTCGCCTCCTCCTCCGACGAATATTCCTGGTCACGCGCCCCTCCGTGGCGTAGAAGTAGCGGCCGTCGCCGGGATGGATGACGCGCTTGCCCCTCCGTTCCGCGGCGGCGTCCTCGCTCGCACGGGCGCGGCGGGGGCGCTTCGGCGCTGGCTGCGAGGTCCCGTCCTCGCACGGCTCGTCGTCGTCCGCCGTGTCGAAGAGGTAGCGGCCGTCGGCGTCGCGGGCAAACGGGTCGCCGCCGTTGCTAGAAGAGGAAAAAAATAAATCAAAAGGACCTAGCAATTGGATGACACAAAATTTGAAGGTTTTTTTTGTTGCAAAAAACAGACTGCCACGTCACCAAATTAACGTCCGTCATGACGGAATGACCAAAGATTGACTACTCCACAAGTTCGTGACCCATAATTGACGTTTCGCAACTTGGTGACCAATCCTTCCTTTTCGCGCAACTTCGTGACCTCTGGTGCCTTTCACTCTTTATCTTTTATGCTTTGGAATGAATGATTTTTAGTGTTTTATATGGAAACACTAATAATTGCCACAATTTAGGCAATCACGTGTCATCGTTGCAGTGCGTACCCCCTCGCGTCGCCTCCCTCCAGGCGACCGAGGGGAACCCTAGCCGCCCCGCGCCGCCACCCCCTCCGCTCACCTCCCTCCCCTCGTCGCCCCCCGAGGCGGCTGCCGGACAAGGCCGTGCAGCGCCGGTGACGGGGGCGGCGGGGATCTGCGCGCTCGGCCCTCCCACCCCCTCCTCTCACCTCCCGTCGATTCGAGCCTCGCACTCGTCTCTGCGGGTGTCCGCCCTCACCGCGCTCCCTCCGGCGCGGCGGCGGCGGCCCGTCTACGCCCTCCCGCTGGCATCCACTCCCCCTGCGTCGTCGCCGGAGGAGGCCGTCGGGCTAGGCCACGCGGTGGACGGTGACGGCAAGGGCTCTCTCTCGCGCGTGCGGCGACCCCCTCTTCGGCGGCGTCCCCGTGGCGGCGCGACCCCACCCGGCGGCGCGGCCTCCCGTCCCAGCGACGGCGGGCAGCTCTAGCAGCGAGGTCCATGGTGTGGGGCATCGAGGTGATGCCCCTCTCCCCCGATGGAACGGCCGCTCGGTGCGGCGGCTCCTGGTGAAGACCTACTGCCTCTGCTTCGCCTCTCCGGCCTGTTTGGGCGTTCTCCCCCCGTCCTCGGCTTGAAGCCTCCTCGTCTGTTCCGTGCCTTGGACGGGTGGATGGTGGTGTGGGCTTGGAATTGGGGAAACCCTTGGCCGGCAGCGGCCACGACGTCGACGATGCCTCGGCGTCGGATCCCTCCTTGGATGCCTCGTTGAAATTTCATTCTCCATCACCCACCCCCCCTGCTGGGTGAAAATCCAGTACCCTGCTTGGGCAACGGTGGCGTTCCGATGTCGCTCCCCTCCATGGAGGCGCTGCTCGGGGATGGCAGGGGTGGTTCGTGAGCGTTATGGTGGCTGGGGTAAGCTGGTAACGGTGCTGCGTATTGGTGGTGGTGCGGCCAGATTGGGGCCGATGGTGGTGTGTTTCTCTCCTCGGCTAGCCTTCGCGTGGTCTCGGCTCCGTTGATGTGCTTGCCCAAGAGCCTCCCTTGGTTGCTGTTGAGGTGTGGGAGCTTCGTGCTCTTGGTAGCGTCTCGGCTCACCTTTGCTCATTGACGATACAATGTATGTCTCCCCCACCTGCTTTCGTCTCGATCTTCGTGGCGGAGCTCCCTATTTAGGTTAGTGCCAGGTGCTAGGCTTGACAATCCGATGGTGATGGTGGTGCGCCTGAGTTGTGCCTGGGGTTCGAGTCGCATGCCGGTGCGGTGCGTGAGGTAATGATTGCAGAATCTTGGCATTGTGATCCCTCGACTACACCCCTCACCTCCTGTGTCTCTTGGTGGCTCTTGCTGTTCCCTCTTCTAGTGGTATTTTTTCATGTATTTTCATTGTTTTCTCTTCCCCTGTATCCCCCTGTACAATTGCTATTCTGTTGTAAGAACATAGCCCGCCAGGCTCTTTCGATGAAATATAACAACCCGTGGGGAGCAATCCCCCCCCCCCCCCCCCCCCCCCCGGCATTCTCGAAAAAAAATGTTGTCATCGTTATAAGCTGAGTATGAGCTAACTCTGCAACTCGAACTTTTTCTCGAGCCAAATTGAGCTGGCTCGTTTTATAATAGGAGCTGAGCCGAGATCGCTCAAACTCGGTTTGTTTGCACCCCTAGGGCCAGCCCACCCTGGACTAGTGCTCAATAAAATTATGCATAAGAGAATATACTCTTAACGCCAAATAGAAAAAAGACAAAATGTTCACAAAATTTATTTCTAGAATTTGTTTAACCGTCCACGAAAAATGGTCATGTATAAGAAACAATATGCACGCAACTTGTCAAATTGTCAACAAGCCACAAAAATTCTCCATATGTACAAACATTAATTGTTTGAAAATTTTGTGTATGATTCAGAAAAATTGTTCCCCTAAATAATTAATGGTTAATTATTTCAAAGAAAAACATGATGTACTTTTATTAATTGTTTCTTGTCGCCTCGAAACTAATTTTTTTGAACAAAACATATCAATTGGTGATAAAAACATGCTATCTATTTACAAAAAAAAAATCAAAAACATATTGAGAATGTACTCCTAACACCAAATAGCAAAAGGATAAAATGTTTTATTTTTCTTGGAATTCGTTTCTAGAGTTTATAGAATTTATTCAACTGTCTATCAAATCCTCATGTATAACAAAATATGTCCATGCAAAAGTCACACCGAATTCTCCATATGTAGAAACATTTTTTGAAAAATGCCCAACACCCATGAAAAATGTTTGTATTTTTTGCAAAAATTGTTCCCTCAAATCATTAATTGTGCAATATTTCAAAGAAAAACATGATGTACTTGTGTTAATCGTTTCTTGTCGCCTCGAAACTTAAAAAAAATATTATTGGAACAAAACATATCGATTGGTGATAAAAACATGTTATTCATTTACAAAAAAAATCGAAAAATATTGATGAACCACATGGAAGAGAACCCAAAAAATAGAAAACAACAAAAAACTATAAATTAAAAATATAAGAAAAACTAAAAGGAAAACAAAAATAAAGTAACTAAAAACAATAAAGAAAATGCGTCCATGAGGTTTACTCTTGGACATGCTTATTGGTCGTATGCGTCCTTATCATGGGTCATGTTGCTTGGACAATTGGATTTTTAGTAATCAATGCAGCTAATTACCATATCACAATTCTTTGGTCGGTCAACCTTGTCCTCACCGCAACAATATTAGCTACAAAATGTTCAAAACACACCGACGCCATCAGTTTAGTCAAAAGCTCTTATCATTTGCGTTTAGCGGATTTACATCCGAGAACAAGATTAATACACTGGACAAGTGGGCCAGCCCACATTATTACTGACGGACTAGTTCTCAATAAAAATATGTATAAGAGAATGTACTCCTAATGTTAAATAGCAAAGAGACAAAATGTTTATTTTATTCTTAGAATTTTTTTCTATAGTTTCTTGAATTTTTCCGACCGTCAATGAAAAATGCTCATGTTTAACAATAAATTTCCACACAACTTGCCAACAAGTCACAACAAATTCTCCATATGTACAAACATTTTTTGAAAAAATGTCCGACACCCATGAAAAATGTTTGTATATTTGAGAAAATTTCTTCCCTAAATCGTTAATTGTTCAATATTTCAAAGAAAAACATGTTGGACTCGTGTTAATCATTTCTTGTCGCCTCGAAAGTACAAAAGATATTATTGGAACAAATTAAATATATCAATTGGTAGTAAAACATCAAAAACATATTGATGAAACACAGGGAAGAGAGCCTAAAAATGAAACAAAACAACAAAAACTATAAAATAATAAAAAATTAGAAAAAATAAAAAAAGTAAACAAAAATAAAAATGAAAATCATCCACGAGGTTTGCTCTTGGACTTGCTTATTGGTCGTATGCATCGTTATCATGGGTCATGCAGCTTGGCCAATAGGATTTCTGGTTGTCAGTGCAGCTAATTAACAAATTACTGTTTTTCGGTCATTCAACCTTGCCCTCACCATCAAAATTCTAGTTACGGAATTTTCTAAATAAACTGGCACCATCAGTTTAGTGAAGAGCTCATATCACTTGCCTTTAGCATATTTACATCCCCACAACAAGCTACAATTGCTGGACTAGTGGGCCGGCCCACCTATTACTAGTGGACTAGTGCTCAATAAAATATGCATAAGAGAATATACTCCTAATGCTAAATAGGAAAAAGACAAAAATGTTTTATTTGTTCATGGAATTTGTTTCTACAGTTCTAGAATTTTTTTAATCCTCCACAAAAAATGCTCATGTATAACAAAGAAATCTCCACGAAGCTTGTTAAAATTGTCAACAAGTCACCAAAATTCTCCATATAGACAAACATTTTTTGGAAAAATGTACAATACCCATGTAAAATGTTTGTATGTTTCAGAAAAATGTTCTACCAAATCATTAATGGTTCAATATTTCGAAGAAAAACATGATGTACTTGTGTTCATCATTTCTTGTAGCCTCCAAACTACAATTTTTTTTTTGGAACAAAACATACCAATAGGTGATAAAAAAAATGCTATCTACTTACAAAAAAAATAAAAAACATGCTGGACATAGAATGTACAAAACAACAAAAACTATAAAAGAAAAATACATTAAAATTATTAGAAAAAAATAAAGTAAACAAAAACAATAAAGAAAAGTCGTCCACGGGATTTGCTCTTGGACTTGCTTTTTTTTTTTGAATTTTTCCACGTATATTAAACGAGCAAAGAGTATACGTTTATATCGATTACAAAAACAAACCTAAAAGAGACTAGCAAATCTATGAGATCTTCAAGCTCTTTCTTCATCCCAGACACAATCATGTACTTTTCTGAAGGCAGCCGTAGAACAACGTCAACACCACCAAACTACAGACTTGTGAATACCACCGAAGGTTCTCCCTTTTTAATTTTGAGCCGCAATGCCAAGGCTTTGTGCACGCACGCAGCCATTAAATTAATCAAGCAACATCGGCAAGAGCACCACCACTGATATCCCAGGGACAAATAACCGAACCACTTTGTCGACGTCGTTGGGAGCTGAGAGATAGAAACACCATTGCCGAAGACATAGTAGCTGAAATAGATATTGCGAGGACAAACCTCCTCGCGGCAAGTATGAGAAACAATCCAAGATTGATCTGGCGAAGCAAGATCTGAAGAACCATACCTAGACAGACTTAATCTTTCAAAGCCACCATTGACGTCGGGAAGGATATCTCGCCGTCGAACGAAGACTGGAAGATCACTTATTGCAGACGATACCATCTCCATTACCGAAGAAGATGACGACCAAAATCAAACTCTACCATTAAGGACCTTCGAAAAGCGTCGTGCGCAGGTCCGAGGTCTCCACCCTTCTAATGCCAGAACGGCACCTAGTTGAGGCGAGGACCCGTCGAATCATTGCCGGCGGCGACGATGAAGCTGCAGATATCACCGGCGGCGGCGGCTAGGGTTGAAACCCTAGGCCGCCGCCACGATCGCCACTATCGCCTCCTCTCCTGTCTTTCTGGTGAAGCGGTGCGTTTTTCCTCTGCCTACTTACGGAAAAACATCTTGATTGCTGACAAAGGCTATACTACCTGACGTCTAGCGAGAGACTTCAGTCTCATTATACAACGTGCGCTATTTTTCTTCTTGGACTTGCTTATTGGTCGTACAGGTCATCATCATGGGTCATGCAACTTGGCCAATTGGATTTGTGGTTATCAGTGCAGCCAATTACCAGGTCACTATTTTTCGGTGAGTCAACCTTGTCCTCAACACACGGGCGCCATCAGTTCAGTAAGGAGCTCCTATCACTCGCCTTTAGCGGATTTACCACCCCCACGACAAGCTTAGTGCACCTCTTACTTTTGATTTTCTTTTCAAAATTCAAAAATAAGAAATATAATTTTAAATCATGTATAATAAAAAATATGTATAGGAGAATGTACTCCTAACTATAGAAAAAAGACAAAAAATTCCATTAGTTCTTGGAATTCATTACTATAGTTTGTAGAATTGTTCCAACGTCCATGAAAATGTTCATATATATCAAATAATATCTCCACATAACTCATCAAAATTGTCAACATGTCACAAAAAATGCTCCACATGTAGAAACATTTTGTGCAAAATCCCTGAAATATTTATATATTTCGGAAAAAATGTCCGCCTAACTCATTGATTATTCTATATTTCAAAGATAAACATGCAAGACTTGTGTTAATCTTTTCTTGTCGCATCGAAACTACAAGACTATTATTGGAACAAACCATATTAATTGGCCTAGCTGCTACATGCCGAGTACTTTCTGGTGAAAACGTCGCCAAGAGCAAAGCTAGCTCCACAGGTTGATGACTCCTTCCGCCGAGGCGCACCCATACGAAACCGAACCAAGCTAGCTAGATCGATTAGAGCATGGTTAATAGTATAGCCAACAGCCGGCTATATGTGGTTGCCATGTCATATACGTATAATAGCCGTGTACGACGGAACAAACGAGCACATGACATATGTCATGCCGATGTCGCAAGTGATTATTATCCTAACAGCTCTTGCCATGGACCATGCAGCTTTGGCCAATCGGTTTTCTCCGCTCAAAGGACCTATGCAGCCCAATTACCATATCACGGTTCTCCGGTCAGTCAACCTTGTCTCATCACCACAACAATACCACGAAATGTTCAAAACACAACGACATCGGTACAATCTGGAGCCTCCTATCACTCTCCTTCTGCGGAAATAATGATTCATGGCCCCAGAACCAGCAACTATTACTTTTGATTTTCTTTTTGGAATTTTGAAAAATAAGAAATATAGTTTTAAATCATGTTCAATAAGAATATATATAAGATAATGTTGGGCACGCCTTTTCCAGGTATCAATTTAATGATTTAATTGATAAATAAAGTGATAAATCCTTAACAAAAAAAACATCACCGTTCTCTGGTCAGTCAACCTTTGTCTCACCACCACAGCAGTGCCATGGAATGTTCAAAACACAGCGACATCGGTCCAATCGGGAGCCTCCTATCACTCTCCTTCAGCGGAGATAATGATTTATGGCCCCACGACAAGCACCTGTTACCTTTGATTTTCTTGTTGGAATTTTGGAAAACAAGAAATATAGTTATAAATCATGTCCAATAAGAATATATATAACAGAATGTTGGGCTCGCCTTTCCAGGTGACTAGCTGTATTCATTAACGCTCTATAGAAAAAGACGAAAATATTCCATTTCCCTTGCAGTCTAAACTACTGATCATGTCCTGAAAACATTAGTAATTACTCCAAGGAGACGGAGGGGCAAAATCATCAGACAAAACCCAAAAAATCGGTACAACCGTGGTTTCGTTCTCGTTACGTGTGGAATAACAGCACGCTGGAACACAAAATTGGATGATGTTCTCGCATTCCATAGCTTGTCCTGGAGTTGAGGTCTCCTTTACAGGTTAATCTCCTGGATTTCAGATCAAGAATAATCACGTAGCTACGGATTTTAGGATTTTTCTCATCCAGAACAAGAACCAAAACCATCCAGATTCCTTGGATTCTGGCGCTTGCGCGGAGGGGGATGGGAGAAAATGAAGGATTTGACTGAGGCAGACAGGACACATGCATACATACCTGAAACCAAGTGGAAGGAGCGACGATGGCGACGGTCGCACTCTATTTCGCCGCAGCGGGCGAAAATTTTCTACCTCCTTTCTTTTCCATATATTTTTCTGAATAGAAAAAAATAAAAAAATCATGTCAGTTATTTTGAAGTTATTCTAATCTTGTTTTTATTTTTCAAAAGGGGAATAACCCCGACCAGTTATTGTAATGTCGTACACGCAAAAATTTGAAATTATTCATCTACTGCTGAAATTTGGACTTATTTTATCCATGCAAATTGGATTTGGGAATTAAGTGAGTCCCCATCGGGGTACCTTCTGTCGGCACCCCGACCACGGAGGTATACAGTAATACTATGTGTCACCAGTCATGCTACGTAATCGAGAGTTACTGGGTTACCACTCCCAGGCCGAATAAACAACGTGAAAGGACAAGGATGTCGCCTAGAGGGGGGTGAATAAGCGATTTAAAACTTTTTCGGTTTAGGCTTGATAATTGCGGAATAAAACTAGGTGTTTAAATTAACAAGCCAACAACCTAAATAAACTAGGTCACCTATGTGCACCAATAATTTATGCTAAGCAAGACAAGCAACAAGGTGATAGCAAGATATAAGACTTCAAGCACGAAGGCTATCACAATGTAAAGTGCGTAAGTAAAGAGCTTGGGTCTAGAAATAACCGAGGCACGCGGAGACGATGATGTATTCCCGAATTTCTCCTTTTTAGGGGAGTACGTCTCGTTGGAGGGGTGTGAGTTTCAAACTCAAGATGTCACAAATGGCCTCACCCTATTCTCCGATGAACCTCGCACAAAAGCTCGGTTCACCTTCCACTATTGATTTCCTTTTGGGCAGAAATCGAGTCCCGTACAACAATCTTGAGGCACAACCCACAAAAGGATTGGGAGCTCCCAAGTGACCACAAAAGGTCCCATCTAGCCACAAAAGGCCTTGACCACAAATGGTCACACGAACACCGTCTAGGGTCCAACGACCCAAAAGTAACAAGCTCATGAATTTTTACTTCACGAATCTTCGTGGAGAGAGCAAACCGATGCACAAAAGTAAAGCCAAGAACACAAGAAGTGCTCAAGTCCTTCACTCCAAATCCCACCAAAAGCAACTAATGCTTATGGGGGGAGAAGAGAGGAAGAACAAAGAAGAACTCAACAAATGGAACTCCAAGATCTAGATCCAAAGGGTTCCCCTCACTTAGAGGAGAGATGGATTGGTAGAAATGTATATCTAGATCTCCTCTCACTTTTCCCTCAAAGATATGCAAGATTTATGGGAGGAATTGAGAGAGGGGAAAGCTTTCCAAGGTCAACAATGGTTGGAGAGAGAGAGAAAAACCAGTAGCTCAAGGTTGAAGAAGGAGAGGGGTATTTATAGCCCTCCCACGAAAATAGCCGTTGCAGCCACACTTAGGCTGGAACTTTCGGCCCCAGGGCCGGAATTTCCGTCCCAGAACTTCCGGACCCCAGAAAAATGGCTAAAAAGCGGTACTGGACTTGGGCTGGAACTATTGCCGGAACTTCCGGGGGGCCGGAATTTCTGGCCTAAAATCCGGAACTTCCGCCCCTCAGAAATCTGCAGAAACACCAATACGAAAACGGCAATATCTTGGGCATCCGAACTCCGTTTTCGATGATCTTGGGCTCGTTGGAATCGCAACGAAGAGCTTTACAAGTTCATGCAGAGAAACATCATAGTACAACATGGGAGGATAAAACCAAATGGGGAAAGGTTAGACCTCTCGATAAAAGAACAACCGGTAAAACCTCCAATATCAAAAACACAATAAGTTTTTCATCCGGACTCCGTTTTCTATGATCTTGGGCTTGTTTCGAAGATAATCACAAGATCTATAAGATCATGCATATACACATCATAGTCCATCATGTGAGGAAGAAACCAATAGAGGAGAGTTTTACCTCTCTAAAAAAGACAAACCGGTAAAATTTCCAACATCAAAAACTCAACAAGATATTTATATGAAATCCGTTTTTGATGAACTAGAGCTTGATATGGAGATGAACACAATCTCTAAATTTTCACATGGAAAAAAGCCAAATAAGAACCAAGAAAGATGATATGCCAAGAATGCAAATGTTTGAGCTCTCCACAAAGATGCGATCAAGTAACTCATTTGATAGCCCTCTTGATAGTACGGTATCTATCATATAACCCGGTCTCCCACTAACGCCATGAGACCGGTAAAATAGAAACCCTATCAAGATCATACATTTGCCTTGCGTATTCCACTTGAGCTAGATAATGACGATCTTGATCTCTTCAAGTGGACCACGTTTCTTGATTACGCTTTGCTTGGTGAAGACTCACATATTGCTCCCCCATACACCATGATGGGAGTGCCTCTCTTAGGAACAACTTCACTTGACCATTATCTCCAAATGGGTTGCAAGCTTCAAGCATATGATATCTTCTAGATGCCCATCTTGAACTTGCAATTCAACTTCTTCTCTTAATATATATGATGACTTGGATATTGCTTTGGTCATCACTTTATCTTCTTCTTTCAATCTTGATACCAACACATGGTGTTCAAACATTGCCAATGCACAAGCCCTAAAAGGATAGCTCAATGCAACCGTTAGTCCATAGAGATTGTCATTAATTACCAAAACCACACATGAGGGCTCATGTACTTTCAATCTCCCCCATTTTGTTAATTGATAAACAATCTCTTTTGAGAGGGTTTGTAATATGGAAGTTAACGAGCAAGAGCCAATTGTACTAACATCAAATACAACAAAAGTATGTGATGTTAGTCCAACAACATATATAGAGCAAACTCCCCCACAATCTGTGTACGTGTGCATGAACATGAATTCATTGCATATATTGTCAACCATTACCGGTGGTGAGTTTCCACTATATACAAAACCATGCAACAAATGCGAAGCCAAGAAAGGCAAATACATAAGAACCAATCAAAGTACAAAGCCAAATTCTATAAACCCTCCAAAACTTCTCCCCCATTGGCAACAGTTGCCGAAATGGGCAAAAAGATTCGGAAGGCCAACATAGTGAGAGGTTGTAACATCCCGGGAGTTTTCCCCAATTAGATTTGTTTGTTTTCTTTTTCGCATCATCATGACATCATGCATCATGAGCATCACACTAATTTGACAATAAAAATATTTTGCTAAAAATCTATTTTTGTTGTTCAAATAATCCCCTCCTTTTCTTTTTGTTCGTCTCCGTCTCAAAATTTTGTTTTGTCAAAAGGGTTTGCAAAATAAAAATGTTTTGAGGAAGAGAGAAAGTAGCCCGACCGGCCAATTTCGGCCCAAAGCCCACCTAACCGAAACCCTAGGGTTCACCCTGGAAAATTCTACCTCCACCCCCTGCATTTTGCAGCCACCCTCCCCATCTTTTCCATTTTTGCGATCGGGTCCATCCACCTCCCCTTTTCTCTTTTTCCCCCTCCTTTTCTTTTCTTTCATTTCTTTTCTTTTTTTCCTTCTCCTCCTTATCCCCTCTCTTCTTCTCTGGAGACACACAACACACGCAACGCACGCACACCACAAACCCGAGCCACCCCGTGCTCCCCAGCTCCTCCGCCGCTCGCCCCATCCTTCCCCGTGCCCTGCCGCCCACTCCTTGGCTGGCCCCAGCCGCCCGCTCTTCCTCTCGCCCTCTGTCCTTGGCCACCACGTCCCCTTCTCCTCCTGGCCGCCACCTTCATCCCTCGATTCCGGCCAAGCCCGGCAACCTCCGCAGCCACCATGGGGCCCAATCGACGCGTCGGTCGATTCCCTACCTCCTCCTCTGCTTCGATCTATTCTCCTTGCCTGGTGCGGCCGTGCGCGACCCAACTCTGGGCTAGGGGTCCAGGGACCGCGCGGCTCCGCCGTGCTCATGCTGCCTCGAGGTGCTCCGCCACGGCTCGGTGTAGGGCTCATTCGCTGTGCCGCCGTGTTGTTGGTGGTGAAGCGCGCGTCTTCAGGTGGCCGTGCTCCTCCTCCCGAAACCAAGGTTTTGCCTCCCCGGAGTTTGTCGTCGACCTCGCGCCAGGCGGCCGCCCCTGCTCCATCTCCTGCCCGAGGTCGCCCTCTCTGCCTCTGGCTCGCCGCGGTTGCCGCTTCGGCCGCGTCCCGTCCCCGCCCGCGGGGTGTTTGTTGTTTTGCCCGCAAGAAGTTTGACGTGTGCGCCGTGCGTTTCCTTTCCTGGTGTCCGGTGCCGTGTTGCCGTGCCCGCCCGTGTCCGTGTTGCGGTGCATGTCCGTGTGCGCGCGTTCCTTCCGGTGCCCGTGTCCGTGTTGACGTCAACGTGCTCGCCCGTACCCGATGTTCGACGACAAGACCGCCACCGCCGACAAGATCCCCGACCGATGAAAAGATCCGCCACAACGACGAACCGGGAACGACGACGACCGTGACGAGTTCTACGTACCCGTGACCGTGGACCCCGTCGCCGCCGAAGACCGAATTCGACAAGAACATCACCGAAGCCGGTGCCCCGTACAACGACGACGACCCGAGTACAACTACTTCGACCACTTCGACGACATCGACAAAACGGTGATGTCCCGGTTCGGCGACGACTACTTCCCTGACTTCGACTACTTCCTCTTCGTCCCGAAGATTCTGGCTTTGACCCCCGGAGTTCCGGACATTTCCATTGATCAATAATAGGAGGAAATCTAGCTATATTGAGAATCCAAAGATTACAACTAATAGCAAAGAGAAAAATACCTCAACAAAAGAGGCAAGCAATCAACGGACCCGAAAGAACAATTGGACACAAGAAGATATTATAATAAGATCAAACAAGTGTTCTTAAAATCAAGAGACAGCTCCCAAAGGTACGTGCACAAAGTAGGATTCAAATTTTATTATGGAGTGCACAACATGGAATCCTCACTCCCTCTTAGATAATTTTGAACAGAAGCAAGTGCAAGAAAGTATTTTTTAAAATACCAATTAAAGATGTAACTATTCTCATGTGTATAAGTTTCTAAGTAGACATCAATCATGAAGATATAAGTCAACAAAGAAACATGCACACGCAAAGTAGATACTACGGTGAAGAACATGATATCCTTAGTGGAAGTCATATATATACCAATAAGATCTTTGCTTTAAAGCATAGCACAAGGCTCAATTTTATCTTAAAAGGATATAGATGAACTTCCAACAAAATCTCATCATAGCATCCAAAAAAAAAATCTACAAGAGAGATCTACAAGTAACACAAAGGGCAAATGATATTGCAAATACATCAATATTGCACATGAGAGACTTTGAGTAGAATTCACCTTGATATGTAACCATCCCGGCTAGCTCACATTTGCAATAAAGATGTTTTGATAAAGGCTTTGCAAGAACATATCAATTGCGACTAAAGGGATTCATGCCAAGATACAACCTACACAAGGTTGAAGGCTAGTAAAGTATGCATGAGGTAGATACTTGTTACCGAGATAGCATTGGTGATGTAGAAGATAAGAGTTCACGATCATCCGAGCTTGGGTCCAATAGGCACATGGTGATAACACCTTCCTTGAATGAGACAAGCTTCCAATGCATCTCCAATGTATCTAAAACAAATTCAAGTACAAAATGGTACCCAAACTCATTGGGTGCAAAGTAGTTAGAGAAACTACAATACATAGGACAAACTCCACATAAATATGTGCATATTGATATGAAGTTGAATTTCATGCACATCTTAGCCATTTAGAATTTGATGGAGTTTATCCTATATATTGGATCAACGAAAGTAAGCATGCCATAAGATATACATATAGTAAATATGCATGCACAAGACTTTCAAGAACCAAACGAGATACAAATTGGACAAAACACCAATTAAATCAAGAAACCACACACAAGTGTGGCAAGAAAGATAATTGTCCAAATTATATCAAGAGCCTAAATCAACACATGATTGAAGATACCACTTTGAAAAGATGTCAAATGAAAGTCAGATATCAATTGATGAAATTATCATCAAAGAATAAACCAAACCCTCTACACTTCTCATGATGGCACAAAGTGCCAAGACGAGAAATGTTTGTTTTCCAAAGAGACACGTCATCGGGATCAAGTACCAATTGAAGACAACTAATATTCAAAAGCATATAGGATTGCTCACCCAAGATATGTGCATTGTGTATGATCTTGCATTTGAATACAAAATGCACATAAATGGGATCATCACTTTCCATACATATTATTCAAACACTAGTCATGTTCAAAGAAAGCAATAGGGTACAAAACTAATTCAAATAATGATGTTCTACTCAATATAGGATAGCTTCCCCAAGAATAGTGCATTATCTAGAAGTATGACTTTGAATGTAAATGCACAAGAATGGGATCATTGCTTTTCCTAACTCAAGAAAGCACAAAGCAAAATTTGAGTAGAGCAACAAAGATCTAAAAGATACAAGGAAGACAAGAGAGTTAAATCAAAACAAATCCTTGGCAATAAAAATAAGGCAATTCAAAGCAAGAGCCAAAGTGAAGATGGTCTATAAATTTCACCACAACTATGAGTATCACTAGTCATGGACAAGGAGTATATGGAGATAATTCTCGGTGGTATATAAGAATGATATTAAAGACCAACTTCACAACAAATAAGCATATGGCAAAGGATAGGAAATAAAGGCCATGCTTAGATAGATAGACATTCTTGATAGCTTCAATATTCACACGATCATGCAAAGCAAGTCCAAAGAGTAACTTGAAGCAATCGGTTTCCCAAGATAAATGCGAACATATTTGGGGAAAGCCGTACCAAGAACGTCCATCACAAACAAGATCCAAAGAAGAGAGACAAAAGACGTTTAAGCAAATATGGAACTTGTTTGAGAAACATGCCACATAGGAATAAGATAATGAAGAATATCAATTCTAGGTGGTGATGCATGTAAAATGCATACATGAACTTTGCACTTTACTTACTCATATTCCAATCATATTTGCATTATATAAGGGTTATATCAATGTTTTATCATGATTTTGGAAATATCTTAATGATTTCCTATTTTTATGGAATTAACCCTGCACAGGAAGAAAACCCTATTTCTTTCCTTTTAAGTTTCAGGGACCCAAACGTCGTCTAAATGACCTGCAAATTTACGGGCGTGAATCTTTGGAAGGAAGAAGACTTGTGGGCGAAGGAAGCAAACAAACGGAGGTCCGAGGACCAAAAGGGGGTGGCCCACGCGGCCACAGTACCTGGCCGCGTGGGGCCCACTCTTTTGGCCCTCGTGGCTCCGTTGTCGTCGATCTTTCCTCCACCGACTAGGTTTTGACCTAAAACGCCTATAAAAAATAGTCCCCCGAGGAGTTTCGTGAGGAGGCGGCGGAGAAACACAGAACCACGAAACAAAGAGTAAGAAGGCTGCCGCCGGAGAAGATCGGAGGGGGGAAACGCCGCCGGAGTCACCTCCGGAGGGCTCCACCCCCCTCCGGCGTGTTCATCATCAACATCTACTGCAAGAACATCTCCACCATCATCACCATGATGAAGGGGGAGTAGTCCACCCCCTGGATTTGGGTTTGTGGTGGTAACTTATGTATCTCTCCTCTCTTTGAGCTTCACTAATTAGTACCGTATGAGCTGCTGAACATGATTACGGTCATCTACGTAATTCCCATGGTGGATATTGTGGTGTGAGATAATATTTGTTATGCATTTACTGTTGTGTTGGATCTTTTATGGCTTCTCATACTTTGGAGATATTCTATGATGCATGTGATGGTTTGAGTTATGCATAATGCCTTGTTTATCTTTGTCATGAGGTGATTGACACCACCGAGTGTAGATAGATGAGAGAGTTGTGGTCATGCACACGAAATATGAATCATTGCACTAGTTTTTAGAATATTATCCATTATGAAGTATGATGTATGTGGGTACTGGGTGGCGAATGTGACAGAAGGCATAGGTATTGAGTGATACAGTACCGTCCAACATCCTTTATCTGGGGGTAAAAAGGGAGAAGTATGATGTGGGTGTGACAGCAACCACGCGAGCCTTATGAGGGTGACACTAGCAATACAAATGAGTATTTCTTTCAACTATGTGTTTTAGGACATGTAGCCGTCATAAAAGTTACCATTAAAACATTACAATTGTGTGTACTTTATCTATAACATGATAATCACCATAGATGAGGGAGAGAGGATTAAGTGAACCCATGTACCCATGTCCATTGTTCCTATAAGAGAAAACCTTTGTCTTGTCCTCTTGCATTGAAGAGGATTGGGACACTTTTACATTGTTGTTTTGCTACATCGAACTTCTATCCATCAACCACCTTGTTCTCCAAACTTGTTTAGTGCATAATCAACTAAAACTTGTGACACTTTAGTTGTAGGGAATAGATAACTTTTCCTTCTTGCTCCTGCGGATCGATACCTTACTTCCACATTGAGAGGTGCTACAGTGATCCCTTGCTCTTGGGGGTTATCAAGTACTTTTCTGGCCGTTGCCGGGGAGCGTAGCGCTTAAGTTTCTATTCTTGTGTGCACTAGACTAAGCTTGGGGAGGTTCCTTTTATATCTTGCAATCATCTAAGCTTGGGGAGGTTCTTTAACTTGTTTAATGATACTATGTCTCCCATTTATGATGATGAATATGATATTTTCAGTCCACCTCACTTCAACCATCTTGATACCAAATAAGAAGCCTAGCTATATGGCTATAAAGAAAGCGCTTTGCGGGAGGCAACCCGGTTATTTTTTATGTGATTTTCTTTTTGTCCTCTTGCTGTACCAAGAGCTTTGTTTATAGTTTAGGTTCTGGAATTTTCAATAAAGTGCCAAGTTTTACCCTTTTTGGTTTGAAAAAGTTGCTTATAGCGTTCGGAGATTTTATTCCTGCACGAATCAGTGCACGGTATGATTTTTAATTCTTATTCTGTAACTCCGAATGAGCTCATATTTGAACTGTAGTTGCAACTTTTCATCCTCTGTATGCATGAATTTTTTCGGAATTTTCGAGAAAGTTTGGTAGGGTAGAAAAATACGTTTTGCTGCTGCTGTTTTTCTGGACAGATTCTGTCCCATTTTGTTTGATGCATGCTTTGAGCTTTTAAGTTGAATCTTTTCGATCCAATTGAGTTTATGAGTAGGCATACAACATTATACACTTTCTGGACATCTCATATGAATTTTTGTTCAAGGATTATATGCAGCAAGAAACCTATTTGTTTATCACTATTAATGCACCCCACAGAAAAGAAATGGGAGAAACGGTGTTTTGAATTTTTTCACAGGGATTGGAGGAGATGCACCAAGAGCTATCCAAGGATGGTGAAGACCATAAGCTTGGGGATGTGAAGACAACCCCACTGGACCTACACACTCTCGGTTTGCACACGTCAACTTCTGTTTTTCGATCGAAACATTTATCGCATAAACTTGGAGCGTCTTTTTGTTTGTTTTGGTTTGATTTTTTGAGAGACCACCACACTATCATTTTATATGGGAGAGCTACTGGAAATATGGGTTGAAATATGTTGGATGCTTTTATAAGATTGGGAAAAGGGATGTTTGAGTTGATTTTTAATGATACATATAGTTGCATGATTCATGAGCTTGTTTATGAGTAATAGTTTGCAAATCCTTTTTGAAGAGCTATCACTTATTCATGTTTTGGTGCTGATTGTTATTTTACTTGGTTTAACATGGATTAGTTAGTTCTATGGACACTCATGCATGCATCTAGATGGTCAACTTTCTCCCTTTGCTAGCCCAAAAACTCCAACAAGTCAAAACTTGTTTCCAACACCTTCAACCAAAGTTATTCCAGTGAGTCCACCATATCTACCTATTGGCTTTATGCTATTCCGAGTATGTTTAACATGTTGTTTGTGTTATCTTACTCTGAATGAAAATGTTTATGTTGTTGATTGTGATGGAAAAAGTTGGTTATATAGCTCTCACGAACTTGATGCACAATGTACTTTTATTGCATTAATAAAACATGACCCATTGTGATTAAGATTATGATGTTAGTGGCTTGATAAATGTTTTGGGTTGGAAGTTAGCTCATATGTGCTGTCACATGGCAAGCTTTCAACACGCTCTTCGTTTCATTTAGTTGATATCATGTGCTTTTGTCTATGGATGCTTATCATGTTGAAATAAATGTGGAGATAGAGTAAGTTTAAATGAGTTTGTGTAAATAGTTAGAGAGACGCCTGGGCCGCTAATCTAAGCCATGCATCATTCATGGTGGAAATTTACTTACATACTATGGTAAACCTTTTGTGATACACCTTGCAATAAAGAGCTATTCCTATGGTAAATAAAAAGGGTGTTGAGATAGTTCATTTTGTTTGTCTGTCTTGTCATTTTGATATGGGCTTGTTCCATATCTTGGGACAAGAGTACCCCAGTTGACGCTCTTGATGATACTATTATGCTTACAATGATATTTAATTGAACTTGCTTTGTTTCCCAAGTTGAGTAACACATGGTGTAGTACTTGTATTCAAGGGGCATGAGACATTCAACCTATACTTTGTCAAGCAAACTACTCATATTTGCTTTCACTTTAAACCTAACCATTCAAGATGCTATGATAGGGGCAATGAGAGCTTGACACAAATGAATACCATATTGCAATCATTAACTTAACTAGAAGAGTTTGGAAGTTGGATGAAACTTATGCATTCTTTACCTCTACTCACATATACATCTTTCCAAAGTGTACACCTTTCATATTCAGATTTTCTTCTACACTCTATGACCATTGTAGGATGTTCTACTTATCATTATGCATACATGTGGTCCATGTTACTTGCTTCTATGTTACACTTTGTGAGCTATCAATGAACATCCTTGTCTTGAATACTTGATATCACTTCATAAACTATCTTGCATATTGCTACTCCTTTGAAGAATGAATCATTTGACTTTATGTAGCAATTGTAATCATATTTGATATCCATTGTTAGTATTAAATTGCAAAGTCCATGTTAGTTTTATCACCTTCATACTCGAGGACGAGCATGGGTTAAGCTTGGGGATGTTGATGCATGTAAAATGCATACATGAACTTTGCACTTTATTTACTCATATTCCAATCATATTTGCATCATATAAGGGTTATATCAATGTTTTATCATGATTTTGGAAATATCTTAACGATTTCCTGTTTTTATGGAATTAACCCTGCACAGGCAGAAAACCCTATTTCTTTCCTTTTAAGTTTCAGGGACCCAAACGTCATCTAAATGACCTGCAAATTTACGGGCGTCAATATTTGGAAGGAAGAAGACTTAAGGGCGAAGGAAGCAAACAAACGGAGGTCCGAGGACCAAAAGGGGGTGGCCCATGCGGCCACAGTACCTGGCCGCGTGGGGCCCACTCATTTGGCCCTCGTGGATCCGTTGACGTCGATCTTTCCTCCACCGACTAGGTTTTGACCTAAAAACACCTACAAAAATAGTCCCCCGAGGAGTTTCGCGAGGAGGCGGCGGAGAAACACAGAACCACGAAACAGAGAGTAAGAAGGCTGTCTCCGGAGAAGATCGGAGGGGGGAAACGCCACCGGAGTCACCTCTGGAGGGCTCCACCCCCCTCCGGCGTGTTCATCATCAACATCTATAGCAAGAACATCTCCACCATCATCACCATGATGAAGGGGGAGTAGTCCACCCCCTGGATTTGGGTTTGTGGTGGTAACTTATGTATCTCTCCTCTCTTTGAGCTTCACTGATTAGTGCCGTATGAGCTGCTGAACATGATTACGGTCATCTATGTAATTCTCATGGTGGATATTGTGGTGTGAGATAATATTTGTTATGCATTTACTGTTGTGTTGGATCTTTTATGGCTTGTCATACTTTGGAGATATTCTATGATGCATGTGATGATTTGAGTTATGCACTAGTGTTTAGAATATTATCCATTATGAAGTATGATATATGTGGGTACTGGGTGGCGAATGTGACAGAAGGCATAGGTATTGAGTGACACAGTACCATCCAACATCCTTTATCTGGGGGTAAAAAGGGAGAAGTATGATGTGGGTGTGACAGCAACCACGTGAGTCTTACGAGGGTGACACTAGCAACACAATTGAGTATTTCTTTCAACTATGTGTTTTAGGACATGTAGCCGTCATAAAAGTTACCATTAAAACATGACAATTGTGTGTACTTTATCTATAACATGATAATCACCATAGATGAGGGAGAGAGGATTAAGTGAACCCATGAACCCATGTCCATTGTTCCTATAAGAGAAAACCTTTGTCTTGTCCTCTTGCATTGAAGAGGATTGGGACACTTTTACATTCTTGTTTTGCTACATCGAACTTCCATCCATCAACCACCTTGTTCTCCAAACTTGTTTAGTGCATAATCAACTAAAACTTGTGACACTTTAGTTGTAGGGAATAGATAACTTTTCCTTCTGGCTCCTGCGGATCGATACCTTACTTCCACATTGAGAGGTGCTAAAGTGATCCCTTGCTCTTGGGGGTTATCAGGTGGCAATACCTCACATGTTCACATTTTCTAGGTTTGTAATATGCACAAAGCTTATTACTCCCCCATAATGTGATAATCAAAATTTTCTTAGCAAGAGGCAAATAAGACCAACTAGAGATGATTAATGGACATTATAGAATTTGAATTTCTCATGAGAGTGACATACCACATAGAGAGTATTCCTCATGTAAACACATTTTTAGGATTGTGAAGTGCACGAAGCGCATCACTCACCCAAAATGGGATAGTCCATTAGTCTCTCAAAAAGAGAGCCAACAAGATAAGATATCAAATACAAGCAATAAGGCTCAAAACAAGTAGGTGGTGTGCAAGCCAACATACACATACTTGATTTCTCAAGATAAGTAAGTAGAGAGCACAACACATACAAACACTAGCAAGGTACAAAACCAAACACATGCATGGGTGCAAGCAACTTTCAATATATATATATGATTTAAATAGAAATTACCGCAAGGAGGAACATTGGATATGATATAGAACAATATAATCCAAAAGACTTGGCTTGAGAGATATAATTGATGAAGGTCCCTTAATTCTTCATGATGTAGCCATGGCTCCAATGCCCTCCAACAACACCTATTGATCAAGTTTTAGCTTGTTGGCCCCCAACCAAGTTGGGTCCTAAGAGGTTAGTCACAATAGGCTTGGCAACCCAAATGGTGATTTTCTTGACACCACTTTGAGTACCAACATATTTGGCAAACACATTGCCAACCTTATCCTTCCGAAGAGAATAAACATCATCAATAATAATTGGGTTGGATAAGGTACCAATAGTGCATGAAGAAGCAAAGTGGCCCTTCTCACGGCATATGTAGCAACATTGGCTTCCTCCTTTCTTCTTAGTTGGAATCTTGACTTGAGGAGAGGTAGCTTGATTCTTCTTGGGAAGAGGCTTCTTCTTCAAAGGGCAAGATCTAACATGGTGGCCCTCAACTTTGCACTTGAAGCAAACAATCTTGGCCGAATCTTTAGCTTGTTCTTCGCCATTGTTCTTCTTGTTAGACTTGGACTTGTTCTGGTTATTGGAGCTGAATCCAAGTCCAGTCTTGTCATTAGGGCGTCTTTGAACACTCAACACATTGTTAAGTGTGGACTTCCCAACATGACGCTTTTCCAAGTCTTTATTCAAAGAAGCGACTTGGGCCTTGAGCTCTTTTAATTCCTCTACATGGTTAGTATCAACAAAAACACTAGAGGAAGTAGATGCTTCATTGTTAGAGCAACAAGGCATGTGAAGTAATTCATCACAAGATTTAGCAATAGTATGTGATGTAGAATTACTAGGACTAGCACAAGACAATATAGCATTTTTAGCAGAAGTTGTGCCTTTGTCCACATGAGGCTCACAAGATGTTACCTTTGTAGAGATAGCCTCATGAGCTAACTTTAGCCTAGCATGGGATGCTAGAAGATCCTCATTAGAGCTAGAGAGCTTTTTGATGTCTACGCACGCTTCTATTCCTGTAGACAGTGTTGGGCCTCCAAGAGCAGAGGTTTGTAGAACAGCAGCAAGTTTCCCTTAAGTGAATCACCCAAGGTTTATCGAACTCAGGGAGGTAGAGGTCAAAGATGTCCCTCTCAAGCAACCCTGCAATTAAGATACAAGAAGTCTCTTGTGTCCCCAACACACCCAATACACTTGTCAGATGTATAGGTGCACTAGTTCGGCGAAGAGATAGTGAAATACAAGTAATATGGATGATTATAAGTAGTAACTGCAATCTGAAATAAAGATGGCAGCAAGCAAACATGTAGCAGAACTTGTTGTGAACGGTGTTTCAATGCTTAGAAACAAGGCCTAGGGATCATACTTTCACTAGTGGTATCTCTCAACAATGATCTCATAATTGAATAAATAAATGCTACTCTCAAACACTCTCTTGTTGGATAATGAACACCATTCATTGCGTAGGGCTGCAAAAGCACACCTCAAAGTCTGATAAACAAACACCGACAACATCATAAAGGAATCACACACGATGTGCACACTGTCACCTTCACACCGTGGAGAGTGAATCCGGAGTTCATATTAAAGTAACCTCTAGAGTGGCATAATAGATAAAGAGTAACATCTACTTGTTCAACTAGATTACAAAGCTCATGATCACATAAAGATCACATCATGGGAGAGAGAGATAAACCACATAGCTACCGGTAGAGCCCTCAGCCTCGGGGGAGAACTACTCCCTCCTCATCATGGGAGTCAGCAGCGGCGATGAAGATGGCGTGGAGTTCGATGGAGATGCTCCGGGGGCAATTCCCCGTCCCGGCAGCGTGCCGGAACAGAGACTTCTGTCCCCCGAAACTTGTCGTCGATGGCGGCGGCGCTGCGGAACTCTTCTGGAAATATGACTTGGTTTTTAGGGTTTTCGCTGAGGAATAAATAGGCGAAGGGGCGACGTCGGTGGAGTCCCGAGGGGCCCAACCATAGGCTGGCGGGCAGGAGGGGGGGCCGCGCCGCCAGGTGGTTTGGGCCTCCTGGCTCCTCTTCGTCTCTCCTTCGGACTCGTGTACGTGTTGGAAAAATAGGGACGTGGCCTTTTGTTTCGTGCAATTCCGAGAATATTTGCAGAAGTACTTTTCTGAAACCAAAAACAGCAGAAAACAGGGAACTGGCACTGTGGCATCTTGTTAATAGGTTAGTCCCAGAAAATGCATAAAAGTGATATGAAGTGTATATAAAACATGTAGCAATGGTATAATATAAGCATGGAACATCAGAAATTATGGATACGTTGGAGACGTATCAAGCATCCCCAAGCTTAGTTCTACTCGTCCTCGAGTAGGTAAAACGATAACAACAAATAATTTCTGAGGAGACATGCTTTCACACAATCTTGATCATAATATTGCTAGGCTCATGTCATGAATGAAGTGACTCAAAGCAATGGTCTATAGTTTGCTAACAGTAGATAAAGAGTAAACAATGAATCATATAAGCAAAAACTTTTCATGAATAGTACTTTCAAGACAAGCATCAAAAAGTTTTGCATAAGAGGTAACTCATAAAGCAATAGATTCAAAGTAAAAGGCATTGAAGCAACACAAAGGATGATTAAGTTTCAGCAATTGCTTTCAACTTGTAACATGTATATCTCATGGATAGTTGTCAACATAAAGCAATATAACAAGTGCAATAAGTAAACATGTAAGAATCAATGCACACAAAGTTGACACTAGTGTTTGCTTCTGAGATAGAAAGGAGTAGGTAAACTGACTCAACATAAAGTAAAAGATAGGCCCTTCGCAGAGGGAAGCAGGGATTAAATCATGTGCTAGAGCTTTTTAAGTTTTCGAAAGCATATAGAGAGCACAAAATAAGTATTTGAGAGGTGTTTGTTGTTGTCAACGAATGGTAGTGGGCACTCTAACCCCCTTGTCAACCAGACTTTCAAGAGCGGCTCCCATGAAGGACGTTATCTCTACCAGCAAGGTAGATCATCCCTCTTCTCTTTTGTTTACACATGTATTTTAGTTTTTTATAGTTGACACTCCTCCCAACCTTTGCTTACACAAGCCATGGCTAACCGAATCCTCGGGTGCCTTCCAACATCACATACCATGGAGGAGTGTCTATTTGCAATTAAGTTGCTTACTGATAAATCAGGGCAAAACATGTGAAGAGAATTATTAATGAAAGTTGTAATTAATTGGGGCTGGGCACCCCGTTGCCAGCTCTTTTTGCAAATTATTGGATAAGCGGATGTATATGCCACTAGTCCATTGGTGAAAGTCTGTCAGAAGTAAATGACAAGATTGAAAGATAAAACACCACATACTTCCTCATGAGCTATAAAACATTGACACAAATAAGGAGTAATAAAGTTTTGAATAGTTTAAAGGTAGCACATGAAGTATTTACTTGGAATGGCAGGAAATACCACATAGTAGGTAGGTATGGTGGACACAAATGGCATGGGTTTTGGCTCAAGGTTTGGATGCACGAGAAGCATTCCCTCTCAGTACAGAGTTTAGGCTAGCAAGGTTGTTTGAAGCAAACACAAGTATAAACCGGTACAGCAAGACTTAAATAAAAACATATTGCAAGTATTATAAGACTCTACACTGTCTTCCTTGTTGCTCAAACATTTTACCAGAAAATATCTAGACCTTAGAGAAACAAATATGCACCCAAGTCTCAACAAGCTCTACGGTAGTTCTCCACTACTAGGCTTTAACTACATGATGCAAGAGCTTAAACATGATCTACTTGAGAGCTCAAAACAATTGCAAAGTGTCAAAACGAAACAAGACAAGATCTAGTACATGTAATAGCATATCTTTTCCAATACCAACTACCACATGTAGCATTTTCTTTCTTCCAAACAAACACCAATCAATTTATTTAAACATAAACTCTCCAAATGATAATATAATGCAGCAAGAGAGTATTTAAACAAGTGCTAACAGCTCGAAGAGATGCATGAAAAACAGGAGCTAAAAGCACTGCAGTAGCTAGTTAAGAATACTCAACAAATATAAGTGAAGAACATGAGTATTCACATGAAAAAGCGGAGCGTGTCTCTCTCCCACACAAGGATTGCTAGGATCCGAATTTATTCAAACAAAAACAAAAATAAAAGCACACAGACGCTCCAAGTAAAGCGCATAAGATGTGAAAGAATTAAAATATAGTTTCACTAGAGATGACCTGATAAGTTGTTGATGAAGAAGGGGATGCCTTGGGCATCCCCAAGCTTAGACGCTTGAGTCTTCTTGAATATGCAGGATGAACCACGGGGGCATCCCCAAGCTTAGGCTTTTCACTCTTCTTGATCATATAATATCATCCTTCTCTCTTGATCCTTGAAAACTTCCTTCACACCAAACTCGAAATAGTTCTCATTAGAGGGTTAGTGCATAATCAAAAATTCTCATATTCTGTGATGACACAATCATTATTAAAGCTTCTGGACATTAGCTACAGCCACTGATGCTTTGTGGAGCAAAGAAATCCACTCAAACATAGTAAAAGAGAGAATGCAAAACAAAAGGCAGAATCTGTCAAAAACAGAACAGTCTGGAATGACGAATTTTTTCGAGGCACTTAAGTTGCTCAGATGGAACTGGTCCAATTTAATGAAAGTTGCGTACATATCTGAGGAAGATGCGTGATTTTTTACAGAATTTTTCGAATTTTCTGCAGGAGATGAGCTCAAAATCGTGACAGCTAAAAATCTGTCTCTGCGCAGAAATCCAAATCTGCATCAACTTTCAATAAAACTTTACTTGGCACAACAATGCAATAAAATAAAGATACAAAGGAGTTGCTACAGAAGTAAGCAAGCTCCTTGACTCAAAAAAAAGAAAAATAACAGAAATAAAACAATGGGTTGTCTCCCATAAGCGCTTTTCTTTAAAGCCTTTTAGCTAGGCATGAAATTTTGATATGCTCTCATATGTATAAGAGTTGAATATAGAAGAGCATCAAAAAGCAAATATCAAACACATTTAAGTCTAACCCACTTCCTATGCAAAGGAATCTTGTAGGAAAATAAATCAATGAAGCACAAAGTGACTAGCATAGGAAGGCAAAACAATTGTAACTTCAAAACTTTCAACATAAAGAGAGGAAATTTAATAACATGAAGATTTCTATAACCATATTTTCCTCTCTCAAAATAATTGTCAGTAGCATCATGAATAAACTCAACAATATAGCTATCACATAGAGCATTCTTATCATGATCCACATGCATGAAAGTATCATTACTCTCCACATAAGCATAAACAGTATCATTAGTAATAGTGAGAGTAAAAGTATCACATCCATCATTGTAATCATCATAAATAGGAGCATAGAATAATCAAAATGATTTTTATCCTCAATAGTAGATGGGCTGAAAATATCATATTCATCATTGTAAACATCATATATAGGAGGCATATCATAATCAACATAAACTATATCCTCAATAGTAGGTGGCTGAAAACATCACAATGATTATAATCATCATATATTGGAGGCAAAGTATTATCAAAGCAAATTTCCTCCTTAAAGCTTGGGGGACTAAAAATATCATATTCATCACAACCAGCTTCCCCAAGCTTAGACTTTTCCAGCATTAGCAATAATGGTGTTCAAAGAATTCATGTAATAACATTGTTGTCACTATTATGCAAACAAGCTCCATAGGTTTTTTAATTTTCTCTTCAAAAGCATCATGTCCTAATTCAATATAAAGTTCATAAAATCTCTAATTTTTTTGTTGTTTTCCATTAAGCCTAACTAGTGAAAATAAAAACAAGAAACAAAAAGAAATAATTGCAGAATCTAAAGGAGATACCTTCCAACACTTACCTCCCCGGCAACGGTGCCAGAAAATAGCTTGATGTCTACGCACGCTTCTATTCTGGAGACAGTGTTGGGCCTCCAAGAGCAGAGGTTTATAGAACAGCAGCAAGTTTCCCTTAAGTGAATCACCCAAGGTTTATCGAACTCAGGAAGGTAGAGGTCAAAGATGTCCCTCTCAAGCAACCCTGCAATTAAGATACAAGAAGTCTCTTGTGTCCCCAACACACCCAATACACTTGTCAGATGTATAGGTGCACTAGTTCGGCGAAGAGATAGTGAAATACAAGTAATATGGATGATTATAAGTAGTAACTGCAATCTGAAATAAAGATGGCAGCAAGCAAACATGTAGCAGAACTTGTTGTGAACGATGTTTCAATGCTTAGAAACAAGGCCTAGGGATCATACTTTCACTAGTGGTATCTCTCAACAATGATCTCATAATTGAATAAATAAATGCTGCTCTCAAACACTCTCTTGTTGGATAATGAACACCATTCATTGCGTAGGCCTGCAAAAGCACACCTCAAAGTCTGAGTAAACAAACACCGACAACGTCATAAAGGAATCACACACGATGTGCACACTGTCACCTTCACACCGTGGAGAGTGAATCCGGAGTTCATATTAAAGTAACCTCTAGAGTGGCATAATAGATAAAGAGTAACATCTACTTGTTCAACTAGATTACAAAGCTCATGATCACATAAAGATCACATCATGGGAGAGAGAGATAAACCACATAGCTACCGGTAGAGCCCTCAGCCTCGGGGGAGAACTACTCCCTCCTCATCATGGGAGTCAGCAGCGGCGATGAAGATGGCGATGGAGTTGATGGAGATGGCTCCGGGGGAAATTCCCGGTCCCGGCAGCGTGCCGGAACAGAGACTTCTGTCCCCCGAAACTTGTCGGAACTCTTCTGGAAATATGACTTGGTTATTTAGGGTTTTCGCGTCTGAGGGAATAAATAGGCAAAGGGGCGACGTCGGTAGAGTCCCGAGGGGACCAAACCATAGGCTGGCGCGGCAGGAGGTGGGGCCGCGCCGCCAGGTGCTTTGGCTGCCGCTTGGCTCCTCTTCGTCTCTCCTTCGGACTTCGTGTACGTGTTGGAAAAATAGGGACGTGGCCTTTTGTTTCGTGCAATTCGAGAATATTTGCAGAAGTAGTTTTCTGAAACCAAAAACAGCAGAAAACAGGGAACTGGCACTGTGGCATCTTGTTAATAGGTTAGTCCAGAAAATGCATAAAAGTGATATGAAGTGTATATAAAACATGTAGCAAATGGTATAATATAAGCATGGAACATCAGAAATTATGGATACGTTGGAGACGTATCACTTTTCATGACTTTTTTCCAATTTCCCATACTTGCTAGTTAGCAACTCAAGTTGAGCCCTTACCTCAACATTCTCCTTCAAAATAGATGCTTCACAAGAAGTGGAGTTAGTAGCACAAGCATCATTAGCATTCGAAATGGAAGAAGATAACTTGGCAAGCTCATCATTCATGTAGCGATCCATCTTTTAAATAAAGACAAGACATCTGTGTTATTGTGCTAGTCCCTGGATCAATTGCTAGCACCACAGTACAATAATGAAATATCATGCAATTGCGTCAAACTTTATTACTTCGCATAATCCAGTCTTTACAAATAGATTTTACAACTTGCATAGCTCAAGGCTAGCATGATACAAAGATCAACAACGGAAAACATAGTACTTCAATGAGCCTCAACTTCAATCATGCGCCACAGGCAATGACATGTTGGTTGTAGACTCGAGTTCCTACAACGAATCCTCACTCGTCAACGGACGATCCTGCAAATTTTGAATATGCAACCACAAGGGGTCAGTACAATGATGTACTGGCAAATGACACTATGGCGGATATATATATGGCAAAGACTATCTTCTACATGCATATTTGGCTGAGTGGAGTTTTGGCTATTTGCATAAAGCAAGTTTTCTCCTATGTTTTCATAAAAACATTTTTGATCTTTTGGTTGGTACCACTGATAGAAACCAGTGAACCAGAATAAAAATTAAGGAGTGCCACTGATAGAAACAAGGGAAATCTCCTGCTATTGTTCTTAAACAAGTTTTAGATTATTGAAAAATGGTGATGAGAATCTTCTGTCCGTCCTTTTCCAGATCTCATAGTTGTCCATAACCGGGGACACGGCTAAGATCTTAGTTTCTAACTCTGCAGAGGTTGTGCACTTTCACCTTAAGACCCAATCAGCCCAAACATCCTATACACTTCAAATGTGTTAAGGAAAGGAGAAGATTGAGACAAGATCTTTCAGAAGAAGAATTCAACCCTACTTGCAAGACCCGTTCCACCTATAATTTTGCTACATCTGCTTGTCAAGCCGACAGGTTAAACTCCCACAACTTAGTTGATCAAGACAGAGCCCATATGTCAAAAGGCTGCACTGGAAGCATCTAAACTTGAAAGGACTTCATCATCTCTTTGTTCCTGGATGGCAAACCACAAGTGCACTCTCTGGTGAAAACCACCGTGCTCATGGCCCTAAGTATAGATGAAACTACCTTAGGCGATGACAACCTCAAACACAGCCCCGAGAAGCCACTCAACATAATCCATTCAACCAATCCACCCAGGTGGTTCATTGAGTTTAGTATTTAGAATTTTCCTCAATATTTCAAGGGTAAAAACAGTTTAATAGCATTGCTAAGCATCTACTAAAATTATAACGATGCGGTACAAGGTAAAGATGGGGTGGCTACACACTACTTGGATAATAGCATAGCATAATATAACTTAGTAAAAATTTCCTATCATGCATACTACTCAAAAATCAACTAATGCATATAGAACATACAGGTGTTTATGATGTGTCACTTGCCTTTGAAGTTGGTGAAGAATCACACTCTTCACAAGAGGGAACGTTGCTCTCCATACAATCTATACATTGAAAACACAACAACAATAATATAAACAAGCATGATAACAATCATACAAACAAAAAGAAGAAAACATTCAAAGAACAACCATAGCAAACGAGTTTTAAACAAGTTAGTTAGAAAATGATCAATGTTCAACTCTCAAAAGAGTAATGGAAAACGGGTTTATGGTTAGCTACTAGGGCATGGTTGGTCAAGGTTTAAGTTTGAAAATAAATCAAACTCTAGTGGATCCCTATTTGTTGTGTTTCACCTTGGTCTTCTTCTCTTGTTTCTGAAACTTCTTATTTTGTGCCTTGAACTTCTCCTCTTGAGTGTTGGTCACATCTTCTTGAGTCTTGATCTTCTTTTCAGTTTCCTTGACTAAATAGTAGGGATCTCCATTTTTTGTTAAGGCCAGTCTAGGTTCCAAAAGTTTACTAAAGACTATCACCTTTATTTCAAAGTGCAAAATAAAACTAAGTGCTTAGTAAAAGAGGATTGCCATTTGTGGTTAAGGGATGGTCAAGGCTAAAAGTTGGACATCAAAAATTAGGAAGATTGGTTAGTCTCATCTATTTATGTCTAGTGTTTTTCTTCAAGTTCTTCTTCCATCTTCTTGAGTTGCTTCTGGTTGTGGTGAAGTCTAAGTCCTTTTCTCCAAGTGCTTCAATGGCCTTCCATGTTGTGATCAACAGATTATTAACAAGTCGTTGTAGATTGGATATTCACTATAGTGAGAGAGACAGGCACCTGACTAGGCCACTTTTGCATGTGGAACAAGTCTCATGTACGGACATGTAAGGTTAGTCTTCGGGCCGCTTCATCCCACTATGCCGCTAGGATGCGAAATACTTAAACTTGATACTAATCATCTTGAATAGGTTGTATAGTTGCTCAAAGTCTTCACATGTTTGGTCTTCAAAGAATCTTCAACTCCCTTGTAGTTTCATTGATTTTCAATGATTTTCAATTATAGCACTTTAGGGACTTAGTCATAAACACTAAGGACTTGGTCTATGTCCAAAGTGAAAGAAAGGAAAGGAAGAGCAGAAAGGAGAGAGAGAGAGAAAGATGTAGTTGGTCTTCCAAAGGATCATCTCCAGGCTTCCTTGTAGCTTCCTCCTTGGTGTGATGACTTCATTGAATTTTTGTAGACTTGATGGTTTTGCAGACATGAGGGTTTTGGTATCACCAAGGCTGGTCTTGAATCTAACTTGGCCACACCACTAAGTCAAAGGGAAAAGAAAAGAAAGGGGGACAAACTTAGAAAAGATGGGGTTGGTCTTCTTGAAGTTCCTCTTGTTTTCTTCTAGGTGCTTCCACTTCTTGGAGATGGCTAAGTCACTTCTTGGAGATGGCTAAGTCATTCCTTGGTCCTCCTTGTAGTAGCATCGTGTTGAAAATCCCAAGTTGACAAATGGGGCACCTTCATTGCACTTCATGGTTTTTCACAAGTCCTAACTTGGTGGTTTTTCAACTGGGAGAGTCAACTAGGGAAAACATGCATGGACTTGGTTTCATGGTGTCCAATGGCTTAGGCCTTGGTCTCTCTGGTCTAAAGTTAGTACTTACAACAATTTTGCTAAAGAAAACGTATTGAAAATATTGTTAGAAATTAAACTATGTCAAAAATAGTCAAAAGACCATCTAAAATTCTAAAACAATTTTTAAACTTAACCAAAAATTATTTTGGACATGGGGAACAGTTAGAACATGACCCAATCTCCAAAAATATTTTGTTTGCCAAAATTGGATTTATAGAATTTAAACTATGTCAAAAATCATCAAACAAGCATATTTGAATTTGAACCAATTTGATATTATCAAATTAAAAATTTGGACAGTGCTAAAAGATTCTACAAGTCCAGAGCTTTTCAAAAAGTCCAAGTTTGCTAAATTTGGAGTTGTGGTTAAAAAGATATAAATTTTACAAGTTTTGGCTATTTTCTGAAATTTCTAATCTGATTTAAAAAAGAATCGCTGACTTTGCATGCCACGTAGGCGCTGACTGGGCATTGACGTGGCTGCTGACCGGGATGCTGACTGGGCGCTGACCGTGCAGCAGACGACGTGGCGCGCTCTGATTGGTGGATTCCGATTCGTTAAAAAGAAATAAAACGTAGCCGTTGGATTAGATCCAAGGGCTCAGATTGGATCCGGAGATGCTCACCGGCGGGGAGGCGTGGATCACGCCGGAGATGGCGACACGGTGGCTCTGCGCTCAAGATTTCGACGGCGATGGCTCCCCGGTGGTCTTCCGGGCTCTTGGAGGTGACGACGAGACGCGGCCGAGCGCTGTGAAGACGATGGTGGAGGTGACCGCGTCTGTTTCTTCCCGGTTAGGCGTCACAGTGCAGACGGAGAGCTCGGGCCGCCGGCGAGTCGTAGTCGTGGATGGCGCGGTGGTTTCACTGCGAATAAAACCAGAAGAAGGATATCAGGAGGTGCGCCCGGTGAAGGGGAAGAGAGGGGGCCAATAAAGCGCGGAGGGGACTCACCGAGTTGGCCGGAATCGGAGAAAGACGGCGGCGGCGGTTCGGAGCTCCGGCGAGAAAATCCGGCAGCCTCAGGGCGCTTTGGAGAGGGAGTTTTAGGGGGGAAGATATAGGGGTTCGTGGGCTTTAAGTAGGCGCAGACGTGGAGTTAATTGGTGCACTCAATCTCCGGGAATCAAGACGGGAATAAAACGGAAGAAAACGGCCGAGGAGAGATTTTCGTGCGCGATTTCCGCCTGGAGGTTGAAGACGACGACGATGACGCCAGCAGAGACGTCATCAGTTTTTTTTCCTTTTTCTTTTTCTGATTTTTCTTATTTCTTTCATATCTTTTGTTTTAAGTGTCTAAATCAACTCAAACCAGTTTCTAAATTTTTGTAAAATCAATATCTATCATTTGAAATATTCAAATACATTTTTCAAGCATTTCAAAATTTGAAAAATTCAAAATAGGTTTAAAAACAAATTTGACACTTAATATCAAATTTAAAATAGGGTTTTTAATACATAATTTGTGGCATAATAAAATCTTGAAAAATACCAAAATATAAATATTGAAATTAAACATTTAAAACACCTTTTTCAAATTGTTTATAAGATTCATTTTATGTTTTAAAATTTATATATCATTTAAAACTCCACAAAATACTTTTGAGCTTTTATATTAATTATTAAAAGCTGTAAATATCAAAGTTGAGTACATTAAATTTTGGATTTCAAGATCCATTTACAAAATTATATATTTGAATTAAAATACTTTTATCAAATAGGGTTGGCTTTTGAAAGATTCAAATTACTTTGCAAAACTTGTTTTAGGGTTTGATAAATAGCCAAAAGTTAAATATTTAAAATTGGAATAAAATATTTTATGAGGTAATGGTTTCTCTGAAATACCTTTGATAAAGCTTTTAAACTATACTCAAATTTTGAAATTGAAGATTACTAGGATACTTAAAACTATTAAAGTTTTTGAAGATGCCAAATGTCTTTTATTATTTTTTTCCAATATAATTTTAATGTTTTCTTTTTAACAAAAACAAAAGTTTCAAATTTTAGTGATTTTTAAACATTCCAAAATATTGGGATGTTACAGACTACCACCCTTAAAAAGAATCTCGTCCTCGAGATTCGGGCAAGCTGGGAACAAAATGCAAGTGCTGGGAATGATTCTGATAACTGGGGAGGGTGGGTAATGCAGCTGGTGATACAGAAACTGCAAAACCAACAGAAAATGATTCCGCTGATTGGAAAGGCTATAGAGATGGTTTTTGGAACAGTTGGGTGGGCTACCACCCTTAAAAGGAACTTTTGTGGGCAGGCTAGAATTCTTGTCTTCATCTCGTGAGTATTGTTGTATCGTCCTGAACTTTCTAGTATAGTAGGTATCAACACCTTGTTGAGATTGGAGATCTTGAATCCTTGAGTAGAACTTTTCCTCACGGTAGAGCTGTAGAATAACCGAAGTTCATTGAACTACTTTTGATATCCAAGGATAGAGGTGGCATGGAGCTAGGATGTGATTGTTCCTTCATACAAAAGAATTAACCAAAGTTGGGAAGCATTCTTCTGTTGGATGGCTGATAATACCATAGGAAACTGGTCCTCAGATACTTGTTGCCAAAAGGGATAAGGCATCTGGTTTGGTTTGGCATGGGTGAGTCAAGATACCAAGATACTAAGGTAGAATCCTACCCAAATACAGCAGATCAAGGCAATTCATCTTACAAACAAAATCTAACAAACATCAAGCAACATGGTTCAAACATAAACAAACAATCTATTATTGTCATACAACACTGAAAAGTATGATCAATACGCTAATCGTGTTTCGTGTCTCACAACTATTTATCTCTCATGGTGGTCTACTATCTAAAGCAGGCAATCATTTTCTTGCTATTCCTCATGAGAAGTCTTCAATACTTAGTCTTGACGGTGGTCTTCAAGATCTTAGTTTTTTTCTATCTTCTCTTGAAGAACTTCAATCCCCTCATTAGCTTCCTTGAGGTACTTATGTACTTTTAATGTCACATTCCAAAGTCATGATCATCATGGGTCCTTTCTTGAGTGACTCAATGTAGCTGGTCATCTATAAATAAGAGAAGACTTTTAGAAGGTGAATAATAGATGAGAGGATATGAGAAAGGTTTAAAATGAGAAGCTTTGTTTTTAGAAGATTGAATATAAGTAGAGTTTTAAATCCTAGGGTCTTTTCCTAGTTCTAATCCATACTTAGGGTCTCGATCCTACAGGCAACACAATGCTCCGATACCATTTTGTAGCGATCCCATCTTTTAAATAAAGACAAGACATCTGTGTTATTGTGCTAGTCCCTGGATCAATTGCTAGCACCACAGTACAATAATGAAATATCATGCAATTGCGTCAAACTTTATTACTTCGCATAATCCAGTCTTTACAAATAGATTTTACAACTTGCATAGCTCAAGGCTAGCATGATACAAAGATCAACAGCGGAAAACTTAGTACTTCAATGAGCCTCACCTTTAATCATGCACCACAGGCAATGACATGTTGGTTGTAGACTCGAGTTCCTACAACGAATCCTCACTCGTCAACGGACGATCCTGCAAATTTAGAATATGCAACCACAAGGGGTCAGTACAATGATGTACTGGCAAATGACACTATGGTGGATATATATATATATGGCAAAGAGTATCTTCTACATGCATATTTGGCTGAGTGGAGTTTTGGCTATTTGCATAAAGCAAGTTTTCTCCTATGTTTTCATAAAAACATTTTTGATCTTTTGGTTGGTACCACTGATAGAAACCAGTGAACCAGAATAAAAATTAAGGAGTGCCACTGATAGAAACAAGGGAAATCTCCTGCTATTGTTCTTAAACAAGTTTTAGATTATTGAAAAACTAGTCGTCAACCCGTGCACCTGCACGGGCTAGTTATGATTATTAATTTGCTATATCTTTTCATGTGATAACTTTGATATAGATATTTGATGGTTGTGCTTGGTATGTCACATATTGGCTCTTGATATGTGTCTATATCCATGAGTAGTATAATGATTATGCTTTTATTATCTACCATTAGTTGTGTAGCAAGATGGTTATTTTATAATTCATTTGTGTCTTGGGTTAATATTTTTCTTATGTTAGTATTTGCTTATTTCGTTCATATTCAATCTTCGCAACTAATTTTCAATATCCATAAGATTAACTCCTCTACCCAGTATACTTTGTACGATTGTATATGTGTGCCCATTGTTAATTCTTGGGTTTATATGACTCAGTGACAATTTTTCGAAATTACATATCAAGTTTAGGGCTATGAAATGATCTATTAAAATTTTAAGAGCTGATGCATTCGGTAGACGACATGTCAGTATATACACGTGCTTAGGTTAAAAAAACCTGATAGCAGTTTTTCTTTTAAATTTAATTTACACTTAATATATTATCATCCATTCACTCCTGCCTGTGTCTAACATGTACACGCACCGACTCTTCGTCTCCAAATCCCATCATTCCTCTATTGAAATAAAAAAAAGAAGAATCACTTTCAGCTGCTGCGCCCACCCGAATTTCTCAGCTCACCCAGCTTCCCCCTCCCTCGTCTCGTACAACTATTCCTGCTAACGGCCCACCTGCTCTAGGCGTGGTAGTTGAGACACAGACAGTGTATTAGGGTTGTGCTACAGATGCTGCTGCGCATCTCGTCGACCTCGCAAAAGGTGGCCAAGCCCATGTGCTTGTAGCCGTCCACGCTGTACCCGCTGCTCATGTTGTCGACGTCCTCGAGGATCTTATCGTCAAAGCGGACAATGATGGCTCCCACGATGATGCTCGGTTGTTTCCAACCTCCCCGCCAATTTGGATGTAACACCGACCTCATCTTCGCTGTATGAAATCCAAATAAAAAAATACCCTAGTGAGTACTACTCTTGATTTCTGTGATCTTAATCTTTTTAGTGTTCATATAAAATGCCATTTGTCGCATAATTAGACCATGAAGTTATTTTGGAATCATTGATTTGTAAGTGTATTAGTGTTTATTTTCCTTTGATTATCATTATGTATCACCTGATGATATTTTAATCAGCTTCTGTGAGAAATGGTTTGGGAAGCATATTGTTTTCCTTGATTTTAGTATAGTTCCATTCTGGTGTGCACCCTCCACTTTTAACCGTGCTTGGGACTGGCATTCGGCAGTGTTACGCACCCTCACCCACCCTCCCCTTATGCATACCCAATAAAACTTAAAAGGAAATGTACTTGAAAAAAGAAGAAAAGTTGGAACATATAACTTTGAGTATTCTATACAATAATATTCAAAGTAAATAGTTTGGTGTCCATGAATACACTAATTAACTTAGACTTACTAATCATATATGAATCACCACCAAATGGTCATTCTTGTTTGAAATAACTTGGTGATGTAGCATAGCAGAACAGATCCAACCTGCCAGATATTGAATTTCATCCAAATTGTAATCATGACAATGTGGAAGTTAATCAAATGAACAATTTATCATGTACTATGTTATATAATACTTACTATGAACCGTACGGTGAGTAAGGTAGAAATATTCTGAGTTCTTTTCCACTAAAGTATATCTTTGTACACAATAATCTTGGCCAAATTATTTCCTTGAGATTCTTCATCTGAGATTAGAACGTTAATTAAGCCCATCTCTACTTGTGACTCCTGAAACAACTACACAGAGTTGGCCATGTGTGAACACCTGCTTTGGTAAATATAGTCCAACATGTTTTAATGATTGTCCCTGGCTCTTATTTATCGTCATTGCAAAACAAACTGATATTGGGTACTGCATTCTCTTCAACAAAAGCGGCCATTTTTATTCATTTGGCGACATTATTATTCGTGGAATGTAGACCTTGTTTCCAATATTTGTCCCTGTTATTATTTGAGCTTCTATGAACCACTTCCCTAGCTGTGTTATAGTTAGTCTCATGCCATTGCATAAGCCCTCACTTTGATTGATATTTCTCAAGAGCATTATTGGTAGGCTAACTATCATCTGTAATAAGTGGTCTGGTGTGTTCCAGGGAATTTCAAGCTATTCAAGAAATCTGGTGCGTACAATTGATCTCCATGGACATAGCATTGCACACTATATCAGAGTTTGTGTATGTTACCTCTTCTCTTTCTATTTTGCTCATCATGTAAGAATTTACCTCATTTACCATCTCGTTTTTCGAACATAAGATGGCTCTTTCTTCAAGATATTTTCAATTTGTGTAGTTTGTCCATAGGTTAGGATAGTTGGTTTCTTCCTTTCCACAGAAGTAAATCTCTGGGTATATTTACACATGCGTCGTCTTCTTTGTTTCCTATTAATTAAGCAATCGCCAATGTTTAGAATCCAGTCTACAAACTCTGTGGTCTTGTTTTGTTCCTCTAGAGTATCTGTTAGTGCAGTAACCCGCATGTTCCAAGTTAGCTTGAATTCCTCGAGTGAACATTGTTGTTTCTATGCTAGGTCAAGATACAATTTTCTCAATATCAGTTCTGTCTGGGAACACGACCATTCGTTCATCTTGAAGGTGGAACTGCAATCTCTATACAGAAAAAAAGATTGCTTGATAGTATACCTACTGCTTTTGCCTTCCAATATTTCACTCTTTGCTGGAACTTGCTGACAATTTGGGAAAATCTATTGTCTAGAATTAGGTAAATATATTGAAGAACGCATGATTGTAAGAAAAGGATGGAAGGCCCCATGTTTATTGTAAGATCATTGTATTTGTATTTACTGTGGAATTAATTAACTCTGAATATGTTTGGTTTAGGTTATTCCAGTTCTCCGATTCAACATGTAAAGCTATCAGAGTAGACATACCGTTGCTGAGAGCCAATGTTCAAGTTGTGGCGTCGGCGAGCTTGTTCCTGTAGCAAGATAGCAAGACGTACACCCAGTATAGACTGTAAGCTGCACATATACTGCCACCATGTACCGCACTCCTGCGAGCATGGTTGCCTCAGCTTGCTCGACCACGCATACAATAACTATCTGCTGTATCTACGTGACCACATGCAGTCCAGATACAAATTGTTGAGTGGAAATATGATGGCAAACCGAGAAGTACTATGCGTATATCTGATGGATTAAATAATGGCGAGAAGCAATGATGCAGCATTTTTTTACCTCAAAATCAAAAGTTTGGAAAGGGTCGTCCAGCAAAAACATCAATGGTTGCATTGCTGTTGTCCCACTTGCAATTTCGTCGACCAATCTCGAGGGACGGGTGGAGGCTTCAGGTGACACGTCAGTTGATTCGTACTGCGTAGCGTCAGTTAAGTCGGTATGATGACCTGTGATAGTCAGTTTATCTTTTTCCCAGATCTAAGCAACAAAGAGTAGAACAGATCTAAGCAACAAAGAGTAGAGATCAAAAGCAACGGGAGTTTCAGGAGGCTTGTACGTACGTCGCCAGTGTAACACAAAAGAATTGGAATAGCAGCCGGAAGATATGATGGGCGACAGCAGGCGGTGGCATGTCATACTCGACGGAATCAGTCGTTATGAACGCCACGGTTGGAGAGGTTTTTCTTCCAGTGAAGCGAAGACAGGAGGAGGGCGAGGATGTACGCCGCTTGAAAGAGTCCAGAGGAATTACGTGTTTCATCGATAGAAGCCTAGGTGGGATAGAACGTGAGGACTCTTTGTCCATTTCATCCGATGGCTGTAGATAACTAATGGGAAAATCGTATGGCTAAGCTTTTTAGTTGTTAAGGATTAACGTGGTGCTTCCATTGGTGCCTCCAATTAGTAAATATAAGATGGTGATGAGAATCTTCTGTCCGTCCTTGTCCAGCTGCTCATAGTTGTCCATAACCGGGGACACGGCTAAGATCTTAGTTTCTAACTCTGCAGAGGTTGTGCACTTTCACCTTAAGACCCAATCAGCCCAAACATCCTATACACTTCAAAATGTGTTAAGGAAAGGAGAAGATTGAGACAAAATCTTTCAGAAGAAGAATTCAACCCTACTGGCAAGACCCGTTCCACCTATAATTTTGCTACATCTGCTTGTCAAGCCGACAGGTTGAACTCCCACAACTTAGTTGATCAAGACAGAGCCCATATGTCAAAAGGCTGCACTGGAAGCATCTAAACTTGACAGGACTTCATCATCTCTTTGTTCCTGGGTGGCAAACCACAAGTGCACTCTCAGGTGAAAACCACCGTGCTCATGGCCCTAAGTATAGATGAAACTACCTTAGGCGATGACAACCACAAAAACAGCCCCAAGAAGCCACTCAACATAATCCATTCAACCAATCCACCCAGGTGGTTCATTGAGTTTAGTATTTAGAATTTTCCTCAATATTTAAAGGGTAAAAACAGTTTAATAGCATTGCTAAGCATCTACTAAAATTATAAGGACGCGGTACAAGGTAAAGGGGTGGCTACACACTACTAGGATAATAGCATAGCATACTATAACTTAGTAAAAATTTCCTATCATGCATACTACTCAAAAATCAACTAATGCATATAGAACATACAGGTGTTTATGATGTGTCACTTGCCTTTGAAGTTGGTGAAGAATCACACTCTTCACAAGATGGAACGTTGCTCTCCGTACAATCTATACATTGAAAACACAACAACAATAATATAAACAAGCATGATAACAATCATACAAACAAAAAGAAGAAAACATTCAAAGAACAACCATAGCAAACGAGTTTTAAACAAGTTAGTTAGAAAATGATCAATGTTCAACTCTCAAAAGAGTTATGGAAAAAGGGTTTATGGTCAGCTACTAGGGCATGGTTGGTCAAGGTTTAAGTTTGAAAACAAATCAAACTCTAGTGGATCCCTATTTGTTGTGTTTCACCTTGGTCTTCTTCTCTTGTTTCTGAAACTTCTTATTTTGTGCCTTGAACTTCTCCTCTTGAGTGTTGGTCACATCTTCTTGAGTCTTGATCTTCTCTTCAGTTTCCTTGACTAAATAGTAGGGATCTCCATTTTTTGTTAAGGCCAGTCTAGGTTCCAAAAGTTTACTAAAGACTGTCACCTTTATTTCAAAGTGCAAAATAAAACTAAGTGCTTAGTAAAAGAGGATTGCCATTTCTGGTTAAGGGATGGTCAAGGCTAAAAGTTGGACATCAAAAACTAGCAAGATTGGTTAGTCTCATCTATTTCTGTCTAGTGTTTTTCTTCAAGTCCTTCTTCCATCTTCTTGAGTTGCTTCTGGTTGTGGTGAAGTCTAAGTCCTTTTCTCCAAGTTCTTCAATGGCCTTCCATGTTGTGGTCAACAGATTATTAACAAGTCGTTGTAGATTGGATATTCACTATAGTGAGAGAGACAGGCACCCGACTAGGCCACTTTTGCATGTGGAACAAGTCTCATGTACGGACATGTAAGGTTAGTCTTCGGGCCGCTTCATCCCACTATGCCGCTAGGATCTGAAATACTTAAACTTGATACTAATCATCTTGAATAGGTTGTATGGTTGCTCCAAGTCTTCACATGTTTGGTCTTCAAAGAATCTTCAACTCCCTTGTAGTTTCATTGATCTTCAATTATAGCACTTTAGGGACTTAGTCATAATAACTAAGGACTTGGTCTATGTCCAAAGTGAAAGAAAGGATAGGAAGAGCAGAAAGGAGAGAGAGAGAAAGATGTAGTTGGTCTTCCAAAGGATCATCTCCAGGCTTCCTTGTAGCTTCCTCCTTGGTGTGATGACTTCATTGAATTTTTGTAGACTTGATGGTTTTGCAGACTTGAGGGTTTTGGTATCACCAAGGCTGGTCTTGAATCTAACTTGGCCACACCACTAAGTCAAAGGGAAAAGAAAAGAAAGGGGGGCAAACTTAGAAAAGATGGGGTTGGTCTTCTTGAAGTTCCTCTTGTTTTCTTCTAAGTGCTTCCACTTCTTGGAGATGGCTAAGTCACTTCTTGGAGATGGCTAAGTCATTCCTTGGTCCTCCTTGTAGTAGCATCGTGTTGAAAATCCCAAGTTGACAAATGGGGCATCTTCATTGCACTTCATGGTTTTTCACAAGTCCTAACTTGGTGGTTTTTCAACTGGGAGAGTCAACTAGGGAAAACATGCATGGACTTGGTTTCATGGTGTCCAATGGCTTAGGCCTTGGTCTCTCTGGTCTAAAGTTAGTACTTAGAACAATTTTGCTAAAGAAAACATATTGAAAATATTGTCAGAAATTAAACTAAGTCAAAAATAGTCAAAAGACCATCTAAAATTCTAAAACAATTTTTAAACTTAACCATAAATTATTTTGGACATGGGGAACTGTTAGAACACGACCCATGGTCTCCAAAAATATTTTGTTTGCCAAATTGGATTTATAGAATTTAAACTATGTCAAATATCATCAAACAAGCATATTTGAATTTGAACCAATTTTATATTGTCAAATTTAAATTTGGACAGTGCTAAAAGATTCTACAAGTCTGGAGCTTTTCAAAATGTCCAAGTTTGCTAAATTTGGAGTTGTGGTTAAAAAGATATGAATTTTACAAGTTTTGCCTATTTTTTGAAATTTCTAATCTGATTTAAAAAGGAATCGCTGACTGTGCATGCCACGTAGGCGCTGACTGGGCATTGACGTGGCCGCTGACCGGGATGCTGACTGGGCGCTGACCGTGCAGCAGACGACGTGGCGCGCTCTGATTGGTGGATTCCGATTCGTTAAAAAGAAATAAAACATAGTCGTTGGATTAGATCCAAGGGCTCAGATTGGATCCGGAGATGCTCACCGGCGGGGAGGCGTGGATCACGTCGGAGATGGCGACACGGTGGCTCCGCGCTCAAGATTTCGATGGCGATGGCTCCCGGTGGTCTTCCGGGCTCTTGGAGGTGACGACGAGACGCGGCCGAGCGCTGTGAAGACGATGGTGGAGGTGACCGTGTCTGTTGCTTCCCGGTTAGGCGTCACGGTGCAGACGGAGAGCTCAGGCCGCCGGCGAGTCTTAGTCGTGGATGGCGCGGTGGTTTCGCTGCGAATAAAACCAGAAGAAGGATATCAGGAGGTGCGCCCGGTGAAGGGGAAGAGAGGGGGCCAATAAAGAGCGGAGGGGCCTCACCGAGTTGGCCGGAATCGGAGAAAGACGGCGGCGGCGGTTCGGAGCTCCGGCGAGAAAATCCGGCAGCCTCGGGGCGCTTTGGAGAGGGAGTTTTAGGGGGGGAAGATATAGGGGTTCGTGGGCTTTAAGTAGGCGCAGACGGGGAGTTAATTGGTGCACTCAATCTCCGGGAATCAAGACGGGAATAAAACGGAAGAAAACGGCTGAGGAGAGATTTTCGTGCGCGATTTCCGCCAGGAGGTTGAAGACGACGATGATGCCAGAAGTGACATCATCAGTATTTTTTCCTTTTTCTTTTTCTGATTTTTCTTATTTCTTTCATATCTTTTGTTTTAAGTGTCCAAATCAACTCAAACCAGTTTCTAAATTTTTGTAAAATCAATATCTATCATTTGAAATATTCAATTTCATTTTTCAAGCATTTCAAAATTTGAAAATTTCAAAATAGGTTTAAAAACAAATTTGACACTTAATATCAAATTTAAAATAGGGTTTTTAATACATAATTTGTGGCATAATAAAATCCTGATGAATACCACAAATATAAATATTGAAATTAAACATTTAAAACACCTTTTTCAAATAGTTTATAAGATTCATTTTATGTTTTAAAATTTATATATCATTTAAAACTCCACAAAATACTTTTGAGCTTTTATATTAATTATTAAAAGCTGTAAATATGAAAGTTGAGTACATTAAATTTTGGATTTCAAGATCCATTTACAAAACTATATATTTGAATTAAAATACTTTTATCAAATAGGGTTGGCTTTTGAAAGATTCAAATTACTTTGCAAAACTTGTTTTAGGGTTTGATAAATAGACAAAAGTTAAATATTTAAAATTGGAATAAAATATTTTATGAGGTAATGGTTTCTCTGAAATACCTTTGATAAAGCTTTTAAACTATACTCAAATTTTGCAATTGAATGTTACTAGGATACTTAAAACTATTAAAGTTTTTGAAGATGCCAAATGTCTTTTATTATTTTGTTTCCAATATAATTTTAATGTTTTCTTTTTAACAAAAACAAAAGTTTCAAATTTTAGTGATTTTTAAACATTCCAAAATATTGGGATGTTACAATTCAACCTAGCATTTTCCTCAATAATATTAGCATGATCACAAGAGGGAGTAGAGGAACTAGGCACATCATTTTTAGATAGTTAAGTTTGGAGTTGATTATGAGACTTGGTAAGGAGAGAGTGTTCACTTTCCAAAGCCTTAAGAGCTTTGTCAAGTCTCTCTATATCCTCACTTAGTCTAGCATTGCCAACACGAAATTCAACTTTTTCCTTTTAAGCACTTTATATTTAGCATAAGCATGATCTCTTTCCTTAATGATTTTAGCAATAATCAGATCATTTGATTCATCAAGAGATTCAAGTTTCTCCTCAAGAGACACTCGAAGCTCATGCTCTTCCTCAAGAGCATTTTCTAAAGATGCTTTTTCCATAGCATCCTCTCTTTCGATCCTTCCTTTTTTTAATGATTTCCTTGCACTTAATAGCAAAAGTCAAAATTTCACACAAATAAGAGCAAGCTTTACTATCATTAGGGAGAGCACCAATAACCATCTCACACTTCTCCTTTAAGGAGTCAATATCATCCTCTTTTAATCCATAATCATCCTCATCCTCATCATCACTAGATGTAGAGGGTTCCATAGGTGGAGATACCTTTGAATCTTTAGCCATAAGGCAAAAGTGAGTAATGGAAGATGATGATGAAGAGTTGCTTGAAGCACCATTGAGGTCAATGTCTTGTTCCAACAAGTGTTGGGTTTCCTCTACATTGTTAGCCACACAAGTACTAGAGGAAATGGAAGCATTGTTTTCATGGCAACAAGACATAGAAAGCATATCATCATGAGATTTAGTTAAGCAACTAATACATCATATGCAAGGATTATCAACACTAGCATGTAGGACATATTAAGTGCTAGAAGAGTTTAAGTCCAAAGATAGAACATTGCAATAAGATAGAGATGAAGTATAGTCAATAGAATATTCACCATCAACAAAGCAATTTCTATCACCACTCACCATATCATTACCTTGTGACAAATCACATGTTGGTGAAGTAGAAGAAGTAGTGAACTCATCACGGCCGGAGGTGGAAGGAGAACAATCATCCTCACCAATGTTGGACACTTCATATTTATCTTGAAGCTTGGTCCAAAGCTCATGTGCATTCCGAAAAGGCATGATTGATGCAAGAACTACATCGCTCAAAACACAAATGAGACCATAAGATACTTGAGTATCGAGATGAGAGTTTTCCTCATCCTCTAAAGATAATGCTTGGGAATCCATTGGAGGAGAAAAACCCATATCTACAATGCTCTCAATATAATTTGGACCCATGGCCCTAAAAATATTAAGCATGCGAAATTTCCAAACATCATAGTTTGTGCCATCGAATATAAAAGTGGGATCGTGCACTAATTCTCTAAACGACATCTTTACTCTCTAGGCGGTAAAGCCCAAAAAGAGAGCCCAGGCTCTGATACCAATTGAAAGAACAAGGATGTCGCCTAGAGGGGGGGTGAATAGGCGATTTAAAACTTTTCTGGTTTAGGCTTGATAATTGCGGAATAAAACTAGGTGTTTAAATTAACAAGCCAACAACCTAAATAAACTAGGTCACCTATGTGCACCAACAACTTATGCTAAGCAAGACAAGCAATAAGGTGATAGCAAGATTTAAGACTTCAAGCACGAAGGCTATCACAATGTAAAGTGCATAAGTAAAGAGCTCGGGTATAGAAATAACCGAGGCACGCGGAGACGATGATGTATTCCCGAGTTCCTCCTTTTTAGGGGAGTACGTCTCGTTGGAGGGGTGTGAGTTTCAAACTCAAGACGCCACAAATGGCCTCACCCTATTCTCCGATGAACCTCGCACAAAAGCTCGGTTCACCTTCCACTATTGATTTCCATTTGGGCAGAAATCGAGTCCCTTACAACAATCTTGAGGCACAACCCACAAAAGGATTGGGAGCTCCCAAGTGACCACAAAAGGTCCCAACTAGCCACAAAAGGCCTTGACCACAAAAGGTCACACGAACACCATCTAGGATCCAACGAGCCAAGAGTAACAAGCTCACAAACTTTCACTTCCACGAATCTTCCTGGAGAGAGCAAACCGATGCACAAAAGCAAAGGCAAGAACACAAGAAGTGCTCAAGTCCTTCACTCCCAAATCCCACCAAAAACAACTAATGCTTATGGGGGAGAAAAGAGGAAGAACAAAGAAGAACTCAACAAATAGAACTCCAAGATCTAGATCCAAAGGGTTCCCCTCACTTAGAGGAGAGATGGATTGGTCGAAATGTAGATCTAGATCTCCTCTCACTTTTCCCTCAAAGATATGCAAGATTCATGGGAGGAATTGAGAGAGGGGAAAGCTTTCCAAGGTCAACAATGGTGGGAGAGAGAGAGAAAAACTAGCAGCTCAAGGTTGAAGAAGGGGAGGGGTATTTAAAGCCCCTCCCACGAAAATAGTCGTTGCAGCCACACTTAGGCCGGAACTTCCGGACCCCAGAAAAATGGCTAAAAAGCGGTATTGGACTTGGGCCGGAACTATTTCCGGAACTTCCGGGGGCCAGAATTTCTGGCCTAAAACCCGGAACTTCTGCCCCTCAGAAATCTGCAGAAACACCAATACGAAAACAACAATATCGTGGGCATCCGAACTCCATTATCGATGATCTTGGGCTCGTTGGAATCGCACCAAAGAGCTTTACAAGAACATGCAGAGAAACATCATAGTCCAACATGGGAGGATAAAACCAAATGGGGAAAGGTTAGACCTCTCGATAAAAGAACAACCGGTAAAACCTCCAATATCAAAAACACAATAAGTTTTTCATCCGGACTCTGTTTTCTATGATCTTAGGCTTGTTTCGAAGATAATCACAAGATCTATAAGATCATGCATATACACATCATAGTCCATCATGTGAGGAAGAAACCAATAGAGGAGAGTTATACCTCTCTAGAAAAGACAAACCGGTAAAACTTCTAACATCAAAAACTCAACAAGATATTTATATGAAATCCGTTTTTGATGAACTAGAGCTTGATATGGAGATGAACACAATCTCTAAATTCTCACATGGATAAAAGCTAAATAAGAACCAAGAAAGATGATATGCCAAGAATGCAAAGGTTTGAGCTCTCCACAAAGATGCGATCAAGTAACTCACTTGAGAGCCCCTCTTGATAGTACGGTATCTATTCTATAACCTGGTCTCCCACTAACACCATGAGACCGGTAAAATAGAAACCCTATCAAGATCATACCTTTGCCTTGCGCATTCCACTTGAGCTAGATAATGATGATCTTGATCTCTTCAAGTGGACCACCTTTCTTGATTGCGCTTTGCTTGGTGAAGACTCACATATTGCTCCCCCATACACCAAGATGGGAGTGCCTCTCTTAGGAACATCTTCACTTGACCATTATCTCCAAATGGGTTGCAAGCTTCAAGCATATAATATCTTCTAGATGCCTATCTTGAACTTGCACTTCAACTTCTTCTCTTAATATATATGATGACTTGGATATGGCTTTGGTCATCACTTTATCTTCTTCTTTCAATCTTGATTCCAACACATGGTGTTCAAACATTGCCAATGGACAAGCCCTACAAGGATAGCTCAATGCAACCATTAGTCCATAGAGATTGTCATTAATTACCAAAACCACACATGAGGGCTCATGCACTTTCACATCGGCAGGCATGCTCGGCATGGATCATCGGCACCACAACATCTCGATTCCCGCCATAACTAGGTATAGTCAAAACTGTATAGCAACGAGGCCGAGAGCCTTGCCTCTCAACCGTGCACTTTATATCCATACACGCATCATGCACGGGAGAAGGCTGAACAAACTAGCACACAACAGACTCTACGATATGAAAACAAATAATATAACTCTTAACAGAGTAAAGATAGCAAATATTACACGTAGGGGTCACTGACCCAACAGTATATAATTCAACAAAAGCAAATTGGGTTGTTCTAAACAACGAATCCTACATATGGCCTAAGAGGCCTGAAACAAATGACGTGCCCAGCTTGTTCTACTGTCCCAGGCTACCACCCGGGAACCCCGATCTACTCGTCGATGTCGAAGTAGAAGCCATCTGCAGTATCTGGATCGGTCTCCTCTGCTGTATCAAAAATTCAACATAACAAGGTTGAGTACAGAGTACTCTGCAAGTTTAATAGAGCTACTAGCTCGATGCTAAGGTTAGAAAAGCTGTCTGTGGGGTTATTCTGCATAAAGCTAATTTTCCATTTTTCAAAGAACCAATTCATGGCATCGACTACTCAGAATATTTTCAAAGGGGATAAGATAGTAAAATCTTTAGCTCTTCTGATCAGTTGCATCCACAAAGATCCATCATCATCTACACCTATCTACTAAGGCACTTTCTCGAATCACCCTCAAAGAAATAAACCTTGCACTCGTGAGTTTTTAAAAAATTTACGAATTGTTCAAGTCTTCTATGATCCCTGAATCCATGACCAAGTTGTCCAAAACCGCGGACACGGCTTTTCGAAAAGATTTAACCCTGAAGGGGTGTACAACTTTACCCACACGTACCACCCGGCTCCTTGCCTAGCTCTTAGCACTCTTCCTGGGAATGCCGGCAGAGCGGGAACGGTTACAACCTTTACCTTGCATAATCCTATCCATGGGCATCGGTAGCGGAAGTCTAAGTTCAGTGCTCCCAGCACCCTGGACCGCAGCCATAGCCTATACATCATCATCATCCACTTTCCAACACATCATCTGTCACCATCACTCACACTCAAATGGAAAACTCGAACTAGACCTCCCATGGATAGACCTTCACAAGTTAGTTAGTCGATAGGCTGTCTGTATGGGCCACGCATGGCTGATCGCTCAGTCTTGGTTCAAAGACGAGAGCTCGCTCCTAAGCGTCAAGAACGAGACAAAACACCACCTTCCACTATGGCCTCTCATCCAAACCTTTAATCATTTTAATTTAATACCACACATTCCATGTCATCCTAACATACTAGATTCTGTCGCAACTCTGATTCATCAACCGAACGATCAGAGCAAATAGCTAAGCATGGCTAATCATTTATACAATATATAGCTCTAGAGATTCAAAACAAACCTAGATATGCTAGTAATGGGAACATGTAAAGGCTATCAGGATGACTAATGCAACTATTAGGATAACTCTATTTATTTAAAGGACATTGGAATCGAATGCAATATAATTTGCTGGATAAAATACTTGGGGAAACTTGTAGAATCAGATATGCTCAATAGGGGGATTTACGCTTGCCTTCCTAATTGGGTAGTTGTACTACTCGTCGAGGTACTCTGGATTAACCTCGAGCTCATGATCTACCGGGAGAGTAAAATAACACCAGATAGTAAGAACTAACACTCAATACATATAGAAGTGCAATGCACACAACATGATGATATGTCATATTAATGCACTGAATTTACTCTTTTAGTCTAGCCAACCATTTAAATGGGGTCTAATAACTAATTATAGCAATATTGGACTTAAGTCCCACTTTTAATCAAATGTCCATTTTTCACTCCTTCATATACAGTACCAAACCGTGGCTCATTCATGCATGATCATGGTACCATTGGATAGCTCTTATTTTTCTAAGAATTTTGATACCTTGTTTGCATTTTTCTGACAAACGATGAATTTATTATGAATTTTTAAAGTTTCTATAAGTTTTTACCAAATTTTGTGTGTCCCGAAATTTACCTTGTTTTAACATGCATGGTAATGATATATTTGGATAGAGTTTGTTTTTCTGAGCATTTTGGTAGTTCATTTGCAATTTTTGGAGTTCAAATGAATATTTGGTGAATATTTGAATTTGAGGTTCAAATCTGCCATTTTGTGGTTTTCAAATAAAAAGCAATATAACATATTTAATTGAGTAAGAATTTGATACCAACAGGTAGAGCACAATTTTCTGAACATTTTGGTACCTTGTTTGTATTTGTCCGAGCAAAATTGAATTTATGGTGAATTTTACAAGTTTCATTTAAATTTCTGTCCATTTTAACATTTTCTGGAATATCGAATTAAGCCCAAACATTTTACACCGAGGGGGTGGCTAGCCCGAGCCACTGACCCATGGGTCCAGTGCCACAGAGGCAGCCACGCCATCAGCACGGCCCTAGGATGACGTCAGCACGACGTCATCAATGGAGGCCACGGCTCGGTCGTGCACGGCCTCGACAGAGGAGCACGCGCGCGAGGCCGAGAGGGCACGCATCGGGTGCGCAGCAATGAGGGGAACCTATTGGCGGTGCTACGGACCCAATGGTTGCCGAGAAGTACTCCGGCGACAATCTACGGCGGCGGCGACGCACGGCCTTCGACACGAGCTCTACAGATGACGAACGGGCAGAGGGGAAGGGGTCCATCGGTACCAGGAGCTCACCACGGAGACGAATCCGTGCTCGGCGGAGGAAGGGGAGGCGAGGAGGAGGAGCTCGAGTGGCGGCGATGCTCGATCGGCCGTGGGGAAGACGACCACGGCGTGGGCGATTCCGGGCCTTTCGGCTTGATTCCTTGGGCGAGGAGGGATAGGAGGTCGAGGCGGTCACGCCGGTGTGCTCGGCTTGGTTGGAGATGACCCAGAGCGTCGGCGATTCGGCGGAGACGGTGAGCTAGGGTTCCAACATCATGGGGAGGAACAGAGAGGGCAGCGAGTGATGGGAGAGAGAGAGGAGCAGGGCGCCGTGGGGCCTTCTTATCCATGGCAAGGGGGCGGCGAGAGCGACACGGGGCGGGGCCGGTTCGGCGATGCCCGGCATGGCGACAGCGCGCCACGGCTATAGGAGGAGGAAGACGATCCTGACGGTGGGGCCCCCTTGTCAGCGTTTTGAACTTTTTCCCTTTTTCTCTTTTCTTTTTCTGTGATTTAAAGGCAGCAGTAGTTAGGGCCTAATTTGGGCATTTTATTTTATTTTAAATTCTTGAAAATAATCATGGGGTCTCCTCACACCCTGGAGAAGCTCCCCATATTTTTATTTTGAATTTTTGGTAGCAAATAAAATAAGGAGAGAAAATAGTCATTTTATTAATTTCTCTCTATTATTAGTTTTGTGCCATTTTTTTGTATCCAAAATTTACAGAAATGACCTTGCAACTTCCTTGAAAAATATGGAAGGTCAAGGTAATTTTATTTTTCCCAAATTGAACACATTTCTTTGAATTGAATTTAGGAGAGGGAAAAATATCAGGTTTAATATTTTCAATTTCTTTTCATTTTCTTTAGCAATTTATTTTCGATGCCATGATGCAAATGACATGATAATTAGGGCTAATTACTTTATTACCAAAAGTGGGCTGTTACAAATCTACCCCCCTTACAAGAATCTCATCCCGATATTCCTAAGTGTAAGAAAATAAATTCGGAAAGTCCTCTCAGAGACAATCTTCTCTTTCCCATGTAGCTTCATCTTCAGAATGATCGGAACATTGAACCTTGAGAAACTTGATGGTCTGATTTCGAGTTTTCCGCGCAGCTTCTTCAAGGATGCGAACATGATGCTCGCGATAAGTCAGATCTTACTGGAGGTCAAGATTTTCATGATCGACTCCATGGATAGGATCTTTGAAACAACGCCAGAGCTGAGACACATGGAACATATCATGCACCTCTGGGAAGTTGAATGGCAACTCCAACTGATAAGACAAATCTCCTCGCTTAGCTATTATGGTGAATGGACCAACATAGCGAGGGGCCAATTTCCCTTTGATTCCGAAGCGACGAACACCTCGAAGAGGGGAAACTCTGAGATAAGCCTTTTCACCAATTTCATAGCTCATCTCTCTGTGATGTTTGTCATAATAGCCCTTTTGCGGAGATTGAGCAGCTTTCAAGTTCTCACGAATGATGCGAACTTTTTCTTTAGCTTCATTGATCACATCCGGACAAAAGAGTGGGCTTTCTCGAGTTTCGGACTAATTCAACGGAGTTCTACATCTTCTTCCATAGAGAGCTTTAAAAGGCGCCATGCACAGACTGGATTGATAACTGTTTTTATACACGAATTCGGCAAATGGAAGATACTTCTCCCAATCTTTACCGAAGGAAATAACACAAGCCCGAAGCATGTCTTCAAGAATTTGGTTTACCCTTTCAGTCTGACCTTCTGTTTGAGGATGATACGCCATGCTAAAGGAAAGACGAGTTCCCATAGCTTGTTGAAAACTAGCCCAAAACTTGTAAGTAAACAGACTTCCACGATCAGAAATGATCTTTTTAGGAACATCGTGAAGGACGACGATCTGAGAGACATACAAATCTGCTAGCTGAATAGCAGTGATGTCCTCATGAACAGGTAGGAAATGGGCAACCTTGGATAGGCGATCAACAATTACCCAGATGGCATTATGTCCTTTTTGAGTTCTCGGAAAGCCGGTAATGAAATCCATACCAACTTCATCCCATTTCCACTCAGGGATTGATATTGGGCGGAGAGTACCAGCAGGTCGTTGATGTTCAGCCTTGACACAATCATAGACGACGCATTCAACAATGAACTGAGCAATTTCTCGCTTCATTCGAGTCCACCAGAACCTTTGACGAAGATCTTGGTACATTTTGGTGCTACCAGGATGGATAGAAAGAGGAGATTCATGAGCTTCTTGGAGAATTGTTTCTCTAAATTTCCTTTTCTTTGGCACAACCAGAGGGTTACCAAAGTAGACAACACCCTCAGTATCGACAGAGAAACACTTAGCCTTTCCACTAGCAAGGTCCTCTTTGATCTTACGGATACTGATATCTGACTTTTGGGCAGCCTTTATCTGGTCTTCAAGAGTAGACTTGATCTCTAAATTTGCCAGATAACCCGAAGGAACAAGTTCGAGATTCAAACGGGCAAACTCCGTATGGAGAGAAGATTGAGCTTCTTCAATCATCAGATTATTGCAATAAGAGTTCCGACTTAGCGCGTTAGCCACAACGTTAGCTTGCTGGGTTGATAATTTAGACCCAAGTTGTAGTCCGTGACAACTCCAACCATCGTCTCTGTCTGAGATTCAAATCCGGTTGGGTGAGGAGATACTTCAGACTCTGATTATCCGAGTACAACTCACATCGGTTACCGAGCAATTAATGTCTCCATTTCTGTAGAGCATAGACAACAACTGCAAGCTCTAGATCATGAGTTGGATAATTGAGCTCATGCGATTTTAGTTGACGAGAAGCATAAGCTACTACATGGCCTTCTTGCATCAACACACAGCCGAGACCTTGAAGAGAGGCATCACAGAAGACAACGAAGTCCTTGCTTGTGTCCGGAAGGATGAGCACAGGAGCGGTCGTTAACTTGACTTTCAAAGTCTGGAAGTTTTCTTTAGCCTTTTCTGACCATTCAAACTTCTTACCTTTATTAAGAAGATTGGTCATTGGCTTAGGAATCTTGGAAAAGCCTTCGATGAATCAACAGTAATAACCCGACAATCCGAGGAAGCTACGGACATCCTTGAATGATTTAGGCGTTTCCCAATCCAGAATAGATTGAATCTTATCTGGAATGATGGCCACACCTTTATAAGACACCGTGTCCTAGGTAGACGAGCTCTTTCAACCAGAACTCGCATTTGGAGAACTTGCCATAAAAGCGACGATCACGAAGCTTTGTCAATATCAGACACAGATGTTCGGCATGTTCTTCTTCGGTTTTGGAGTAGATGAGGATATCGTCGATGTAGATGATGACAAACTTGTCGAGATACTCCATAAACATTGAATTCATGAGACGCATGAGAGTAGCAAGAGCATTTGTGAGACCGAAAGACATAACAGTATACTCGTAAAGACCATAACGAGTAATGAATGCCGTCTTCGGAATATCTTCCTTTCTGATTTTTATTTGATGGTATCCTGACTTTAGGTCCATCTTAGGGAAGACAGTTGCACTAGATAACTGATCAAACAGATCATTAATCCGAGGAAGAAGATATTTGTTTTTGATAGTCACTGCATTTAGCGGTCGATAATCGACAACCAAACGAGGAATTTTGGTATCCCGTTTCTTGACAAAGAGCACAGGACATCCCCATGAAGAAGAGCTAGGTTGTATAAAGTTCTTTGCTTCTAACTCCTCTATCTGCTTCTTCAATTCAACCAATTCTTCCGCAGGCATACGGTACAGCCTTTTGGAAACTGGAGCAGTTCCAGGAAGCAATTCAATGACAAACTCCACACATCGATCAGGTGGCTTGCCAAGTAATTCTTCAGGAAAGACATCCGGAAAGTCACATACTACCGACACTTCATGAATTTCAGGAGGGGATATACCTTCCATAAAGTAGAGGGCAAGTTCCTGCGAGAGTGTAGATTCTGCTAATGACGGTACTGACATTGGAGACCAATAGTACAGATGGTTCAAAGGTGTATCATCTCGTCAACATGGTGACAAGAACATTCAAGCTCACATAATTATGCACCAGTCAGAAATACATGCCCTATTAAATTAAAGTTTGAACATCCTCAACAGGGGTCAACGGGAAGATCTTGGGTTAAAGATCAGCATCATGTACTGAGATTCACGAATAGCGTGATGATCACATGGTGACAACCCACATGCTTCGGCACACTAGAATTCCAGTACAATCCAGGACCTTCGGTTCAAGAAAGGAATAACAGATTAGATGTGAAACATTCGAAGCAAGGAAGAAGAAAAGTGTTTCTAAACAACGGAGTTTACTTCGGATTCTGATGACGGAAGCAAGCTGACACAATATACTAAAGGTAGAACCCAACCTCGAGATCCTAGATGTTTGAATTAACCGTTGAGAAGCAAAACCTGTATAAACAAAACGAGGTAAGATGACTCAGAGATGGAGCGATACCAAGTAAGGAGTAAAAAGAATCCTAAGCACTTTTTCACAAGTAATTTTTAGCTTTAAAATAGTTTTCACAACCACTAGACTCAACGTCGACCAATAGCAAGGAATACCTACAGGCAGTCCTGCTCTGATACCAAATTGTCGGCACCACGACCTCGGAGGTATACAGTAATACTATGTGTCACTAGTCATGCTACGTAATCGAGGGTTACTGGGGTTACCGCTCCCAGCCAGAATAAACATCGGCAGGCAAGCTCCGCATGGATCATCAGCAGACAACCCCTCGATTCCCGCCATAACTAGGCATTGTCAAAACTGCATAGCAACGAGCCCGAGAGCCTTTCCTCTCAAACGTGCACTTTATATCCATACATACATCATGCACGGGAGAGGGCTGAACAAACTGGCACACAACAGACTCTACGACACAAAAGCAAATAATATAACTCTTAACGGAGTAAAGATAGCACATATTACAAGCAGGGGTCACTGACCCAACAGTACATCATTCAATAAAAGTAAATTAGGTTGTTCTGAACAACAAATCCAACATATGGCCTAAGAGGCCTGAAACAAACGACGTGCCCAGCTTGTTTTACTGTCCCAGGCTGCCACCCGGGAACCCCGAACTAGTCGTCGATGTCGAAGTAGAAGCCATCTGCAGTACCTGGATCGGTCTCCTCTGTTGTATCAAAAATTCAACATAACAAGGTTGAGTACAGGGTACTCTGCAAGTTTAATAGAGCTACTAGCTCGATGCTAAGGTTAGAAAAGTTGTCTGTGGGGTTATTCTGCATAAAGCTCATTTTCCATTTTTCAAAGAACCAATTCATGGCATCGACTACTCAGAATATTTTCAAAGGGGATAAGATAGTAATTTTTTTAGCTCTTCAAATCAGTTGCATCCTCCAAGATCCATCATCATCTTCACCTTTCTACTAAGTCACTTCCTCGAATCACCCTCGAAGAAATAAACCTTGCACTCATGAGTTTTTAAAAGTTTTACGAATTGTTCAAGTCTTCTATGATCCCTGAATCCGTCACCAAGTCATCCATAACCGCGAACACAACTTTTCGAAAAGATTTAACTCTGCAGGGGTGTACAACTTTACCCACACGTACCGCCCGACTCCTTGCCGAGATCTTAGCACTCTTCTTGGGAATGCCGGCAGAGCGGGAACGGTTACAACCTTTACCTTGCATAAGCCAATCCATGGGCATCGGTGGCGGAAGTCCAAATTACCATGCTCCCAGCACCCTGGACCGTGCCCACAACCTATACATCATCATCATCATATACTTTCGAACACATCATCTGTCACCATCACTCATACTCAAATGGAAAACTCAAACTAGAGCACCGATGGATAGACCTTCACAAGTTAGTTAGTCAATAGGCTATCCATGTGGGCCACGCATGGCTATACGCTCAGTCTTGGCTCGAAAGCGAGAACTCGCTCCTAGGCGGCAAGAACGAGACAAAACACCACCTTCCACTGTGGCCTCTCATCCAAACTTTTAATCATTTTAATTTAGTACCACACATTCCACGTCATCCTAACATACTAGATTATGTCGCAACTCTGATTCATCAACCAGACGATCAGAGCAAATAGCTAAGCATTTATACAATATATATAGCTCTAGCGATTCGAAACAAACCAAGATATCCTAGGAATGGGAACATGTAAAGGCTATCAGGATGACTAATGCAACTAGTAGGACAACTCTATTTATTTAAAGGACATTGGAATCGAATGCAATATAATTTACTGGATAAAATACTTGGGGAAAATTGTAGGATCAGATATGCTCAATAGGGGGATTTACGCTTGCCTTGCTCAGCGCGGTAGTCGTACTGCTCGACGAGCTACTCTAGATCAACCTCGAGCTCGTGATTTACCGGGAGAGTAAAATAACATCGGAAAGCAAGAATTAACACTCAATACATATAGAAGTGCAATGCATACAACATGATGATATGTCATATTAATGCATTGAATTTACTCTTGCAGTCTAGCCAACCATTTAAATGGGGTCTAATAACTAATTCTAGCAATATTGGACTTAAGTCCCACTTTTAATCAAATACCCATTTTTCACTCCTTCATACACAGTATCAAACCGTGGCTCATTCATGCATGACAATGGTACCATTAGATAGCTCTTATTTTTCTAAGAATTTTGATACCTTGTTTACATTTTTTGATAAACGATGAATTTATTATGAATTTTCAAAGTTTCTATAAGTTTTTATCAAATTTTGTGTGTCCCAAAATTTATCTTGTTCCAACATGCATGGTAAAGATATATTTGGATAGAGTTTATTTTTTCTGAGCATTTTGGTAGTTCATTTGCAATTTTTGGAGTTCAAATGAATATTTGGTGAATATTTGAATTTGAGGTTCAAATCTGCCATTTTATGGTTTTCAAATATAACATGTGTAATTAAGTATGAATTTGATACCAGCAGGTAGAGCACATTTGTGTGAACATTTTGGTACCTTGTTTGTATTTTTCTGAGCAAAATTGAATTTATGGTGAATTTTACAAGTTTCATTTAAATTTCTGTCCATTTTAACATTTTCTGGAATATCAAATTAAGCCCAAACGTTTTACACCGAGGGGGTGGCTAGCCCGAGCCACTGACCCGTGGGTCCAGTGCCACGGAGGCAGCCACGCCATCAGCCTGGCCCCAGGATGCTGTAAGCACGACCTCATCAATGGAGGCCACGGCTCGGTCGAGCACGGCCTCGATAGAGGAGCACACGCGTGAGGCCGAGAGGGCACGCATCGGGTGCGCGGCAACGAGGGGAACCTATTGGCAGCGCTACGGACGAAATGTTCACCGGGAAGTGCTTCGACGCGAGCTCTACAAAGGACGAACGGGGAGATGGGAAGGGGTCCATCAGAACCAAGAGCTCACCACGGAGATCAATCCGTGCTCGGCGGAGGCGGGGGAGGCGAGGAGGAGGAGCTCGAGTGATGGCGACGCTCGGTCGGCCGAGGGGAAGACGACCACGGTGCGGCCGATTCCGGGCCTCCCGGCTTGATTCCTTTGGGCGAGGAGGGAGAGGAGGGAGAGGCGGTCACGCCGGTGTGCTCGGCTTGGTTGGAGATGGCCCAGAGCGTCGGCGATTCGGCGGCGACGGCGAGCTAGGGTTCCGGCATCACGGGGAGGAACAAAGAGAGAGGGCAGCAAGTGAGGGGGAGAGAGAGAGGAGCAGGGCGCCGCGGGGCCTTCTTATCCATGGCAAGGGGGCGGCGAGAGCGACACGGGGCGGGGCCGGTTTGGCGAAGCGCGGCAAGGAGACAACGCGCCACGGCTACAGATGGAGGAAGACGATTCTGACGGTGGGGCCCCCTTGTCAGCGTTTTGAACTTTTTCCCTTTTTCTCTTTTCTTTTTCTGTGATTTAAAGGCAGCAGCAGTTAGGGCCTCATTTGGGCATTTTAATTTATTTCAAAATTCTTGAAAATAATCATGGGGTCTCCTCATACCCTGGATAAGCTCCCCATATTTTTGTTTTGAATTTTTGAACTATTTTTGGTAGCAAATAAAATAAGAAGAGAAAATAGGCATTTTAATAATTTCTCTTTATTAGTATTTTTGTGCCATTTTTATTTTGTGTCCAAAATTTACAGAAATGACCTTGGAAATTTCTTGACAAATATGGAAGGTCAAGGTATTTTTATTTTGCCCAAATTGAACACTTTTCTTAGAATTGAATTTGGGAGAGGGAAAAATATCAGGTTTTAATATTTTCAATTTCTTTTCTTTTTCTTTAGCAATTTATTTTGGATGGCATGATGCAAATAATATGATAATTAGGGCTAATTACTTTATTACCAAAAGTGGGCTGTTACACCTTCCCATAGCATGCGTCACAGTCGGACGTTCCTTCACAGCTATGGACGGATGGCAACTAAGCAGCCTGCGGGTAAGTGCAAATCATCTATACCAATATAAAAAGAGCGAGACTGTCAGATCCAAGAGATCTTCACCTTAAACAAGGTGAAATACGACGTCTCACGTGGCTCCAATGATGTATGATGTGCTAATCAAACTAGATCGCAGAAAAGTCGGGCGCTGATCACGCAAGACCTCCTACCTAAAAAAGATTGCTCCAATGATGCCGCAGTCTTACCGCCCACCATGTGTGCATCCTGCTGTCGCGCAACAAAAATCGTAACATGGAACATGTTGTGACAGCCTACACCACGTACAACAAAAATCGTAACAATTTGTGTATTGTTCATGGAGAGGTGATAGACAACAGCCTCCTCTTGCACGAGCAACGTAAGAGTTTTAGCCATGAGCTTCGTGGCAGCTTGGTCGGAAGATTGGCAAGGAGAAACTATGCAATTGACTAATGACGTAGTTGCGGTAGGCCGGAGGACGACACAGACGTCATGAAGGCCACAGGATGGAACTGTCAAGGCTAGGGCAGAGGTCTTGGCAATAGGAAGATGTGCTATCTTTCCAACCTCGTCTACTCCACAAAGGCACATGTAACATTCGTTTCTGAGATAAAATCTTCCGAGGTAAAGCCCCCCTGATTTAGTTCAGCTTTTTGACATGGCTGATTGTATTGTTGTGCCTTCTCGGGGAACATCAGCAGAGCTCTGTCTCCTGTGGAATGATGACCTTCATGTTTCTGTACAAGTTGCAAAATTTCATGTAGCTTATGTTGTTCATATCCCTACTAGTATGTGTTGAGTATATAAGCAATTGTTCGATTAAATTAATCCAAATATAAATCATGAACATGACAGAAACAGTACTAAGCACATACTGATACTTGATGATATTATCATGTACTAAACAGACGGAAGGAAGATCTACACAAATCACTAGTACTGCAGATATGGAAATAAACAGGAGAGGGATAAACGTGTTATACCCTCCAATATGCCAGTTGGCCGTAGCAGCGGCAGCAGCGGCGGCGTTGGCAGTCTCTTGAGAGGCGGCGGCAGCAGTAGTGGCGTCCTCGGTGCTCATGATGATGATGAAGGACACGCGGACGTAGTTGAAGCAGATGAACAGAAGCGAGCAGTCGCGTAAGAGACGTTACCCAAAAACCTAATCGCCCCTCTCCCGTACAGGATGTGGAGAGGCTTGGTTTCGGAGGCCTGCTCTCCCGTCAGCCGTGTACGCGGTGGACGGGATGGGATCACCGGAGGCAGCAACAGCGAGAGGAACAACTATGGCGGCGCGTGGAGCAGATGTGATCTGTTGTGTCTTCTGGAGAGGAGCGACCTCTCTCATATGGACACACAGGCAGGCGAGAGGACAAACAGAAACGCACACAATTAAGAGAGAATTAAGGGACTGGAAACAGACGTACTTAAGAGCCCTTTAGACGAAACGTTTCAGTTGTCGTTCATATTTTTCCTGCGTGATAAAAAGATAACATCGGCTCGGCGAAATTCTCGCAACCGGCGGTGCGCGCGCGTCAAGATGAGGCGAGGCGAGGCGGACGGCGGAGGAGGAGGAGCGCGCGTGTGGAGCACCTCCCTTCTCTTCACAACCAACACCTCATACATGTGGGAGAAGAGCTCACCTTAAAATTTGGTGTACACCACTTGCCATGACATCATGGGTCTTTAGGGACTTTTCTGGAATTGTTAGATGGGCCTAAAACCCACCCCAATATTTCAGCAATCCCCCACCAGATCCCAAAGAACCATGATATTGTCCTTTGTTCTAAACATTGTTTTGATATACCAGTATTTTCAGTGGAGACTCATTAAGGTTGAACATCCACCTAGAGCAAATAGCTACACTACTTCACAACTGACAATGGATTATACCTTGAATTGTCAGTTTGGCGTAAAGTAGTTTCACCACAAGTCTTACCAGTACTAGGCTGCCGAAGGCTGACCCCTCTGGTGGAGCATATTAGTCACACTCCTGATGTATTCATGAACTTACTAGAGATCAACCCAATCTCATAGACTCTGACTAGCAGTCAGGCTCATATAGGTGTGTTCCTCCAAAGATCGCTCTGTAGGATAGCATCTGGCTTATACAAAGCCTTGGAACACATTAAAACAAATGTCAACCTGCCATACCGTTACCGAGAGTAGTGCATCTCCAACGGAGTGGGTTAGTAAAACTACTCTCCTCAGTTAACCACTAGCTTGTTTTCCCAGGTCCTACTTCACGGGATCTCCGATCACATAGGTTGGGTTACTACGATGGCAACTCATGTGGGTTTCATACCCATCTCCCTCGATGCATTTTCTATCACAACACGTGATAGCCCTTTTGTAAAGGGATCTGCTAGATTCTTAGCCAACTGGATATAATCCAACGCTATTACTCCGGAGTTTCTCAAATGTCTGACAGCTTTTAATCTCATTCTTATATGTTTGTTAGACTGCATGTTGTCCTTTGAACTCTTGACCTTGGTAATCACAGTCTGAGTGTCACAGTTCATAAGGATAGTTGGTACTGGCTTTTCAACCACTAGCAAGTCCATCAACAGATCTCGAAGTCATCCTGCTTCGACACCAGATGTGTCCAATGTTGTTAATTCTGCTTCCATTGTCGATCTCGTCAGGATCGTTTCCTTGCAAGACTTTCAGGAAACAACACCACCTCCAAGGGTAAACACATAACCCATTGTGGCTTTATCTCATCAGTATCAGAGATCCAATTCGCATCACAATACCCTTCAAGCACTGACGGGTTTCCAGTATAGTGAAGTCCATAGTTCATAGTACCTTTCAGATAGCACATAATTCTTTCAACAGCATGCCAATGCACATCACCCGGATTGGAAACAAACTGGCTCAATTTGCACACAACAGACATGATGTCAGGCCTTGTAGTGCTCGCTAGGTACATGAGTGAACCAATTACTTGAGAGTATCTCAGCTGATCCTTAGTTGTGCCTTTTAACTTTCGAATCTGCACACTAGGATCATATGGTGTCGGAGAAATTTTGCAGTCCGAATATCCAAAACGACTCAAAATCTTCTCAACATAATGGGATTGCAAAACTGTAATCCCACCCTCATTATCTCTCAATAGCATGATGTTCAGAATAACATCAGCCACACCAAGGTCCTTCATCTCAAAGTTATGAGATAGAAATGACTTAACCTCCTCAATGACTTTGAGGTTGGTCCCAAATATCAGTATGGCGTCAACATACAAGCACATTATAACTCCCTCGCCCCCACCATGGCGTAGTATACGCATTTGTCAGCTTCATTAACAACAAAACCAGCAGAGGTTAAAGTTGTATTGAACTTCTCATGCCACTGCTTAGGTGCTTGTTTTAGACAATATAAAGATTTCAGTAACTTACACACCTTTCCTTCCTAACCATCTAATAAAAATCCATCTGGCTGTTGCATGTAGATTTCCTCGTCTGGCTCTTCGTTCAGGAAAGTCGTCTTAACATCCATCTGGTGCACGAGAAAACCATGCGAGGCCGCCAAAGAGAGTAATACTCGTATGGTGGTCAGTCTGGCTACAGGTGAGTAAGTATCGAAGAAATCTTCCTCTTGTTTCTGGGAATAACCCTTGGCCAAAAGCCTAGCCTTGTACTTTTCAATCGTACCATCGGGGCTAAGATTCTTTTTGAACACCCACTTACATCCCAATGGTTTACATCCATAGGGACGTTCAGTAATTTTCCATGTCCCGTTAGCCATGATGGAGTCCATCTCGCTACGGACCGCTTTTTTCCAGTAAACAAACATCCGGAGACGCATAAGCCTTTGAAATAGAAGTGGCAGTATCATCCACAAGGTACACATGGAAATCATCACCAAAGGAATTTGCAGTCCTCTGTCTCTTGCCCCTACCATGGGTTTCCTTGTAATCCTCCTCAGGATTTTCATCATGTGTTTGTTCATAATATTCTATCGGAATGACAGGTTGAGGAGTCTCATCAGATTCCTGTCTAGAAGTGCTTTGCGTATCTCTCAAAGGAAAAATATCCTCAAAGAATGTAGCATCTTTAGACTCCATAATTGTACCGACCTTCATGTCAGGTACCTCGGATTTAACTACTAGAAATCTATAGCCGACGCTATTCTTAGCCTAGCCCAAATTAACACAGTCCACGGTCTTTGGTCCAAGCTTACGCTTTTTTGGGGATCGGCACATTGACTTTAGCCAAGCAGCTCCAAGTACGCAAGTATGAGAGTGTTGTTCTTCTCTTCTCCCATTGCTCATAGGGAGTGACCTGATTGTCTTTTGTCGGAACTTTATTCAGGACATTACATGAAGTCAATATTGCCTCCCCCCACCATGCCTTGGATAAACCAGATGTATCTAACATGGCGTTAACCAAATCTGTTAGAGTACGGTTTTTCCATTCAGCAACCCCATTTGACAGGGGAGAATAGGGAGGTGTCCTTTCATGAAGAATACCGTGTTCCGCACAGAAAGAATCAAACTCATTTGAGAAATACTCCCCACCACGATCTGGCCGGATTCGTTTAATTTTCTTTTCAAGTTGATTCTCAACTTCTGCCTTATAGATTTTAAAGTAGTGTAGAGCCTCATCTTTAGTGCTTAACAAATATACTTAGAAATATCTAGTGGAATCCTATGAGTGTCATGAAGCTTCTTTTTCCACCTTTAGTCAACACACCAGTCATCTCACAAAGATCAGAATGTATGAGTTCTAATGGTGCCAAGTGTCTCCCCTCTGCAGCTTTATGAGGCTTGCGAGGTTGCTTTGCTTGCACACACGAATGGCACTTAGAACCTTTGGCCAAAGTGAAACTCGAGATTAAATTCAATTTTGCTAACCGCGTCATACAACCGAAACCAATGTGACAAAGACGTGAATGCCAAACTTCTGTTTCATTAACATTCGAATGAATATTGTTCACGACTTTATTACAAAAATATGCGAGGGATAAGCAGAACAGACCTCCGCATTCATAACCTTTTCCAACAAATAGTCCATATTTCGTAACAACAACTTTATTAGACTCAAAGACCTATTGGGTTGTGGGTCAAACTTTAAAATTTTCCGTAACCTTGCCGCCAAGATCTATTCTATGAAGATATGCTGCACCCCATAACACTAGATCTAGATACTTACAAACACCGTTGCGGAAGATCTTGTGTTTGTCGAAGCAGATGTCGGTGAAGCCTGATGAAGAATCTAACATCCACGCCGGGAGGTGAGATTGTTGCCGGTCCGTCGTCGAGGAACTACTTGCGCAGCCCTGCTCTAACAGTATCCACACGTACGCCACGCCAATCCGTCAAGCACGTTCGCCGCCTAGAGCTACTAGCACCGATGAAGAGAGACTGCCTTTCAGCGTAGATTTAGTGCTAGATCTAATTGGACTCGATTAGATCTATATGAGACTAGAGAGATCTAATTCTCAACACATGAGATCTACTAGAGAGAGATTAGATCGAAGTCTAATTAGAGCGCCATCTAGATTAGAGCTTCGTCTAATTGCACAATATCTAGAGAGAGGAACTTGTGCAAGTCAATTGGATTATTCTCCTTGTGGGAGGGGGTGGAGTATATAAAGGGGAGCAAGGGGAGGAGGTGCTTGGGGCGGGGCAAAGCCCCCCTTGGTGCGTCGGCCCTAGGGAGGCCGGCCCCTCTCCCAAGTCGGTTTGGGAGAGGAGTCCTTGTCCAACAAGGACTCCCGGCCTCCCTTCCCTTTTATCTTTTTGCCTTTTTCCTTTTACAATTCAGACTCTTTTAAATCTCCAAATCAAACAAGGAAAGAGAGGAGGGGACTTGGTGCGGCCGGCCTGGAGGTGGGGCCCATGCGGCCGGCCCACACTAGGTGTGGCGCGGCACGCAGGGCACCCCCCCCCCCCTCTCTCTCCTCCGACGCATCCCCCCTTCCTGGCAAACCTCCGAAACTCTTCCGGAACCAAATATACTCTATAGATAAAATCATCGACTCTATCCACTGATGTCGGAAACACTTCCCGTCATCCCGGAACATCTCATGTTCGCCATATTTCTCTCGTAGGAAATTCTGCCCTATACCGGCATCATTTCCTCTCATGATAATTTCACCGGAACTTCTCTGAATCACTCTGGAGTTGTTCCCGCGACATCGGAGGGACTCCGACCACTTCTCATAACCACAAAACTAAAACTTTATTCTTTCAATAAAAGATTGACTCACAGCTTAAGTGTGTGACCCGAAAGGTTCAGTAAACACAATAACCAGCATTGGGACCTAGACGGTCGTATTCGCTCCCGTGTGTTCATGAGTGAACGACAGAACCTGTGTGTTACTCATTAAGCTAATCCCCTTACGTACATGATACCAATGATATCTTGAGATTGAGACAATGTGCTCTAGTGTGATCAAACCCTTTGATCATAACACATATTATTCTCGTACCAACACTAGTACAGAACGACACATTGGATACCCCTCTATGCCAACGGCAAGAGTTAGGCGACGAAAAAATGAGCTCCGCCCGCTTCCGCGAGTGCGCGCGCGTGCTAGTCGGTCGATGGGCCTAACACAATGGTAACGGAGGCTGAAAAGATCTTCGTTGCTCATATATAGGCAACGGAAGAAAGAATATCTCCGTTGCTGATATTGCCACATCAGAAACGGAGATCGGTCTATCTCCGTTTCCCATGTGAAGGCACATTAAGCGGTGCCGGTATTAATATCTCCCACTCTAGTACTGTATCTCACTCTCACTCTCAGTCTCACTTTCCCCAGTTCCTAACCCTAGCCGCACACGCTCTCCTCCTACTTCACCCATCGAGAGCGAACCCCTCCGGTGCCGACGGAAGTCAGGATGGAGCATCTTCCTCCTCCCACCCTCCGAGGCGCAGCCCGGATCTCCCCTACAACTGGGGCGAGATCCCCGGCGACTGCGGTCGCGAGTTCATTCCGAGCCGTCAAATCCCATCCGGATCCACGGCGGCGGCGGCCACCGACGCCCGGATCTCATCCTCATCGTCCTCCTCGGACGATGAGGACGAGGATCTGGAGGTCGGTCTCCTCCTCTCTCGCGCCTCCTTTGAGCGTGAGCGCGCGGAGGGTGTCATTCGGGCGTCTGCGATGCAGAGAGCTATCCGCATCTCCGCCGCCGAGCACGCGATAGAAGCCGCCGAGGAGGCGTTGTTCCAGACGCCTCTCCGGGCGGCCATAGACCGCTCTCTTCTCCCTGGCCAGGGCCCTGGGCCAGATGCGGCGGCGGCAGCGGTGGCGGCAGCGGAGGAGGAGGATGAGGAGGAGGAGGAGGACGCTCCGGTGTTCGAGCAGGATGAGGTCTCCTCTGACGTCTCCTCTGGCAGTGGCTCCGGCGTCGACGCCTGGGACGCAATCCACGATGGAAAGCGACCTCGCCTCGCCTAACACTAGTACAGAACGATACATCGGATACCCCTCTATGGAAACGGCAGGCGTTAGGCGACGGAGAATCGCGCTTTCCGCGCGGCCAGTGCGAACAAACCTGACCTGGGCCATGGCTGGCCCGTCAACATAGGTAACGGAGAAAGTATTAACTCTGTTACCCATAGTATTGGCAACGGTCTTAATTCTGGCTCCGTTTCCGATATGTGCCTCTATAGCAACGGAGACTTTTGTGTGTCCGTGTGCAATGTGGACACGTTCCATCTTCTTGGAATTCGATGCGAGCGGAGTAACTGCTATGGCGTAGTGGCGTAGTGACGCCGCGGCACCGCCCACTACTCCTTAAAAACCCACGATCTCCCTGCTATCTCAGTACGCCACTTCGCCGCAGCCATGGATACTCCTAGCAACTCCTCGGGCGTTTGCCGCAGCAGTTTCCCGCTTTCGCTGAATTGGAACCGCGTCGTCGTGCCGGAGGCCGTCGCGCAGAGGCACTGGCAATATAGGAGGCCAGTGCCCTGGTCAAATGTTTGCCTCCCCGCTGGCTGGCGCGTCAACCACAGGAGGGTGCCTATGCCGCCGGAAGAGGACACGGGATCCTCGGGCGCCCGCGACAGCAGCCGCTCGCCGCGGCGGAGAGACGCTTGTCCGCGGTCGCCTGGATGGAACTGCGTCATTGTCGGGCAGGCCGTCGCGGAGCGGCACTGACAATATAGGAGGACAGTGCCATGGTCAAAGGTTCGGCTACCCGGTGGCTGGCACCTCAACCGCGCGTCGGTGCCTATGCCGCTGGAAAGAGTTGAGCTGCTTCAGAGCCGCCGGCTCCTCCTCCCGCTGGATCTGCGCGACGATCCTGCCTACGACGACGACGAGATGTGGGAGGGGCACACGGGCGGCGATGACATCGTCGGCGAGGAGCCGCGCGACGACACGGACGACTACGTGGCTCTCCTCGCATACAAGCAGGAGAAGGCGGAGGCCGAGGAGTAGTTATAGTTATGTATTTTTATGTTCTTCAACTTCAATACTAGTAGAGATCAGTATAAGCCCAGTGTGTCAGTGAAAAAATCAAAGGAAACGGTTGTTTATACCCTCCGTTTCCGATGTTCTACTTTGCTATAAATGCGCCCTTCACACAGCCCTAAACTCCATCGCTCTCGCTCTCAGCCTCACTCTCAAAGTGTGGCGGCGCCTCCACGCAGCACCAGATCTTAGCTCCACCGTGGCGGCGCGCATCTCCCTCCCTCCGACCGTGGCGGCGCGCATCTCTCTCCTCCGACCGTGGCGGCGCTCATCTTCCTCTCCTCCGACCGTGGCGGCGCGCATCTCCCTCCCTCTGACCGTGGCGGCGCGCATCTTCTTCTCCTCCGACCGTGGCGGCGCGCATCTCCCTCCCTCCAACCGTATCGGTGCGCATCTTCCTCTCCTCCGACCGTGGCAGCGCGTACTCGTTCTTTGCTCCACCCGGGCAGATCTCGTCGCCCGATCTGTAGCTGGAGGGCGCATGGCGTGTCGATCCGAGGACGACGAGGACGACTACGTACTCCCGCCGCCAGATCCGAAGGTAATACATCTATTTGTGACCGGCCGTCATGCCGACGAACTAGGGTTGTTGTCATTGTTCTGCTTAGGTTTTCTTCCATAGGACACTCATGAACAGAACTAGAACTAGGGTTGTAATACATCCGAGGACGATGAGGACCACCACTGGCGGATCCACCTTGAGCCAGCTGGGTGCACAGGACACCGGGAGAAGGAATTTTTCTTTCTAAATTAGCATTTTTTCATCACATATGCACCCCTAAAAATTGTTTTAAATGTATTGTGGTAACATGTGTGCATCCTGATTCAATATGTTCTAGCTCCGCCACTGAGGACGACTACATAGTGTCGCTCGAAAAGAACATAACTAGCACAAATCGGAAGTGTATGAAACTCATGGCTGACTTATCTCCTTTGCAAAACAGATGTACATTTCGGTGACACTGTATAAAAAGCTGGGTCCTTAGCCAAGGTGCGCTTGTCGTCCGGCATAATTGTTGGTACACAACAACTATGCAATGGATTTGTAAGTTTGTTATTCTGTCTTATGCATCCTTTTGTGTTGTATGTCCTTTATGCTAGATGTATAGTGAGCTAACATGGAGTCATATATTCTCTCTTTGCATTTCAGTGACCACTTTACAAAAGTGGCACCTTCAGTACATCAGCACTCGCCTATTGCACTATGTGCAGAGCATGGTGCTGATCCGTTTAGCTCATTTAAATGAGCTAAATACAAGGTCGGGGACAAAGCGGCGAGTTGATTATATTTTGGCGACACCGTCCAAGAAGAAGATTGAATTCATGAACTCTAACAGCAAGTCATGAAGATAAATTAAGTTGGAAATGACAAGGATAAGTTTAGAGAGGCATGACATAGATAGATTTAGCTAGACATGTCAATGATAGATTTAGAGAGGCATGACAATGAAGATAAGTAATTGGTTGTCTTGTGATGCAATGTATCGGTGACATTTGTTATACCTTATGAATGAATTTGTTAGCATTTTTATGCTTCTGCTGTGAAATTTTAAATGTCCAGTGCCAAATCTATTCCTGTTCTAGGCTTATGAAGAAAGCTTAATGCAAACGAGCAGAAACAGAATCTCCGTTTCTGATGTCCAGATACATCGGCAACGGAAACTGGATGGCAACCGTAGCCAAAATCAAGCCTCATCGGTGACGGTTTTTCTTGTCCGTTGCCGATGAGAGCCTTCACATCAGTGACAGGGTCGTGGACACGGACCCTTTCTCCGTTGCCGAAGTGGTTTTTGGCCCGTTTCCAATGTGTCGTTCTGTACTAGTGTAAGGTAAATGACCGCTCTGTTAGCTACTTATTTAGCTCGGTTTGCTCTGTTAGTTAGCTCTGTTCAGCTATGTATTTGCTATCTTAGCTACTTATTTAGCTCGGTTTGCTTTGTTAAGCTATGTATTTGCTATGTTAGCTACTTATTTAGCTCGGTTTGCTCTGTTAGTTAGCTCTGTTCAGCTATGTATTTGCTATGTTAGCTACTTATTTAGCTCGGTTTGCTTTATTTAGCTATGTATTTTCTATGTTAGCTACTTATTTAGCTCGGTTTGCTCTGTTAGTTAGCTCTGTTCAGCTATGTATTTGCTATGTTAGCTACTTATTTAGCTCGGTTTGCTTTGTTTAGCTATGTATTTGCTATGTTAGCTACTTATTTAGCTCGGTTTGCTCTGTTAGTTAGCTCTGTTCAGCTATATATTTGCTATGTTAGCTACTTATTTAGCTCGGTTTGCTTTGTTTAGCTATGTATTTGCTATGTTAGCTACTTATTTAGCTCAGTTTGCTCTGTTAGTTAGCTCTGTTCAGCTATGTATTTGCTATGTTAGCTACTTATTTAGTTCGGTTTGCTTTGTTTAGCTATGTATTTGCTATGTTAGCTACTTATTTAGCTTGGTTTACTCTGTTAGTTAGCTCTGTTCAGCTATGTATTTGCTATGTTAGCTACTTATTTAGCTCGGTTTGCTCTGTTCAGCTATGTATTTGCTATGTTAGCTACTTATTTAGCTCGGGTTGCTCTGTTAGTTAGCTCTGTTCAGCTATATATTTGCTATGTTAGCTACTTATTTAGCTTGGTTTGCTCTGTTAGTTAGCTGTTCAGCTTTGTATTTAGCTCGGTTTGCTTTGTTTACTGCTTATTGGCTCTGTTTATTAGCTTTGTTTGCTGTTTTTAACAAAGAATATTCGTTGTTTCAAGGGCTTGGTGGATGCTTGGTGACGATGCTGCCGTGAAGACCTAGGAGCAGGGCTCCATACACGGTGTCGTCACCAGGAGCAGTACATTTTGCGCAGCAGGAAAGATAGTAGATGTTCATCTGGCGGCCGTGAAGACATAGGAGCAGAGCTCCAGCCACGCGCACTGATGAACTTTTGTAAAGCAGGGCGTACAGGAATACGGTGACGACCGGGCGGCCGTCTAGTCGCATCGAGCAGGGCTCCATCGACGGCACAGCCCGTCACCGTGTTTTTTTTGTTTTCCTGTAACCCTTATTAGAAACGGTTATTAGCAAAACTCCGTGTCTAATGTTAAATACATCAGAAACGGTTTATCTCCTCCATTGCCGATGAGAGCCTTCACATCAGTGACAGGGTCGGGGACACGGACCCTTTCTCCGTTGCCGATGGGTTTTTTGGCCCGTTTCCGATGTGTCATTCTGTACTAGTGCAATATCATTGTCTTTTCTCATTCCGTATTTATATTATCCCGTGATTAATCATGATGTGTCTGGCCAGACGATTGGGTGACAATAATAATACTGAGATGGCCTAGAGGATGTATCTCTCCATCGTCTAGAGGTGTAAGTGCCATTCTTGAATAATCTCTGTTCCAATACATTATTCTAGTTCACGCCCAAAAGTCACCGTTATGGTCCCCAGTAATGGCCGGACGTTAAGTGACAATCAAAGCATGAGTGTCGAATAAGCGGTCACCAGATATTCTCATAGCAAAGGAATTCAGCTAATGAAAACAAAACATATGATCAATTGCTACCTTCATCGTTGACGATTAGTCTCTTAGCAAGATCATACAATGGGTCGGTTCAGTACTATTGTCATTCCAACAATAAACTCCTATAGTTGTGTGACTTATACAAAGTCATGATCAGGAAAAATGATCATCAAACAACAAGATAGGCTAGTCTTAGAGACAAGACCAGGAACGCTTTTACTTGTTCGTATCTCTACACCTGTATTGGAGGTTTTCCTCTTGAACACGTTGTATTTGCTATTCAAGTGCCCAATACAGTTATAGCATAAAGATATAAACATTAATAATAAACTTGGAGATAAATAATAACTAAATTATTATTGTCTCTAGGGCATATCTCCAACAGTCTCCCACTTGCACTAGAAACAATAATGATTCTAGTTAGCACGATGACATGACACCAAATGGAACTAAGGTGCCACTCACGCTTTGCATGCGCTCTGAGACTGTGTCCAAACTTTGATCCAATCAAAGTACATAAACTTGTTTAACTCCTCACATTCAAACTTGACAATGTAAGTCGGATATATTAGGAATTGGATATCGGTCTATCCGGTTCCGTAGTAGTATTAATAATATCAAGCGTCTCCGAATGATATTATCATACCGTCTATTGAAACCTCACCAAGTCAATGACTTATCCAATAACTTGCTTATCATGACGTCTCACATCAATGATGCAACTATCCTTATAGAAAATATATTTATGTTGTAGAATCCACTCATAATATACAAGTGATTTGATAAAATCAAAACACCAAATATTTATCAATTGAAAATTGCATTTATCAGATTAAATCAATTAAGATCTGATTTCATAATTCCACTACAAATACGTATATGAGGAACTTCTCTACATACACTATTTGAAGCTTTACAAAATCAACTAAGTCATCATTCTTTTGTAATATCACTATTGGGTCCTTTTACCAAACCCTCAGGATCAATTACACTTTTAATTAACTGCCTTTATGAGAAAACTTTTACCAAGTATTTCTCTTATTGCCGGTGGCCAAATAAAATTTAGCACTTTGGAAACTTTCCGGCTTATGTACTATATATAGCAATGAGATAAGCAAAATCACATTAAATATGATTTGATCTTATTCCTCTCTATTCGCTCATCATTGACTACGAATGTCAATGTGTCTTGCAAATATCACGCTATGAATTCTTGATCAAATTTCTTTGACTCAAGACACAATTCGAATTACCTTTCAGAATTGTACTTAGCACATTCATACTCATGTTTATTAAATTCTTAATCTATCTCATAGACAAAATTTAATAAGACACTTTCCGACCTTTTATTTAAAACTCTTTTAAATCTTATTTCACAAGATATACATTTTTGAATTCGGCCTAGCCTTATTCAACAAATATAATATCAGCTCCCACTGTCTTTTAAGTCCCTTCGATTTATATAATGAAAAGAATAAAATTCTTACTCATTAATACGACCACTTCAAACACTCATAATATAATTATCCAGATTATTCTCATAATCCAAATGAATTATTCTTAGCAATCTTTGCTACTTTAGTCCAACAACAGCATTGAGCAATTGATATGATAAGTTTTGCAACTTCTCACTATCATTTATTCGTCCTTGATAAAACAATTTTAATCAAGACTAGCTCTATGAATATTAATATTCATATGTCCTTTCTTTATGAAATATTCATGCCAGTGATTTCACATCACGTCCAAACTACTCTCAAGATTAAATCTTGGAGTACATGAATTTTTCTTGGACTCCTTTATGACATATACCGTCATTTATGAGTATTCATTATCTGCTTGTAATTTTCTTTGCTTTAATCATGTTCCTGGACATTTTAATAATTCAATCACTAGGTGATTTAATCATCAAATTCCTCACATGACTATCATCATAATACTTAATTCGAATCATGTATAACCTACATGATTCCTGGACAAAGTAATGATATGGAAACATTTGCATGTTACCCTCTCATTCTAACACTTGTCCAAAGACTCCCAGTCTTAATTTAGTATTTTGATTTCCACTCTCTCTTCATGAGAAGACACTTTTCTCCAATTCTAAAGTCAACAAGCTTTAGAATTATGTGTGGAAAACAACTGCCAATATAATACTTTGGACTTTACCTTTATGCAAAACATTTATTCAATTCGAATCCATACTTGAGATTCACAATTGAAAAACTTGGAACTTTCTATCAAAATAACTCTAAGTTAAAATTGATATAGGTCCCCTAATACAAACAAAATAATCTATATTTAGTGGGTAATTTGGAATTCTATTTCACATCACATCAGAACAAGACCTCTTGACATTATTATAACATTTCCTTTTAATCTTTATCTTGCAAAAGATTTTATTACCATGATAATTTCGAATTACCAAAATTCATCATGAGTAATTTGACTAAGAAAACTTTCTTTCGTCAACAATGTTACAATAATTTATTAAGTCCTTTTAACTTCATCAAATACCTTTGATTCCTTTATTTTGATTCTCACATTCTCCCACTGAATTATATGAAATATTGCATCTTCAATAATTTCATTAACTCTATTTCATTAATATGAAGCATCATATTAAATCTTCAATAGAATTGAATTAATGGGTAGATTCCACTCCTTTATGTAAATTTCGAAATCTACTAGTGCCTAGCACTTTGCCAATTTCGAATCTACCAAATGCCCAGCATTTTGTGGATTTCGATTTTCATAAATGCCTAGCACTTTATGAATTTCGAATTTCTCTAAGTGTCCAGCACTTTTGTGATTTCAGTTTTATCAATTTAATTTTAGAGATAACTTTAAGAGTCTCAAAGAGAACCAACGAAAAGTATAACTCCAAATTAAAGATTAAACCAACTTAATTATTACTCAAAACTTTAAGTAATATCTTGAATCAAAACAATAAAGACTTAACAAACAAAACTTAATGACATATTACAATAAAGAAGATCATAAACCGAATTCACAATAATTGGAATTCCCACACATACTTTATTTTCGAACAAAACTCTGTTCCAGAATATAAAATATTCATTACAAAATGATCGAACTGAAAATAACTCTTATTTAAAGTCCTAGTGTAAATCTTCTTCATTGACTTGGATTGTAGACATAGTGGTGATCATGCGCCATAAAATGCGTTCCTCCACTATGTTACTTCTGGGATGATTAGCTACACTCCAAGTGCAGTTTCAATGTCACTCCAGAATTTCCTCTTCCTTCCAGCATTAGCTCCTTCCAAAGTACCTGCCACTGGTGCAAGTGTGAGCATCAATTAGTATCTCATACCAACGATCATAATTGCTGAAATTATGTCAATATGTATAACTCTTATACCTGTCCTGGTCCAGTTTAGATCCCCATGTTGAATATCAGCTTCTGCTTCCTTGAGTAAGGCAAACAGCATCTGAACTGGCCACTCATCCGCCATGCGATTATACATCGCCACAAAGGCATGATATGCAGGTGGTAGTGCCGTCAGTATAATTCACTGAAAAACTCATGACTAATTGGATAACCAAGATGTCTAAGTTTTTCCTCTATTCCAGTTACCCTGATTTCAAACAGTTGAATGGGTTCACCCAACTCAAGCCGAATGTTTATCAGTTCCCTCTTTAGATTGTAACGCTCAGTGCGTACTTGACTTATGAACTGAGGTTTTAATACTTCCATGAGACAGAAGGGACGAAGGTCTTGAAAACGACCGCCAGCTCGGGATCAATACAAGCATGCATGAGCTCCTTGACAATACACTCTTCACAAACATGTGAGGCCCACCATGGGCTTCATCGTATGTGTCTATGGGATTCAGAACTTGTTCCTTTCCTGTGTTCTTCAGAACACTCATCATGTGGTGAAACCACTCTCCAAAGTTGTTTCCATTTGCAGCTAACGGTGCACAACTCAACATCTGATTGAAATGGTACTTTTCAAAGTGGTCATACTCTACAACAAAACAAGTTTATCCAGACTTTTGGTTTATTACTAATTTTGATGCACTACTTTAAATCAATTAAATTGAATTTAAGATATACTCCCACTAAGCCCAATAATCCTCGTGATTGGCGCTAAGTGATTCAGGACCCGATAACCGGACGAAACAAGCATGGATACATGACATGTCACGTGAGCGACCAGTAGGCACTATGCCAGTTGTAGTAGCTACAACTCATGTTCGTCTTTCAGCGTGCGTGTTCCAAACTCATAACTTTGTATGCTAGGACTTCAAGACAACCAACCGATGATCCTGCTGGAATGGTTCGCGCCCGCCTCCCAAACCCTTAGCACACATTACTCATGGAAACATGGAGCACGATGACAAGCATCTGGCTTGATGGTGCCACAGTTGGATGAACACGATTTTCTTGATATTTTACTTGAGGATTCATCCTAATAAATGACTACTTGCGCAATCAAGGTGCAAAAACAACAAAGGATAAACATCACAGACAATTAATAATAATTCATGTGCTTTGGTATAGCCTTTGTTATTCTCCGGAAGTTCTTGACGCTCGTCCTTGAGGATCACCATCATCATAATTCCCGGTCACAGCAAAATCCCCGAGTGAAAATTACCGTAGCCGAAAACTCGCCAATTACTTGTCACCAGCATAGCCGCCGGCGCCTCCTCCCGGTCCATGCGATGAACTCTTCTTCGCTTACTTGTCGATGACGAACTCGATCAATTATTTTGGTTTTGCTACTAGGATGTTACTGTAGTTAAATGTTTCCGATATGCATGTTTGTGCAAATGTGTATCTTATTGGGTTGCAGGTAAAACTTTAAAATTTTCCGTAACCTTGCCACCAAGATCTATTCTATGAAGATATGCTGCACCCCATAATGCTAGATCTAGATACTTACAAACACCGTTGCGAAAGATCTTGTGTTTGTCGAAGTAGATGTCGGTGAAGCCTGATGAAGAATCTCACGTCCACGCCGGGAGGTGACATTGTTGCCGGTCACGTCCACGCCGTTCTAACAGTATCCACACGTACACCGCGCCAATCCGTCAAGCACGTTCGCCGCCTAGAGCTACTAGCACCGACGAAGAGAGACTGCCTTTCAGCGTAGATTTAGTGGTAGATCTAATCGGGCTCGATTAGATCTATATGAGACTAGAGAGATCTAATTCTCAACACATGAGATCTACTAGAAAGATTAGATCGAAATCTAATTAGAGCGCCGTCTAGATTAGAGCTTCGTCTAATTTCACAATATCTAGAGAGAGAAACTTGTGCAAGTCAATTGGATTATTCTCCTCGTGGCAGGGGGTGGAGTATATAAAGGGGAGCAAGGGAGGAGGGGCAAAGCACCCCCCTTGGTGCGCCGGCACTAGGGAAGCTGTCCCCTCTCCCAAGTCGGTTTGGGAGAGGAGTCCTTGTCCAACCAGGACTCCCTCCCTTGCCTTTTATCTTTTTGCATTTTTCCTTTTCCAATTCGGACTCTTTTAAATCTCCAAATCAAACAAGGAAAGAGAGGAGCGGACTTGGTGCGGCTGGCCTGGAGGTGGGGCCCATGCGGCCGGCCCATACTAGGTGTGGCGCGGCAAGCAGGGCAACCCCTTCTCTCCTCCGGCGCATCCCCCCTTCCCGACAAACCTCCGAAACTCTTCCGGAACCAAATATACTCTATAGATAAAATCATCGACTCTATCCATTGATGTCGGAAACACTTCCCGGCATCCCGGAACATCTCATGTTCGCCATATTTCTCTTGTAGGAAATTCTGCCCTATACCGGCATCATTTCCCTCTCATGATAATTTCACCGGAACTTCTCTCAATCACTCCGGAGTTGTTCCTACGACATCAGAGGGACTCCGACAACTTATCATAACCACAAAACTACAACTTTATTCTCTCAATTAAAGATTGACTCGCGGCTTAAGTGTGTGACCCGAAAGGTTCAGTAAACACAAAGACATGTCCGGGAACTTACCAGACAATAACCAGCATCGGGACCTAGACGGCCGTACTGGCTCCCGTGTGTTCATGAGTGAATGACAAAACCTATGTGTTACTCATTACGCTAAGCCCCTTACGTACACGATACCAATGATATCTCGAGATTGAGACAATGTGCTCTAGTGTGATCAAACCCTTTGATCATAACACATATTATTTTCGTACCAATATCATTCTCTTTTCTCATTCCGTATTATATTGTCCCGTGATTAATCACGCTGTGTCTGGCCAGACGATTGGGTGACAATAATAATACTGAGATGGCCTAGAGGATGTATCTCTCCATCGTCTGGAGGAGTAAGTGCATTCTTGAATAATCTCTGTTCCAATACATTATTCTAGTTCACGCCCAAAGGTCACCGTTATGGTCCCCAGTTACGGCCGGACGTTAGGTGACAATCAAAGCATGAGTGTCGAATAAGCGGTCACCAGATATTCTCATAGCAAAGTAATACAACTAATGAAAACAAAACATATGATCAATTGCTACCTTCATCGTTGATGATTAGTCTCTTAGCAAGATCATACAATGGGTCGGTTCAGTACTAGTGATGATGAGACTGACGCTCCATTGGCTAATGCTAGACCTCCAGATCCAGATGATCCCGACTTTGACCAATATATGTATGCTTCTATTTATTTTACTTAGTTTATTTGCTTAGCATGAATTCTATTTATTTTATTTGCTTCACATGCCTTCTAATTATTTCACTTAGTTTTTTTGATTTACACGCTTTCTATTTATTTTATTTTCTTTTGCATTCGTACTAATCAGTTTAATGTTTGTCATTGCAGGCCACAGAAACATGGTAGGAAGCAGCTCAAGCAGCTTGAAAGGGAGAGGGGGCGGGAAGAAAGCAGGGAGGAGAGGGAGAGGGGGCATGATGAAGCCCCTCAACACCGTGATCCAGGCGGTGGGGAGGAGGGAACAGGAGGAAAGAGGCGGAGGATCTAGAGTCGGCGGTTCCTCGAGAGGGATCGAGGGTAGGCCTCCGAGGAGGAAGAGGAGGGAGGTGGGCGAGGAGGGGAGGAGACAGAGGGGGGACGAGGGTAGGAGACAGAGGGGAGGCGGGACGAGGAGAGGAGAGGGTGGAGGAGATGGAGAGGGATGGGTGGGAGGACGAGGTCCCGTCAGCTGATGGCTCCGATTCTGAGGAGGAGGAGGGTGGTGAGGAGGTGACTAGTGACGTGTACCTGCAAGGTCCGGTAGCGCTCCCAAAGTCAATCCCGCTAGCACAACGCCTTTGGTTGAATCAAACGGCTCTACGTAAGATGCACATTCTATCTAATATTTTTCTTACATTTTGCAACTTAAATCTCTCGACACATTCTAATTAATATTTTTGTTTCCCGGTTTTGCAAATAGGTTCAAGAAGCATGAAGATGGAGGGCGGCACATGGGGCACGTGTTTGGCTGTCTGATGAAGACCCACTACCCGGGGTTGGTGACACGCCCTAAAACCGGTGAGGTCGTGCCAGCTACGCGATGGGAGGACTACAAGCTTCGTTCTGACACCACCCACGGCTCTAAGTACGAGGCCATACTCCACGATTTCTGGGTAAGTTAGCAACCACATTTCTTTTAGCACATCTCATTGAATGAACTAACTTACGCATTCGTCGTGCTTAATTGCAGGAGTTCTTTAGATGCGAGGAGGGGAAGGAGGCCGAGTGCAGGAATATCCTCATTAAGATGGGCGTCAAGAAGGTGACGGACATGATCTACGAGGCGCATGTCGCTGTTGTCGTCAGGATTGAGGCGGCCAAGGGGTCGAAATGCACAAGGGAGAAAGCCATTTATAAGTACCCCAAGGCTCACGAGTATAATTCGGTAAGTTTACTTCTTGTTATTCCTTACATACATGCATGGCTAACACTTGAGTTATTCTTCATGCATACTAACCACATACTCGTTTATGTAGGTGAGGCCTACCTGGTGCGCCTCCCAGGCGGAATGCTGGAGGCGGCTGTCGGCTTGGTGGGACTCTGACGAGTGGAGGGTGATGAACGCTAGTGCCAGGGCGAATCGGTTGACCGTGAAGGCTACGCACCACCAGGGTAGCCAGTCCGTGGGTGGGTACGCCAAGCTATATGTAAGTGTTTATTTTTCACAAGTTCTTTATGCATGCTTGATTAGGCGGAACAAGATATGCTCTTCTAACCATATCACTTTTAATTGTTGGCGGCTCACAATAAGGTGCCAGAGCCTAACACGTACCAGTCGTTCCACATGGCCAAGCTGGCATCCGCCAAAAAGGCCAATCCGTTTGATCCCGCTACTCCCAGCACCTCTTTCAACTTGCCCACAGCCAATCGCAAGAAGAAGTACGATGATGCGGTAAAGGCGAGGGAGGGGGAGACCTTTGACCCGAGCTCCCGGGACTTGGACCCGGTGCTGGTCATGACGTCAAGAGAAGGACTGAAGCACGGTCGGCCTGCTCTTGGATCCAGCACCTTCCCTCTAGGGATGGAGGGCCTAGCCAGCATGAGGGCTAGGTCTACGAGCTCCAGCCTGCAGATCCAGAGGCGCGACGAGCCTGCACGTGACCTACGAGCGGTCAGTTTCATTAAAATGATGCGTCCTCTAGTTATTTGCATGTTTTCGTTGTAACTAATGCAAACCATTTCATTGGATCAGGCGATGGAGGAGATGGCAGCACCGAACGCAGCCCTAGAGGAGCAGCACAGGCAGCAGGATGAGCAGACGAGGAAGGAGATGGAGGCGATGCGGGCACAGATGGCGGTCTTCGCGGTGAGTTTCATGCGCATAAGATACCAACGGTAGTCTACTGTTTAATTTACTAACCTTGCTTCTCAACAATAATATGCAGAATATGTTCCGCGCCAACGGTATGATGGTTCCCGACATGGCACAGTTTCAAGCGATGGTGATTCATTCATCTCCGCACACTACCGTAAGTTCTCATGTTCAAAGTTTTTTATGTCTTTTTACCATGTCCTTCTAACCGGTGCTAACCATCTAATTCTTCATGCATGTAGGCCTCTGTCGCGGCCTCGAACGGATCGCCCTTGCCCCAGACACCCGGAGCAGCAGAAGGAGCAGCAAACACTACTCCGCCAGCTTCAACAGTCCGTCAGGTAGTTAGCTCAAACCATCGTAGCTCTCCCCTGCCATACTGTCGAAAACTTACTTTGATGTTGATTAATCATACATGTCAACTAGCAATTATTTGCACTACCCATATGCTTAGCTTGTCATACTACTTTGTGCAATATGCTCATGTATGCCACAAGTACCCGTTATTTTTTCATGAATGCTAGTTCATTCATTCATATGTACTTGTGTTGAATTCATGTATCTTTTTCATGGATGTTGGAAACCTCACGCCTTTATCTTTTTCCCATGTTTTAGATGGATTGGAGCTAGGAGCGGATGGCAGCGATGGCATGATGACCGGGAGTTGGTTCGCCATTGTTTTGTTGTGCTTCATTGATGTAATCGGACCGGCTTTTTGTTGTTGTGATACATTTGGACTCGAATATGGCACTATGTGATATTTTGGACACTATGTGATGTTTTGGATGATATATGTGATATTTTGTGTGAGATATGGGATGTTTTATGTATATATGTGTTCTGTTATTGTTCTGTAATTTTTGAAATGCAGCAATTAAGAAAAAACAAAAAAACTGGAAAATTTGGTCATCTTTGCCGTGTGCAGCACATGGCAAAGGCTGACCAAAAACCTGGAATATCGGATGCCAGGATACACAGGCTGCTGACACGTGTCCTCTTTGCCGTGTGTCACACTAAGCACACGGCAAAGAGTTGAGCACGTTGCCTTGCGCGGCACACGGCAAAGAGCTAAGAACTTTGCCATGTGTCGTTGGCAACACACGGCAAACCTTGACAGCTGGGACCCACGCTGTCCGTCTTTGCCGTGCGAAAGCACACGGCAAAGATTTCAGACTTTGCCGTGTGTCGCACACGGCAAACAACCCACCGTCACCGTCCATCGTCGTCAAGGCAATGTGGGTCCCGCCGTTTGTCTTCGCCGTGCGCCCGACATCCGACACATGGCAAAGAATTCTTTGCCGTGCAATTCTCGCCGTGTGCTCTTTGCCGTGTGTGGCACACGGCAAAGACGTCGCCGTGTGCTTTTGGGTCTTCGCCGTGTGCTTTGGGCACACGGCAACGTATCGCTCTCTCGTAGTGGGAGTACCGCCTAAAAGGAAAACAAAAGAGGTGACAAAAAAAGGAGCACTACAAGTGAGGCTTCTTGGAAAAGGCCCCCCGACTTGTGGACTTACAGACATGCATTCCACCAAATGCACAGCGCTGCCCAAAGGGTCAACACCGTAGAAAAGTAGAACACTCTTTGCGACGGGTAGGTACTAGGGCCATCTTAATTGAAGGCATTGCTTGGTTCCACGTGAAGGGAGCTTGTCCGATTATTTGTCTGAGCACATGAAACAATTCATGAACAAAATCACTATGGACCTTGATGGGTTACATTACATGTCCAAAACGTAGGATATCGGCCACATCTGTAAGGACCAGCCAGACTAGGAATTGCTCCCTCCTGAGGCCCAACAATACATTTTGTCGACGGCACGGCTGCTTTTTGCAGCAACCTCCGCCTTGCGTAATTGGTCGGAAATCCTATATATTGCCTGAACGGTGCTACATATGTTTCGACCCATTTGAAGAGGATTTTTTCTTATACCTTTTCTATTTTTCTTGCTTTCTTTCTTTCTTTCTTTATCTATTTTCTTTTACTTTTTTTGTTCTTTCATAAAAAAAATTATTTAAAAGAGGGTTTATATTTTGAAAACAAATGTTCATGTTTTTTATACAGTTCATGTACATAGAAAAGTTTCATGCCCGTGCAAACATATTCACAAGTTCAAAATTATTCATTGTCCAAATACATATTCATTAGGTTATAAAATGTTCACAATTGTTCAACGCCTTCGACACCGAGCAATGTACCGCGAAGAATGAGAGTTGGTCGGGCGGCAGCTAGCCGGGGCATCGGTAGAGATCTCACCGGAATAGCGAGATAAAACATCATTGCCAAACTGACAGGCAAGGTGCCGGCATCCATTTTGGTACACTACTTGTTACACTTGGGACGTTCCTTGTGTAAGTTGCAGCTAGCATGATCGACAGCCAGAAAAGACGGGTTGCTAAAATGCTACGACATTCTTTGAACGGTAGGCGGGCTAGCTTGACCTGCGACACGCTCTGCAGCTGGAGGTGATGACGCGGATGCAGGGGACAGCGGTGACGGCGGCCAGCCTGTTGCAGCGTGGCGGCGAGCTTCACGGGTCTGGTTTGGGCCCGGCCGGACCCTGTTAGGACTGGTGTGCCCCATGGGTGTTTTACGGGCCCGGCCGGACCTGACGGGGACTGGTGTGTCTTGCGGCCGCGTCCGGTCGACTACCGTCTTCAACCCCAGATCATTCTACTCCTCAATTTCGGCTTGCAGACCACGTGGCAGTTTCTTCAGTGAGACGACGATGGTGGCTTCGGGATCGTTGGCGCATGTTGGTGGGCGGCTAGTGTGATGGTGTCGAGGCTTGTTCTCGAGGGGCTCATGTGTTACTGATCGGCTGGGGTCATGGATGGGGTGTTTCGGGAGAAATCATTGTCGGTTCGTCCGGCACCGACGCGGTGCCGCCTCCGGGTGGCATCCCTCCTTCCTGAAGGGCGTCGTGGCTACCCGTCGTTCGCTTCCCTCTGTGCCGGGGGAAACCCTAGGACCCGTACGCTGGTCCGGGCAGCAGCGTGGCGTTCCTTCTTGAAGGTGTTGTTTGGTACTCGTCGATTCGGTGCTAGGAGCGTGGTGGTACTCTGTTGGAGAGGACACAGCGGTTGCGGGTCACCATCGTTTAGTCGATCCGCCTATGTCTCCATTTTGTTTCTTCTTCTTTTTTTGGGGTGTATGTTTGCTGCCGCCCCAGCATTGCAAGTTGGTTGTACCGGGTGTTTGCTATTATTATAGCGGGGCTACGGCCCATATCGTCAGTCTTCTTTGAACGGTAGGGAGATCAGGATCTGTGTACGGGATATCCTAGCGAGGCGACCCAGAGAAGCTTTGTATTCTGGCTCAAAAAAATCGCTTACGCGCACGTACTTGTTTTCCGGTGTCTCCTATCCCTAGGCCCTTTCTATTTGTTTTCCCTTCCTTCGACTTGTCTTATTTTTGGATAATTGCCAACTTTTTCTGTTCATGGAAGTTTCAAAGCATAGAGTTGAGAGGCGAGAGCTGTGGGTATCAATGAATGGAACCATAGAGCTTATTATTTGTTAAAGGTTGAGATTGTACATTATATGTAGGGGAGGATAACACTACTACCTCAAGTGACTTTCTTTAATCTCACTTACCTGCATTGAATAACAAAGGTAAGGCCGGTGTACCGCCTAAAAGGAAAACAAAAGAGGCGTAAGAAAAAGGAACACTACAAGGGTGCCCTCCTGGAACAGGCATCTGGACCGCACGACGAGATGCACACCCACTTAGGCCCCCGCCCCCCGACCTCTTGACTTACTGACATACATTCCACCAAATCCACAGCACTGCCCAAAGCGTTACCACCGTAGAAATGTCGAACACTCTCTTTGCGACTGGTAGGTACTAGGGCCATCTTAATTGAAGGCATTACATGCTCCATGTGAAGGGAGCTTGTCGGATTATTTGTTGGAGAACATGAAACAATTTGTGAACAAAATCACTATAAACCTTGATTGGTTACATGTCCAGCATGTAGGATCTCGGCCACATATATAAAGGATCAGCCAGACTTTTTTTTTTGAAGGAAGGATCAGCCAGACTAGGAACTGCTACCTCACGAGGCCCAACAATAAATTTTGTCGACGGCACACCGCTTTTTGCAGCACAGTTCGCGCCAATCCAGCCTCCACCTTGCGCAAATGGTCGGAAATCCTATATATCGCCAGAATGGTGCTACCTATGTTTTTTTATTACTAGAATGATACCCCGCGCGTTGCAGCGGGATCTTCTTAGAAACTGTTTTCTACACTAAAGGGTGTAATATACATGAAACACTTAATTTTCAAATAGGCTTAATCACTCAAAAGAAACACCTCCGGTTAAATAGCAAAACATGTCCTTGAAAGAAGTAAATAACAGAAAAACACACAGAGGTAATTCTACATTTCTTTTAGTCGAAACTGTGGAGAAAATATTCAAGTGGCAACGTTCCCAACCCAACGCTTTTATCTGCAGCTAATTGGAAACTCTATTTTTGTAAATAAATCAATAGGACGAACCGGAGATGATTCCAGGTACAGAAAGATACATGGAGTGAGGGACCTGCACATGTTCCTTCACCTTCTCCCTTCAGCTACCAATGTCAATTTGACTGTCATCACTTGAGGAGAACTGCATCTGCTCGCTGCCTTCCTGACTCTCTATCAGGCTTCATCACCATCGCCGGTCGGCCATCTACGTCATGAACTCATGACTCAGTAGACCGCCTTCTCCACCCCGACCTTATGAACCGCCGCCCTTCTCCCGATCAAAAGCATCAAGCCCAGACTAACATTATACCCATCGACATGACATAGGAAGTGGATGGGCATAGCGCATATGGCAATGAGGCAAGCTATTTAAAGCCACAAAAGTCTGCTCGTATTCCTTCACCAGTGTTTTGCCTAAAATCCATCCATCAATTACTGTTGCATTTGCTTTGTGGAGGAGAGGAAGTGTTATGAGAAGAAACAGCCATCCGTCTTTTTTTTTGAAATTTGTTGCATGAAAAGATAGTGGGGGGGGAGATGAAGTACCAGGTTTAAGCTCGTTGTGATTTTTTAAAAAGAAATCTTTGGTGGTTGGAACGTGGCAGGCGACTCTTTATTTTGTGCCAAGCGGACATATTTGCTTTGCTGGAAGAGTTGCATGTAACGGTAGATACTCCATACATTAGTGGAGATTGCTTAGGTGGAATGCATGCAGTGACTAAACAGATAGTGAGCATGTGTGAGAGCCAATAGAAAGAATTGAGGTGATGTGGCTTACTTGCATGTTGAGAGAATTCCTTATAGTGGGTCATTCCTATTTAGATATAGAAGATACCTTTTCTATTTGTCTTGCTTCTTTCTTTTCTTTTCCTTTTTTTGTTCTGTTGTAAAAAAAGTTCTTTATTTAAAAGAAGGTTTGGATTTTGAAAACAAATGTTCAAGTTCATGTATAAAAAAGTTCCATGCCCGTGCAAACATATTCACAGGTTTAAAATAATTATTCATGGTCCAAATACATATTCAGGAGGTTAAAAAATGTTCACAATTGTTCAATGTCTTCGACGTCGAGCAATGTACCGCGAAGAAGGAGAGATGGTCGGGCGGCAGCCAGTGCATCGGCAAATATCTCACCGGAATGGAAAGACAAACATCATCACCGAACTGACGGGCAAGGTGCCGCCGCCGCCCCTGTGCGCTCTGGTGTCCTTGGGCGGTAACCCGACAGAGAAGCGAGGCGTGCGCTAGCTGATGGCATGAGCGTCTTCCATCATTTTTTTCATCTTAATCCAGAGTACTTTGTGTATTGTTCATGGAGAGGTGATAGACAAAAGCGTATTTTTTGCCAAATCTGGCCGTTTTTGCGAACTAACAACGTATCTGGCCCTTCCTGAGAACTAATTCCAAATCTAGCTCCTCGGGTCGGCGCCAACGCAGATGGAGCCGACGTTGTGCAGGTCGGCGCCAAGAGATTTGGACACTAGAGCAGCCGAAGACGTTGGCGTCATGCTCCTTGGCGCCGAACCTGGTTCGGCGAAGAAACAGGCTGGCGCCGACATGCACAAGGTCGGCGCCATTTGCATTGGCGCCGAACCCAGCGGCCATTTTTGAAATTAGTTCTTGAAAAGGCCAATCATGTTATTAGTTCGGTAAAGGGCCATTTTAGGAAAAAAATACACAGCCTCCTCTTGCGCGAGCAACGTAAGAGTTGTAGCCGTGAGCTTCGTGGCAGCTTGGTCAGAAGATTGGCAAGGAGAAACTATGCAATTGACTAAAGATGTAGTTGCGGTAGGCCGGAGGACGACACAGACGTCATGAAGGCCACAGGATGGAACTGTCAAGGCAAGGGCAGAGGTCTTGGCAATAGGAAGATGTGCTATCTTTCCAACCTCGTCTACTCCACAAAGGCACAAGTAACATTCGTTTCTGAGATAAAATCCTCCGAGGTAAAGCCCCCTGATTTAGTTCAGCTTTTTTATATGGCTGATTGTAATGCTGTGCCTTCTCGGGAACATCAGCAGAGCTCTGTCTCCTTTGGAATGATGAGCTTCATGTTTCTGTACAAGATGCAAAATTTCATGTAATTTTAGCATATGTTGTTGAGTATATAAGCAATTGTTCGATTAAATTAATCCAAATATAAATCATGAACATGACAGAAACAGAACTAAGCACGTACTGATACTTGACGATATTATCATGTACTAAACAGACGGTAGAAAGATCTACACAAATCGCTAGTACTGCAGATATGGAAATAAACAGTAGAGGGGTAAACGTGTTATACGCTCCAATATGCCAGTTGGCCGGAGCGGCGGCAGCAGCAGCGGCGTTGGCAGTCTCTTGAGCGGCGGCGGCAGCAGCAACAGCAGTGGCGTCCTCGGTGCTCATGATGATGACGAAGGAGACGCGGACGTAGTTGAAGCAGATGAACAAAAGCGAGCAGTCGCGTAAGATATGTTCCCCAAAAAACTAATCGCCCCTCTCCCGTACAGGATGTGGAGAGGCGGGGTTTCGGAGGTCTACTCTCCCGTCGACCGTGTACACGGTGGACGGGATGGGATCACCGGAGGCAGCAACAGCGAGAGGAACGACTATGGCGGCGCGTGGAGCAGATGTGATCTGTTGTGTCTTCTAAAGAGGAGCGACCTCTCTCATATATACACACAGGCAGGCGAGAGGATAAACAGAAACGCACACAATTAAGAGAGAATTAAGGGACTGGAAACGGACGTACTTAAGAGCCCTTAAGACAAAATGTTTCAGTTGCCGTTCATATTTTTCCTGCGTGACAAAAAGATAACATCGGCTCGGCGATATTCTCGCAACCCGCGGCGCGCGCGCGTCGTGGCGAGGCGACGTGGGCGGCGGAGGAGGAGGAGCGCGCGTGTGGAGCACCTCCCTTCTCTTCACAACCAACACCTCATACATGTGGGAGAAAAGCTCACCTTATAAGTTGGTGTACATCTCTCCCAACTAGCCATGTGGGACTAAACTCCCACCACTTGCCATGACAGCATGGGCCTTTAGGGATTTTTCTGGAATTGTTAGATGGGGCTAAAACCCACCCCAATATTTCAGCAATCCCCCACCAGATCCCAAAGACCCATGATATTTTCCTTTGTTCCAAACACTGTTTTGATATACCAGTATTTTCAGTGGAGACCCGTTAAGGTTGAACATCCACCTAGAGCAAATAGCAACACTACTTCACAACTGACAACGGACTATGCCTTAAATTGTCAGTTTGGCGTAAAGTAGCTTCACCACAAGTCTTACCAGTACTAGGCTGCCAAAGGCTGACCCCTCGGGTGGAGCATATTAGTCACACTCCTGACCTATTCATAAAACTTACTAGAGATCAACCCAATCTCATAGACTCTGACTAGCAGTCAGGCTCATATAGGTGTGTTCCTTCAAAGATCGCTCTGTAGGCTAGCATCTGGCTTATACAAAGTCTTGGAACACATTAAGACAAATGTCAACTTGCCATACAGTTACCGAGAGTAGTGCATCTCCAACGGAGTGGGCTAGTAAAAATACTCTTCTCAGTTAACCACTAGCTTGTTTTCCCAGGTCCTACTTCACGGGATCTCCGATCACATAGGTTGGGTTACTACCATGGCAACTCATGTGGGTTTCATACCCATCTCACTCGATGCATTTTCTATCACAGCACGTGATAGCCCTTTTGTAAAGGGATCTGCCAGATTCTTAGCCGACTGGATATAATCCAACGCTATTACTCCAGAGTTTCTCAAATATCTGACTGCATGTTGTCCTTTGAACTCTTAACCTTGGTAATCACAGTCTGATTATCACAGTTCATAAGGATAGCCGGTACTGGCTTTTCAACCATTGGCAAGTCCATCAACAGATCTCCAAGCCATCCTGCTTCGACACCAAATATGTCCATTGCTGTTAATTCTGCTTCCATTGTCGATCTCGTCAGGATCGTTTGCTTGCAAGACTTCCAGGAAACAGCACCACCTCCAAGGGTAAATACATAACCCGTTATGGCTTTCATCTCATCAGTATCAGAGATCCAATTCGCATCACAATACCCTTCAAGCACTGACGGGCTTCCGGTATAGTGAAGTCCATAGTTCACAATACCTTTCAGATAGCGTATAATTCTTTCAACAGTATGCCAATGCACATCACCCGGATTGGAAACAAACCGGCTCAGTTTGCACACAGCAAACATGATGTCAGGCCTTGTAGCGCTCGCTAGGTACATGAGTGAACCAATTACTTGAGAGTATCTCAGCTGATCCTTACCTGTGCCTTTGAACTTTTGAATCTGCACACTAGGATCATATGGTGTTGGAGAAATTTTGCAGTCCGAATATCCAAAACGACTCAAAATCTTCACAACATAATGGGATTGCAAAGTGTAATCCCACCTCATTATCTCTCAATAGCTTGATGTTCAGAATAACATCAGCCACACCAAGGTCCTTCATCTCAAAGTTCTGCGATAGAAATGACTTAACCTCCTCAATGACTTTGTGGTTGGTCCCAAATATCAGTATGTCATCAACATACAAGCACAGTATAACTCCCTCGCCCCCACCATGGCGATAGTATACGCATTTGTCAGCTTCATTAACAACAAAACCAGCAGAGGTTAAAGTTGTATTGAACTTCTCATGCCATTGCTTAGGTGCTTGTTTTAGACCATATAAAGATTTCAGTAACTTACACACCTTTCCTTCCTGACCATCTAATACAAAGCCATCTGGCTGTTGCATGTAGATTTCCTCGTCTAGCTCTCCGTTCAGGAAAGCCGTCTTAACATCCATCTGGTGGACGAGAAGACCATGCGAGGCCGCCAAAGAGAGTAATACTCATATGGTGGTCAGTCTGGCTACAGGTGAATAAGTATCGAAGAAATCTTCCTCTTCTTTCTGGGAATAACCCTTGGCCACAAGCCTAGCCTTGTACTTTTCAATCGTACCATCGGGGCTAAGCTTCTTTTTGAACACCCACTTACATCCCAATGGTTTACAGCCATAGGGACGTTCAGTAATTTTCCATGTCCGTTAGCCATGATGGAGTCCATCTCGCTACGGACCGCTTCTTTCCAGTAAACAGCATCCGGAGACGCATAAGCCTCTGAAACATAAGTGCGAGTATCATCCACAGGTACACAAGAAAATCATCACCAAAGAATTTGCAGTCATCTATCTCTTGCCCCTACCAAGGGTTTCCATGTCATCCTCCTCAGGATTTTCATCATGTGTTTGTTCACAATATTCCATCGGAATGGCAGGTTGAGAAGTCTCATCAGATTCCTGTCTAGAACTGCTTTGCATATCTCTCATAGGAAAAATATCCTCAAAGAATGTAGCATCTTTAGACTCCATAATTGTACCGACCTTCACGTCAGGTACCTCAGATTTCACTACTAGAAATCTATAGACGCTATTCTTAGCGTAGCCCAAAATAACACAGTCCACGGTCTTTGGTCCAAGCTTAGGCTTTTTTGGGGATCGACACATTACTTTCGCCAAGCAGCTCCAAGTACGCAAATATGAGAGTGTTGTTCTTCTCTTCTCCCATTGCTCATAGGGAGTAACCTCATTGTCTTTTGCCGGAACTTTATTCAGGACATGACATGAAGTCAATATAGCCTCCCCCCACCATGCCTTGGATAAACCCGATGTATCTAACATGGCGTTAACCAAATCTGTTAGAGTACGGTTTTTCCGTTCAGCAACCCCATTTGACTGGGGAGAATAGGGAGGCGTCCTTTCATGAAGAATAACGTGTTCCGCACAGAAAGAATCAAACTCATTTGAGAAATACTCTCCACCACGATCTGATCGGATTCGTTTAATTTTCTTTTCAAGTTGATTCTCAACTTCTGCCTTATAGATTTTAAAATAGTGTAGAGCCTCATCTTTAGTGCTTAACAAATATACATAGAAATATCTAGTGGTATCATCTATGAGTGTCATGAAGTATCTTTTTCCACCTTTAGTCAACACACCATTCATCTCACAAAGATCAGAATGTATGAGTTCTAACGGTGCCAAGTGTCTCTCCTCCGCAGCTTTATGGGGCTTGCGAGGTTGCTTTGCTTGCACACATGAATGACACTTAGAACCTTTGGCTAAAGTGAAACTCGGGATTAAATTCAATTTTGCTAACCGCGTCATACAACCGAAACCAATGTGACAAAGACGTGAATTCCAAACTTCTGTTTCATTAACATTTGAATGAATATTGTTCACGACTTTATTACAAAAATCTGCAAGGGATAAGCGGAACAGACCTCCGCATTCATAATCTTTTCCAACAAATAGTCCATATTTCGTAACAACTACTTTATTAGACTCAAAGACCAACTTAAACCCTTCTCTACATAGAAGGGAGCCACTAACGAGATTCTTCTTGATGGCGGGGACATGCTGCACATTCTTGAGCTACACGATCCGTCCCAAAGTAAACTTCAGATCGACCGTGTTAGCACCAAGAACAGAAGCACTTGCGCCATTCCCCATCAGTACGGATCCGTTCCCTGTGACCTGATAAGAAGAAAACAATGAGATGTCAGCACATACATGAATATTTGCACCCGTATCAATCCACCAATTGTTAGTCTGACAAACTGAAAATACAGTAAACAAATTACCGTACCCAGATGCTCCATTCTCATTGTTGCTCACAATCATGTTGACAAACTTGGAGTCTTATCCTGGTTTCTTGAACTTCTTTGGACACTTGGGAGCCCAATGTTCCTCTGAACCACATGTGAAGTAGGCTCCTTTCTTCTTATCCTTGTTGAAGGGCTTCTTACCCTTCTTCTTGAAGTCGGTATTCTGTTGGACACCAGGTTTCCCCTTGGGCTTGTGGAAGTTGGAGTTCTTCTGTACCATATTGGCGACAGAAGTCCCTTCCCCTTTTCCATGTGAGTCTTTTGCTCTCGAATTCTGCTCAACACTCAGATGGCCGATGAATCATACCACATCCGAATAATAGAGCGGATGAGAGCCGGTGTGGACAGATGTCAAAACCATGGCACTATATATAACAAACAATTATACAACTAAGAAAATTATATGCAAGTAATAATTATGCATCTAAATCATACAACTAAGATTTTTTTAAATAAAAGATAAAAACAAGAGGCTCACCGAGGTGGTGCCAGTGACAGGATGGCGCAGGCGATCGACGGCGGTGAGGACGGGGACGGGACGACACTAAAACCCACAAAGGAGAAGGAAGCTGGCTAGTTCGGGCATTTCATTGAACACCTCTTGTGCATAGGAAGAAACAACAAACTAACACACACCTCCCACCTCTTGTGCTGAAAAAAAAAACAGAGAGAGGGGTAAGCAGGGCGACATATATAGAGCAGAGGACCTCTAGTACCGGTTCGTAATACGGACCGTACTAGAGGGTCTCGCACGTGGTCCTGTCGGGCCAGACCCCTCTACTTCCGGTCCGTATTACGAACCGGGACTAGAGGTCCCTTACGAAATTTGACAAATAATATGTATAAATTCATATCTTTAAATCCGTAAATCAAAATTCGACAAATAATATGTATAAATCGATCAGAAAAATGATAGGAATCTAAATATTGTGTCCATATCATCTTTTGCATAAATATTAATGATTAAGTAATAATAATTGTTAACAAATAACAAAAAAATGAATTTTACATTATTATTATTGCCATTTTCAATTTAATATGGATAAATTCATATCTTTAAATCCGTAAAGCGAAATTCGACAAATAATATGTATAAATCGAACAGAAAAATGATAGGAATCCAAATATTTCGGTCATTAATTTTAGGTAACCGAATGGACCAAATTGACCGAAATTTACATGAGAACACACAAAGGGAGCACACACATCACTATATAGCTATAGTCTACTCATCAACGACATTAAGACGATCGCCATTGGTATTATAACCACGTAGACTATTCCAATTCCGTGCAATCTCGAAGCCGAGGCGAGCGTCCAGAGCGGCATACAAGACTTGCTCGTAGCTCAATGGAACGTTGCCCCAACCGAATATTGGGAGGTCTTCTAAGTCGTCGTCGTCCTTGCCCTTCTTCTTGTCCTTCTTGCTGTTCTTCTTCTTCTCAAGTTTTGTCCCAATGATAGCATTGGAGAGAGCATAGAGACTCGGAGTAGGATTGCCGGTTGGGTTCCGGCGATCCCTCTGGAGGTCGACCGTGGACGGAATAACAATTCCATAGTAGCGCAGCATCCGCACGTCATTGTGGATAGCCACGCCGTAGAAGTTGATGGTCTCGTCACCTAAGAAATCCACGAGGAGCTGCGGCACCCTGTCGGCCTTGCAGATCTGGAAGACAAGAGTCTCGGACGCCACCGAGAGTTGAAGGACGGCGGCGCGCTGATTTTTCTCGGGTGGAAGATCCCTCTGTCGACCCGGGAGAGGAGCGGTGAACTCACAGTCGAGTCTAACGCACTTGCTCGGTGCAGCGTCGAGGAAGAACTTCTTCACGTCGCGGATCCATCTCTCCACGCGTGATGCACGGAGGGTGACCCATACCTTGAAGTGCATATCTTCTTTGCTGAAGTAGTACAACCGAGACCGAGGTACGCGCGCGAGTGTCTCCATTGGAATAGAAGAGAGAGGGATCGAGAGAGAGTGTGTTTGCAAGGATTAGGGAGAGATTTATGTGTGCTTAAGGCCATGGATTAGTGTAGCTTTTATAGGGTCGGAGAGGGAGGCCGGCGGGCAGAGGGAGGCCGGCGGGCGGCGGTGATTAAATTCCCGTCGTAATCAACGCCGGGCTGATCATCTTCCAAAGCACAATGAAAACGCCGGGCTGATCAACTTCCAAAGCGCTATGGGAGATTTACAGGTTTAAAGAGAGACATCTAGTACCGGTTCGTAATACGGACCGGTACTAGAGGGGCTCGCGCCAGGCGAACAGTTGCCGCCACCCCTCTAGTCCCGGTTCGTATTACGAGCCGGGACTAGAGGTCCCTTACGAACCGGGACGAGTTCGTTGTGGCCTCGTAACATTCGAACCGGGACTAGTCTCCCCCTCTAGTCCGGGCTCGTGGCTAATCCATTACCAGAGCTCAATTCGGTTCTGGACCAAAGGTGTTGTTTCTACTAGTGTGCTTAGGATCATGGACTTCCATGGCAAGCCAAGCGGTGTGCAAGATATAATGATTCATCTCCTCAGTTAAACTATCCATGGGCGATCCGCAACGACAACTTATATATGCACCACTTTTCCGAAGTCAATCTTCGTATGAAAAATCACGGTCTCTTTTAAGTGCAGTCTTCATATATATTATATTTCTTTGGCATGTAGTGACATTAAATTAGTATCGAATTGAGTATGTAACCTGGGTGGCTTCACCTTTACGCTAAATATACTTCTTTCACTTTTCAATCAAATGTTCACTTTGGTAAAATCATCAATTGAGTCCTCTTGATTCGAGTGTGAACTTAAATTCTTCAGTTGTCATACTACATTTTCTTGGTTATTTATTAATGTTGAATTAATTTCTCAGAACGGTTGATCAGAAGTGCTAATCAAACGGTTGCTGTCAACATGGAAGGCAGCTTTATTGATAACTTTTTTCTTTTCACAAATGTGCTCGACATAAGTTCTTTATAAGTCACACAAAGTAACTTTTTCACCCATTTAAATCAAATATGATAGGATGGGCTTGCATATGAAACCAACTTAGCATGACACATGGACACTGACAGCGCTTTATAGAATAAACCCGCCTTTGATGAAGGCAGGTTGGTTTGGTGCAATTGTACAACCCATAATAAAGCCAAAACGGTTGGTAATGACTTACTGTAAAAATCTTGAAAATACAGTTGAGGAGGCTTAATTACACGTGCGAACTTCTTCATGGAAGAAGCATCATGTTCCTTTCGCACTAAGGTTAAGACATCAACGTTCAATCTATATAAATCTACTTTGTTTTGAAACAATCTATATAAATCTACTTTCCCTTTTAAGAAATCGTGGAAAAAGTGCCATGGCATCTGTTTTGACCCGGCGCCCCATCTTAGTATAGTAGCTAAAAATAGCTTTTTGGATCTCTTCCTCGGAAAAAGGCTTCCATATGAAATTCGGGCCATGGGTGATTTTTTCAACAGGGAAGAAGAAATCCTCCCCTAAGGACAAACCAGGTTTTCTTCGGGGCAAAAAAAGGCCTCTCTAAACCCTAGATAACGTCCTTGTGCATCCATTCATGCCATCAGATGAGCCGTGCAATAGCTTGCTAGTATCAGTTTCGACACAGTCAAGCACATTATATATAGACGTACACCCAGCTGCTTGTAGGGAGCAAGTCGCGGCCATGGAGATATCGGGGGTGCAGAGGGCGGAGGGGGCGGCGATGGTGCTTGCCATCGGCACGGCGACGCCCGACAACTGCGTGTACCAGGCAGACTACGCGGACTACTACTTCCGAGTGACCAAGAGCGAGCACCTCATCGATCTCAAGAACAAGGTCAAGCGGATGTGTAATTATTAATTCTTACTATTTGTTACTACTTGTCTAGCTAGTATGGATTATCGTACGTATGTATGACTAACTAACTAATAATCTAATATACGGGCGCTGCAGGCGTCAAGTCGACGGTCCGGAAGAGGTACCTGCACCTGACAGAAGAAATGATCCAGGAGAATCCAAGCATCGCCACGTTCATGGCGCCGTCGCTGGCCGCGCGCCGGGCCATCCTGGGCGACGAGATCCCCAAGCTCGGGATGGCGGCGGCGGAGAGGGCCATCAAGGAGTGGGGCCAGCCAATGTCCAGGATAACCCACCTCGTCTTCTGCACCACCACCGGCATGGACATGCCCAGCGCCGACTACCAGCTGGTCAAGATGCTCGGCCTCAGCCCGTCGGTGAGCCGCGTCATGCTGTACCTGCAGGGCTGCTTCGCGGGCGGCACGGTGCTCCGCGTGGCCAAGGACCTCGCCGAGAACAACCGCGGCGCGCGCGTCCTCGTCGTCTGCTCCGAGATGACGGCCATGTACTTTCGCGGCCCCTCCGAGGCGCACCTCGACTCCCTGGTGGGTCAGGCCATCTTCGGCGACGGGGCCGCCGCGGTGATCGTCGGCGCCGACCCCGAGGTCCCCACGGAGAGGCCGCTGTTCCAGGTGGTGTCGGCGAGGCAGACCATAGCGCCGGACACGGAGGGCTTCATCGAGGGCCATCTCCGGGACGCGGGGCTGACCTTACACCTCCACAGGGACGTGCCGGTGGCCATCTCCAGGAGCATCCGGAGCGCGCTGGCGGCGGCCTTCGCGCCGCTGGGCGTCACCGACTGGAACTCCATCTTCTGGGTGGCTCACCCCGGCGGGCCGGCCATCCTGGACATGGTGGAGGCGGAGGTGGGGCTCGGCAAGGAGCGGCTGCGAGCCAGCCGGCACGTCCTCTCCGAGTACGGCAACATGTCCAGCGCCTGCGTCCTCTTTATCCTGGATGAGATGCGTAAGCGGTCAGGAAAGGAAGGCAAGGCCACTACTGGCGAGGGCATGGACTTGGGCGTGCTCTTCGGCTTCGGCCCTGGTCTCACCCTCGAGACTGTCGTGCTCCACAGCGTCCCTATCGCCGCCACATGCCCATGACCAGCTGCTAGCCGTTTGGGCGTCACCCCAATAAAAATAATCCATACCACCATCGAGTAGTCGTATTTGAGTCTTCCTTGCTTTATTTTTGTTTCCTACTATGCCGTGTGAATGTGCTTTGTTGCCCGGAAATCCATTTTGACACTTCAAAGATTCATGTTTTTGTTTTCTCCTTGTGACGGAGATTTGATTGAAATCCGAATTTCCGCCATTTCGTTAAGGACCGGTTAAATCCGAAAGACGAATCCAAATCCCCGTCTCCGAACCATCTCTCACTAAGACTTTGTTTGGTACACAGGGGTGGGCCGAGATTCGAAGGGAAAATCCACTAGGGGCTCAAAACCTCCGAAATTTCCACAAGGCCCGTTTGGCACACATGGGTGGGTTTGGGCCAACCCGGTCAAACCACTCAAAACCCTCCCGATCCAAGCGTGTTCAACGCCTCTAGCGAGGGCTCGAGGATCGACTGGGAAAGAAGGAACGAAGGGAGCGATAGGTAAAATTAGGGATTGGGTGAAGGTAAGGGGTTCACCTGATCCCCACAAATCCCTAACACCTTTAGGGCTCGAAAACCCTCCACACCAAACGAGGCCTAACGGATTCCAAGGTTTCCAAGTGTATCAGACTCTCGGCAAAGGCCACAACGCCAAGATTTGCCTTTGTCGAGTGTAACCTCGCGGCATAGAACATGTCAGCAACGTGTTCTTTGCCTAATGTTCTCCATTGGATACTTTGAAAAGGCTTGCCAAGTTCAAATTTGGGTACTTGACGAAATAAAGGGACAGACGGATCGGAGACCACGATGACACGTGGCACCCTGGTTTGCCAAGTATTTCCTACATGACACTCAGCGAATTCTTTATTCTATTTTTTAAAGCCATTAGGAAAGTATAGAAAAATCTCTCTGATCACATACAAAGAATTATTCCAAAGCAACTCTTTACTACGGAGTAGGTTAGAACATAATTCAAAGAACCAAACTCTTACTCCAACAACTCCACGACGCTGCCTTGATCTTTCTTTGTCTCGGACTCTGAACAACAGCTATACTCTCTTAAGAAATGCTTAGATTTTTGATTAGCCGGAAAGGAAGTCGCGGGTCATAGTCTACCATGATGGGATTTTCCCCTCCAACTCAAGGCTATTTTCTTGGCCCCCTCGAGTGATCAAATTCGGGATAGCATGGCCTTGCCACCCGTTGGATTACAAAATCACGAGGTTTAAAATATGTTCATGGATTTAAAATAGGTTTAAATCACGGATTCATAATTTTTTTCAGAAGGTTTAATAAATCATGGGTTTAAAAAAATACGCACACGAAATAAAAATGTTTCTAGCTTTCATATTAATTTTTCACATTGTTTGAAAAAATGTTCATCGAGCCAAAAGAACGGTACATGAGTGTCAAAGGTTCAAAATAATACATTCACGGATTAAAAAATGTCACAGTTTAAATATTCATGTTTTTTATTAAAAAATATGTTCACGGGTTCAATCAGTGTTTATCTTATGATTTGAACGTAAACAAAAATTTAAAGACAACAAAAATAAATTAACGTTTGAGTAAAATAATGAAACAAAATAAGAAATAATATGGTTAATATTAAATACGCAAGAACAATACACAATAAAGATAAAACGAGATCACTCGATCGTTTCGTCCTGCCCGCTCCCGCGAGCAGCAAGGCGAAAACCCTAGCCGCCGCCTCCCGGTTCCCCTCCGCCCCTTCCCCTCCTCCTCGCCAGGCTCTCTCTCCCTCTCGCTCGGTGGTGGCTGCGCGGGGCGCTGCGGCCGGGGGGAGCGCGGCGCTGATTGGAGGGCGTGGCGGCGCCGTCGCTCGACGGCGGCGTGGCGGCTCCATGGACCGGCATACCTGCAGCAGCAGCGGCGGGTGACGCAGCTAGGCCCTCCTCTGGCCAGGGGGTGCGGGAGCGCTTGGGAGGCTGTCCGTTCGCCGCTGCCATGTAGAGCATGGTTGTCGGCAGCGCTGCGGCTGGCCGTCTTCGCGAGGAGAGCTCCGGGCAGCATCGGCTGGGTGGTGCGGTCCTTCTGGCCGCCTCGAGCCTTGGACGGGGCAGGGGCCCCGTGCCCGCTTCGAGCCCGCCGGTCGTCGCCCCAGATCTGGTGTTACCGGTGGCCATGGGGGCTGCTGGTCGCCGGACTTGGTGTAGGAGACCTCTCTCTTTGTCTTGCCTCAGTTCAGTGGTGTGTCGAGCTTGGACGCCGGGGCGGCGGCCTTGGACGGTGGGAGTTTGCTTGGTTGGCGGGCGTGCCAGCGACTCTGGTGCTGGCCGGTCCCTACGGCCGTGTGGGCGGCATGGGGTTGGAGAGCGGTGTTCCGTGACGGTGGCTCGAGGGTCTTGCGACGCTCGGTGCCCTGGGTAGAAGGTGGAGAAGTTTGACCGAGGGGAAACCCTTGCCCGGGACCTTCTTGGGCTGCGGCGGCGACGTCCATGGACGCCGTCCCCTTCTTGAAGGCGTCGCAGTGGTTCTCTCAGCCTTCTACACTCCGGATGAAAATCCAAGATCCTCGGATCGGGCGGTGGCGGCACTCCGGTGTCGTGCTCTTCTTGAAGACGCCGCCTTGGAGTTTATGGCGTGTTGCTCTCCGGAGGTGGCATGGTGTCCTTCGTCATGCTCTCTCCGGCAAAGCTTGTACCTTGCTCTGCACCTCAGTGTTTCTTTGTGCGGGGCTCTGGTTTGCCTGTTTTCGGACAGTGGCGGTGATGATGCAGGTGGTGCGGACCTCGGTGGTTAGCTCGTCTCGGCGGTGTGCCGCGTGTGTTGGTGTGCCCGTGTCCCTTAGCTCCGGCCCGACACCTCTGTGCCCGTCTTGCGTGTGCTCTCCTTCTTCGGCTTTGCCCCTTTGGTGTTCGCTTGTAATCTTCTCGGTAGCCTTGTGTCTTGTGTGTGTGTGCAGTGTCGAGTTGTAAGCTGGGTTCAGCACTCTGTATCCATTTCGCTGTTGTGGTGTTATTAATTTAACGTCGGGCCTTTTCGGCCTTGTATCTAAAAAAAAAGATAAAACGATATCTAGAAAACTAAAGTCTAAAGGAATAAGAAAAACTTGTAAAAATGAAATAGCTAAGGAAAAAATATTAATGGGCTGACCAAATATACCACATAGGGTGACGAGACACCCGCCTCGCTAACAGTGGCATATTGCCCCTCTCGTTCTTGCATGGTAATAATTCAGCCCGAAGGGGAGATCCTTTATATCGCTCATTAGCGGCGGTTCCGCCCCGCGCCGCCTACACGCTTCCTAAAGTGGGTCGGCCCAAGTGCTTCGGCTCCTGTTCGCTCTGCTTGTTTCTTTGCTGCTTCGGCTACTTCGTCTATTTCGTTCTGCTCGTTTCTTTCCTGAAACTTTGGCCTGAGTTTCAATTCGGTAGGTCTGTACAGAAGCGTTTGACAAATTTTCAATTTGACCAATTTTCGAATGTGAACAAATTTTAAATTTGAAAAATTTCGAATGTGAACAAATTTTAAATTTTGATTTTTTTTAATGTGAACAATTTTCGAATGTGAACAAATTTTAAATTAGAACAATTTTTGAATGTGAACAGATTTTGAATTGGAACAATTTTCAAATATGAACATATTTCGAATTTGAACAATTTGCGAGTATGAGCTGATTTCGAATTTGAACAATTTCCGAATATGAGCTGATTTCAAATTTGAATTTTTTTGAATCTGAACAAAATTTGAATTTGAACAATTTCGGAATATAAACTAATTTCAAATTTGAACAATTTTCATAAAAGAACAAATTTCGAAATTGAATTTTTTCTGAAAAGAAAAAATTTCGAATTTGAAGAATGTTTAAATTTTGAACAAATTTTGAATTTGAACAAATTTCGAGTTTAAACAATTTTCGAAAATGAACAAATGTTGAATTTGAACAATTTTCTAAAATGAACAAATTTTGAATTTGAACAATTTTTGAAATGAATAATTTTTAAATCTGAACAAAATTATAATTCTAACTTTTTCGTATTTGAATTTCTCGAAAGAAAAATGAAAAGGAAAACAGAGGAAAAAGAAAAAGAAAAACGCAAATAGAAAACAAAAATGAAAAAAAAAACAAGAGAAGATAAAGAAAAAATCACCAACTGGGCCAACCCATTAGGGGACTCCTTCAGGCGGCAGAAGCCTTCCGCGCCGCAAATGGGCGATATATCATATATACCCGAATGCCGAACTTGGAGTACTACACTGGGCTGAGAATCTAATATTTCTTAATTCCCTGGTACGTTTTGAGGTGGAATTTCTAGGGCTTTTAGCCTCAGGCCTAGCCCAGGCCCAAAGAATAGAGAAAATTACTTATATGACACTCACTTAAAATCGTGTTCCTTATTTGACACCGGCGAATTTTTTCTTCCCTATGTGGCCTCTCCTCAAAATTTCTTTCCCTATATGACACTCTAGTGCATTTTGTTCACCAAAGAGGAATAAAAGGACCTTTTTACCCCTGGTTCATCATGTGACCAAATTTATGTACGGGACAACCTGCAGTAATATTAAATATTTGATAGTCATAGCTAAACATCAGGTTATTAAAAAAGATTATTAAATTAATTGTTTTTTTGACAGATATGAAATCAATTGTTTTGACAGAATACTGATCCCGATGGACACGTCCCTTGTCCGAGTAGAGGACTAGAGGTCATCGCCGATTGGTTCTTGCGCTTCGTCGCTTGCCGGGTATAAATTCCCATGTACGATATCCTGTAAAGTACCACCGTGAAATCAATCAAGCAAAATACACGACAAGTACCTTTTGGCAATTAACTCGATTCTGTGTGCGTCCGTGTTGTCTTCCTACTACCAATCGATCCAAGTCAAAAAAAAGACAATCGATCAGCTGCTAGCTAGCCTAGCTTGTTTGTACGTTGCGCGTCCGTGTTGTACGTTGCGTGTCTCGCTGGAAGCTCGTCGTCGTCATCATGTAAAAAAACAACTGATTTAATAATCTTTTTTTAAACCCGATGTTTAGCTATGACTACCAAATATTCAATATTAATCCAGGTTGTCGGGTACAGAAATTTGGTCACATTATGAACCAGGGGTAAAAAGGTCTTTTCATTCCTATTTGGTGAACAAAATGCACTAGAGTGTCATATAGGGAAAGAAATTTTAGGGAGAGGCCATATAAGGAAGAATTTTTTGGCGGTGTCAAATAAGGAACACGATTTTAAGTGAGTGTCGTATAAGTAATTTTCTCCAAAGAATAAGTACTCTGTAATGGAAATACAAATGAAACAAAAAAAATCGACTCAAACAGGCGCATATGCATGTTCAAAACATGATGACATAAGATTTGTTTAACTTGTTCTAGAACTAGACACAGACAATGAATAATTGTTTTTGAATACAAAAGCCGCACAGGAAATTGCTCTTAAATTTCGAAAAAAAATGAACATACTACTAGAAGCTTTCTATTTCCAACACGATCAGCAAGAATCTCACACCGACACTTGCAAACACCAACTTCCTTTCTCGTTTGAGCCATGCACCGCACGCACGAATAACGCACATTGCTTGCAACATAGTACGTGCAAGAGGTTAGAGCTTGCACTAACCATTTGGAGAAGAAATATGATGAGAGCTACGTGCAATGATGCAAAATGATCTTCACGCCTGCACCCACCAACACCAAACCAAACCATACCGAACCCCACGAATAGGTCCAATAAAATGATTTCTCCCACGCTATAAACTGCATGCATGATTGCCTCCTTAGATAAACTATTTAAGTGTCTAGTCATTCTGAAGCATGATAGCTTGACCTCTTTTCCGATGTTACTTTGCCTTTTGCGGTATATATGTCTTCTCTTAAAGTTTGGATGTAGTGTTTTGAGTTTCGATTGGCATTGTACTTTCATATTAAAACCCGTAACTGCTGAAACTGACCGGGCTTAAATAACTTTTGTTCTTATAGTTAAGAAACGACAAGAAAATATTGTTGGTAATATTATTTGGATTAGATGTTTTCTCTTAAATTTTGTGATACAAATTTAAATACGATTTCTACAAATATTTATTTTGGCGCCAAAATAAAAGAGACGAAGTTTTTAATTTTGTTGCCTAGTGAAAATGGTTAATTCCACATAACAACAGGAGGCATCCGCGGAAGAGAAAGTGAGTGTGAGATAGAGAATACAAGCTTCCGAGATAAGGTAGTGTCGTGGTATAATACACGGCAGTCCATAGGGGATGGCTAAGAGTGGGTGAGGCCTAAGTGACGAACGATGGCGCACGCTCGGGATTGAGCACGAGCACGGTAGACACCCAGACGTATTCGGGGCCCTCGTGTGGAGGTTACACCCCTACTCCTGCCTAGATCAGTATAAGATGATCACAAGAGTTATAATGGTGCTCCTCGAGCTGTATGCTGTGCTCTCAGAGATATGGTGGATGATGAGTGTAAATTGGGCTGAGTAGAATAAACCGAACCCCTTCCATGGGGTGCCCGGCCCTCCTTATATAGGACTGGGGGCCGGTTACAAGTTATGTGCCGGTATCTGGCTTTTGCCGAGTAGCGAGCGGAGCCCGAGTCAACAGTCACCCATAGTGCTGCGTACTGTGGGAGGCGTCAGCCACGTCGGTCAGCGGTATGACATGTCAACTGCACGTCCTGTCGGTATGGTCGGCTGACCAATGTACGCTGTTCACTATGCACTGTTCACCGTGGATGGCGTCACGTAGTTGACTTCGGGAGCTCGGCGGGTGTCCGCGCGCATGCCTACTTGTCTTCTTGTCTTTGTCCTGTCAGAGAGGATCCGAGGCGCCGGCTGCGGGATAAACGGGGACCGACTCCGGGTGGCCGCTTGGAACCACCAGCCTGCAAATCGGTCTTTTTAGCTATCCGGGATTATTTCCCTAACATGTAGAATAGGAGAAGACATTGTTTTCTTGTAGAAATTTTTGTGGAATGGCCGCGTTTCAGAAAAAGAAATTTGAATTGAATCAAATAAGTTTTCTTGGTTGTATTTCAAAACTACAATTATTGGTGCTAGTTAATAGAATTCTAACAAGAAGGATTTATTTTTTATATGATTGGAATTTGTTTTGTCATCACATGATGGGTTGATCCCAACGACCACCTTGAGTGAAATCACGAGATATTTCGCTCTCATTTTTTTCAAACAAGAAAGTAAGCTCGAGGAGAGAGAAAGGTTCAATAAAAAGGCGTAAAGACTCTCGGCCTCTCTTTCCCCATTCCACTCCTCAGTGTCCCCGGCGCCGCGCCCACTTACCCATTCGCCGGCGGCGGGAGGAGTCGTCGCCGGAGCCTCCCCCGCCGCCACCGCCTCTCCCAAAATCGGAGCTGGGGACGTGGCCATGGGGCACGGGGTGAGCTGCGCCCGCACCGGCGACGAGCACGACTTCTTCCGCGCGGCGCAGCTCGGCGACCTCGACGCCCTGGGCACGCTCCTCGCCGCCGACGGCTCCCTCGCCCACCGCGCCTCCCTCTACGACCGACTCTCCCCGCTTCACATCGCCGCCGCCAATGGGCGCCTCGAGGTGAGCATCGCCTCCCCGGACACCGCCATGGATCCATCCCATCCGCTTGCTGCTACTGGTCCCTGAGCTTTCTTCCTCCTCGCAGGCGCTGTCCATGTTCCTGGATCGAGGCGCGCAGCCGGACGCGGTGGATCGGCACAAGCAGGTGCGAGATCCCATTCAAAATCTCACTATCGTAACTTCCAAGCAGCTCCCCGAAAAATCTCATCTTTTCTTTTCCTTTTCGTCTTGCTCCAGACTCCCCTGATGCTCGCGGCCATGCACGGCAAGATCGGCTGCGTGCTCAGGCTCCTCCAGGCCGGCGCAAATGTGAGCAAAGTCTGCAAATTTTCTTCTGCAATTCCGCTATGAAATTCCACTCACTGACCATGGAGCTTGCCTGTGCGTCAGATCTTGATGTTTGATTCGGTGCACGCGCGGACCTGCCTCCACCACGCGGCGTACTACGGCCACGTCGACTGCCTGGATGCCATCCTCTCTGCCGCGCAGACCACGTCGGTGGCCGATTCATGGTGAGATCTTTCTCCAGCCCGTGGATTGTGTGCAGCTCGCTGGATGCTTGCTTTTTTGCAAGACTGCTCACCTGCTGCTGCTGTCAAGCTTTGCAGGGGTTTGCCCGGTTTGTAAACGTCAGGGACGACCACGGCGCGACGCCGTTGCATCTTGCGGCTAGGCAGGGGCGGCCGGGGTGCCTGCAGGTGCTGCTGGAGAATGGCGCCATTGTGTCGGCTTTGACCGGATCATACGGGTAATGCTGCTGATCCGTGCCAGCCCTGTTATTTGGCGAATATCTCAATTGGTCATTTGATCGATGCAATGCTGATTCATGTGTTGCTGCTGCAGCTTCCCTGGAAGCACGTCGTTGCATTTGGCCGCTCGCAGCGGGAGCTTGGATTGCATCCGGAAGTTGCTTGCCTGGGGAGCTGATCGGCTCCAAAGGGACTCGGCTGGGTGAGAACTAGATCCGTGTCATGAAGCTCATACTTGGTTTGTGTTTGTAGCAGCTTAGTTTCTATGTGCTCTCCTAGCATTCACCAGTGGTCCCTGCTGTCCATAATCATTAAAACTAACTTACTTAGTTACATGTGATCTCACTAAGCATCTACTGAATCCACATTTGGAAAGCTCACCGAGCCGTGCAACTATCCACATTTGATATGCTCTTTCGATCAATTTGCTTGTAGTTGTCCTGCTGAAATCTTAATGACAAATGTTGTTATCTCTCAGGAGAATACCATATGCTGTTGCACAGAAGCGCAACCATGGGGCATGTGCAGCATTGCTGAACCCTTCTTCGGCAGAGCCTATGGTGTGGCCTTCCCCCCTTAAGTTCATCAGCGAGCTTGATCCAGAAGCAAAGGCTCTCCTCGAAGCTGCTCTCATGGAAGCCAACAGGGAGAGGGAGAAAAAGATCTTAAAAGACATGAAGTGCTCGTTGCAATCGCCTTCACATCACGAAGATAACATTGACGACGACACATTCTCGGAGGTATAGCAAATGCTTATTTTTTTATAAACACTTAAGATGCATAATTTCACATCGTTGGCTAGTGAATGACGAATGTGTCATTGCGCACAGGTGAGCGACTCAGAGCTATGCTGTATCTGCTTTGACCAGGCGTGCACCATCGAGGTGCAGGACTGCGGGCACCAGATGTGCGCGCCGTGCACGCTGGCGCTGTGCTGCCACAACAAGCCCAACCCGACGACACTGACCCTGCCATCTCCAGCCTGCCCGTTCTGCCGCGGCAGCATCTCGCGGCTGGTGGTGGCCCAGAAAAGGACAGGCAACGAACCCGAGAGGCCAGCCTCCCCGCAGCTCGCACCCAGGCGATCACGGTGCTCCCACAACCTCAGTGAGGGCGGCAGCAGCAGCTTCAAAGGGCTATCCTCGGCCATCTCGAAGATCGCCCGCGGCTCGAGCCGGATGGCCGGCAGCGGAGACAGCAGTGCAATGGACAAGCCGGAGCACGATCCGTGATGCAGTTGTATCCTTCATCTTTTGGAAACCCGAATGAGAAATCCAATACCTTGTTGGGCGCTTTCAGGGTGATCCTTTCCATGGAAGCTATAGGTAGGAACTAGATAAGTATCCTCATATCCTATATGTTTTTGGAATCGCCAGGCCAAGCTTAGCAAATGCTCTGACACTGAAAGACTATAGAGAGAGGAGCTGTTCATCATCATGGATTCTGGTGCTGCTGAATGAATGAAAATGCAGAGGCGTGAGCACTGCTACTGCTGCGGCTGCTGCCTCACGGTCCATCTCTGAAGTGCCATGCCGTGGCATGTGACATTGTCTCTGGTGTCATGGATCATGCTCTCTTTGGCCCTCAATGTCTGGCGTTAATTACTGGCAGCGCGCGCAAGCGGCAGGGTGGTCCTTGGATCTCCATGGAATAGACTGCCGCTACAGCAGCCGGATGAGTAGATCACTGCCTCTTGCTCTGTCAGTGTCTGGTTACTGCTTGTAATGTTATCTCTGTTTTGCATCGTACCTGCAGTGATATTGTGGGATCTACTGCATGCCATTAACCAAGTTTTTTTAAAATGTAAGATGCAATTTATGTAAGTCCCAGAACAGTTTTAGTTTTAAATTATTTGACGAGAGCATGAAAGGAAGCACGAAGATAAGCGTGTCCACCTCAGCTGATTGACCAGAATATTTGTGGAACTTGCTCGTCATCATATACTTGTTGTGGTGTATTATAATGGCGTGCAGAAAATATCCTGGCTGGGCTTGGCAGCAGCTATGATGCCCTTGTTGCTGCTCTCGGGGTGGTGACCACCCCAATCTCGCTGAATTCCCTCTACGCGCAGCTGCAGGCCTATGATCAGCGCCAAGAATTGATACATGGCTCCTTGGCCAGCGACTTCGAGACCTCTGCCAATGCCGCCTCTCACCAACGGGGTGGTCGCCATCGCTTCGACAAACACATGGGTTGCCGCCTCTCACCAACGTCGCCATGATGATTACTATCCTCACCAATGATGTATACAAGTAGTATGCAATGATGTATTCACATTAAAAACTATAAAAAAATATAAATATAGTCAATGATGTATGCAAGTAGTATGCAAAATCTCTGCGCCAACATAAAAATGATAAAATTGCGGATCTGAGTATAGTAAACGGTGAACGTTTTTCAAAATTCTAAAATTTGTAATATTTCGTAAACTACATGCTGACATCTAAAAATGGAAGTTCAACTCTCAAACCTTTTTGGGATTTACAGGTACTTTAGTGGCTTCAGGTTTTCTGTTCATTTATTTTGAGCAATTATGATTGCAAAGTAATGAATCTTAACACAATAAATTAGACTAAGTAACTGGGTGATTACAGCAACAGAATGATGCAGCCAGCGATACAAAGACGAAAACGCCTCGACCAAAAAGAAAAAGATAACAACTTACTAGCTTTAAATTACTGATCGGTTCCATAAATACTTAGCGGCTCCATGGTCTCAACATAGGCGAAGGTTTCATAGCTGTTGTCATAGTTCCTTTTGGGCGGATCCGTCATCTTTGCGACCAGCGTCCCCTCATTGTGGAGACCTATCTGCAACACGTCGAAGTCACCGCATGTTGGCTCTTGGCCGGATGACGGTGTTTGGTTTGGGCGGTGCCCATAAAACGACAACGACGAATCATGCGTCAAGATGTAATCGCCGTACACAAAGTGTTGCCGTGGGATTCCTTGCCCAAAGTTGCAACGGTGGCTCCACCGCTGCCCCTCCTCCAGAACCCACACGTTAGGCGGGACAACGTAACCCAGCCTTCCGTGCACCTCCACTAGGCGGCAGTGATCGTGTCGGGCTGGTACTGGCATGGTGGTGGAGACGACACGATCATCCGTGTGATCGAACGACACGATCTTGGCGGCTGCACCGCCTGTGATCCGAACCCAATATGTCATACCGTGGATGCTGACGATACCGGCGGCGAGTTTGCATATCGCACCACCAGGCCCGGCAGACACCTCTCGCCACGTGGACGTCTTCCCTAGTGTGAACACATGTATGTCGTGGAAGTCGTGTAACCGTTCATAGCTGCACGGGACGTGCACGACCTTGAACTGCCCCGTGGTCGGTGGTACGCGAAGCTGTACGCGTCGCGCCAGCCATGACAGTTCCATTCATGCCACCCGATGAACATGCCGGCGCACGGCAGCGGTGGGAGGGGCAGCGTCTCGCCGGTGGCAGGGTTGAGCATGGTGATGACGCCACCCATGATCTTCCCTCCGTGGTACAGGCAGAGCAGCCCGTTGCAGGTGCCGATCAGCCGATAGTGGATCAGAGGCGTTCTCCATAGCTCCGTGCAGCTACCCGTGGACTGTTAGAATTTGGGCCCATTTGGGGCAGCCCAATAAGCAATTCCTGAGATCTCAAATTGGCCCATGTGCATGGCAGAATTTTGGGAGTGCAAAGTGGTGCTAAAGTTTTGTCCCACATTGCTAGTTGGAGGAGAGTTGCACCACTTTATATAGTGGAGTGTTGTGCTACTTGGTGTGCTAGTTGAGAACAAAAGGCTCTCTCGTGCGCACTCCTCCTCCTCCGCCGCCGCTCGCTCGTCTCGTCTCGTCACGTCACGACACGACACGCCGCGGGTTGCGGGAATGAGCCGAGCCGATGCCTATATTTTTGCTGTTCAGGAAAAATGAGTCGATAGCGTACGTGTACAGCTTAGCCAATTCGGATCGCTCCTGAATCGTGGGCTGCTGTAACTGACTCGAACTTGTGCGACGTGGCCGGCCCACGTTGTACCCGTTAGGGTTTTCCGAACCGCACTATATAATGCCTTGCACTACCGTGCGCCGTCACCACCGAACAAATCTAGGTTTTGCCACTCTCGTGCCTTGCGTCGCCACCGTAGTCTACTCCATCTCGAGCGCCGGCGTGCACCGGCGTTTGGGAGAGCAGGTGTCCGGAATCAGTCGCTCTTGTGATCCTGTACGGGAGAGGGCGAATTAGGTTTTTGGAAAGCGCTTCGCGTGACTGCTCGCTGCTTCCACCACGGGTCGTTTTCTAGCCGGCTTTGCGGATCGCCGCCGCAAGCATCTTCTGTGGCGACGAGCTTTCGCCAAGAAAGTCGCCAACTACATCGCTGCATCGACCACGGCTACTACATCTTCAATCGTTCAGTACTTGTGTCGTATCTCTCCTGGTTGGATCAACATATTTCCTGTTTACATGTTCTGTGATATGCTGCTACTGTTCATGTTGATTAGTACATCTAGTATGTTCGTGTTTCACATGTTAGTAGTTGCAGTTGTCATGTTTAATATTCTGGAATTAATCATGGAATTATTGCCTAATTATCCAACAATGCAAAAACCTAAATGTAGGCAATTTCGTGATTTAAATATGGCTGGTTATACCGATGCAATGAAACCGGACAAGTTCACCGGTGTGCGCTATAAGACATGGCAGGTGAAGTGCCAACTCTGGCTCGAGGCCATGGGTGTCTGGGAAATTAGTAATGGTCTTCCTGAAGGAACTATGTCTGAGGAAGCTCAGAGGAAGTTCAAGAAAGACACTACTATTTTCCGTGGATGCATTCTGAGTGTTCTTGATGCTCGTCTGTGTGATGTGTATTTGCACATAAAAGATGACAAGGAGCTCTGGGATGCACTGAACGCTAAGTTCGGTGCAACCGATGCAGGCAGTGAGCTATATATCATGGAGAGCTTTCACGACTACAAAATGGTGAATAGCCGTAGCGTGGTCGAACAAGCTCATGAGATATAGTGCACTGCGAGAGAGCTGGAACTCCTCAAGTGTTCCCTACCTGACAAGTTTGTGGCTTGATGCATTATTGCAAAGTTGCCTTCCTCGTGGAGGAACTTCGCCACAACCTCAAACACAAGAGAACGGAGATATCGGTTGAAAACCTGATAGCGTCTCTTGATGTTGAGGAGAAGGCTCGGGCTAAGGACACTAGTGAGAGAGGTGAAGGTCAGTCTAGCGCCAACATGGTGCAGAAGAACTTTCACCACGGCAAGAGCAAGGCAAAGAGCAAGCCTTCCTTCAACATGCCTACCAAGACTACTTCTTTCAAGAAGAAGAAGATGCTGAACAAATCTGAGCTAAAGTGCTACACTTGTGGAGAGCCCGGACACTTCTCTGTGGACTGCCCAGATCGTGCAGACAAGAAAGGGAAGGCGCCAAAGCATGTCAACGTCGTGACCGCTAGCAATGCTGATGGGTACGGTAATTTACCGATTGTGCTTTCAGTATTTCAATCTCCATGTTGGTGGATTGATACGGGTGCTAATGTTCATGTATGTGCTGACATCTCTATGTTCACTTCTTATCAGGTCGCAGATTCAAGCGTCTTAATGGGGAATGGATCACATGCTTCTGTTCGTGGTGTTGGCACGGTAGATCTGAAGTTTACTTTAGATCGTGCAGCTGAGGAACGTGCAGCATGTCCCTACTATGAACAAGAATCTCTTTAGCGGCTCCCTTCTATGCAGAGATGGGTTTAAATTAGTCTTGGAGTCCAATAAAGTAGTTGTGTCAAAGTTTGGACAATTTATTGGTAAAGGGTATGAGTGCGGAGGCTTGTTCCGCTTTTCATTATCGGATTTTTGTAATAAGTCAGTAAACCATATTTGTGGCAGTGTGGATTCGGATGCTAATGTTTGGCACTCTCGTTTATGTCATGTTAATTTTGGTTTAATGAGTAGACTTTCCAGCTTGAGTTTAATTCCTACTTTCACCATTGCCAAAGGTTCTAAGTGCCATAGCTGTGTGCAATCTAAGCAACCTCGAAAGCCTCACAAGGCAGCCGAGGAGAGAAACTTGGCACCTCTAGAACTCGTACATTCGGATCTATGTGAGATGAATGGCGTGTTGACAAAAGGTGATAAGAGATATTTCATGACTTTAATCGATGATGCTACTAGGTTCTGTTATGTATATTTGTTGCACACTAAAGATGAAGCTTTAGACTACTTTAAAATCTATAAAGCTGAAGTAGAAAATCAATTAGAGAGAAAGATCAAACGTCTTAGGTCGGATCGTGGTGGCGAGTATTTCTCCAACATATTTGATGAATTCTGTGAGGAACATGGTATTATTCATGAGAGGACGCCTCCCTATTCCCCAATCAAACGGGGTTGCCGAGAGGAAAAACCGCACGCTGACCGACTTGGTGAATGCCATGTTGGACACTGCTGGTTTATCTAAGGCATGGTGGGGGGAGGCTTTATTGACTTCGTGTCATGTCCTGAATAGAGTTCCTAACAAGGATAAAAGAAGACCCTTACGAGGAGTGGTCTGGGAAAACCATCACTTTCTTATTTACGCACTTGGGGATGTTTGGCGAAAGTCAATGTTCCAATTCCTAAGAAACGTAAACTTGGACCAAGACAGTGGATTGTGTCTTTCTAGGCTATGCTCAGCGGAGCATTTGCTATAGATTTTTAGTGGTTAAATCTGAGATACCTGATATGCATGTTGATACTATTTTGGAATCTCGTGATGCAACATTTTTTGAGAACATGTTTCCTATGAAGGATATGCATAGCATTGCTAGAATTTCTTCTGAGATATTGCTGAATCTAGTACATCTGTTGATCATTCTGAACAACCACATGTTGAGGAAGTCCTTGAGAAGGATGACAATGAATCAGCTCCCAAGAGGAGCAAGAGACAGAGGACTGAAAAATCCTTTGGTGATGATTTCATTGTGTACCTTGTGGACAATACTCCCACGTCCATTGCAGAGGCATTTGCATCTCCTGATGCTGATGACTGGAAAGAAGCTGTCCATAATGAGATGGACTCGATTCTTTCTAATGGAACTTGGGAATTATCTGAACGACCCTACGGCAAACCTGTGGGTTGTAAGTGGGTGTTCAAGAAGAAGCTAAGGCCTGATGGTACTATTGAGAAGTACAAGGCACGGCTTGTAGCCAAGGGCTACACCCAGCGCGAAGGCGAAGATTACTTTGACACCTATTCACCTGTTGCTAGACTCACCACCATTCGAGTACTACTTTCCCTGGCTGCCTCCTATGGTCTTATCGTTCATCAAATGGACGTAAAGACAGCTTTCCTTAACGGAGAGTTGGAAGAGGAAATCTATATGGATCAGCCTGATGGGTTTGTAGTAAAAGGTGAAGAGAGAAAGGTGTGCAAATTGTTAAAATCTTTGTATGGGCTGAAGCAAGCACCTAAGCAATGGCATGAGAAGTTTGACAGCACTTTAACGTCTGCAGGCTTTGCCATTAATGAGGCTGATAGGTGTGTTATTATCGCCATGGTGGGGGCGATAGTGTTATATTATGCTTGTATGTTGACGATATACTTATTTTCGGTACAAGCATGATAGTGATAAATGAGGTCAAGTCTTTCTGTCAAAGAGTTTGATATGAAAGATCTGGGACAAGCTGATGTGATCCTGAACATTAAGCTGATTAGGGATGAGAGTGGGATTACGTTAACGCAATCACACTATGTTGAGAAGGTCTTGAGCCGCTTTGGTTATATAGACAGCAAGCCTTCTCCAACACCCTATGATCCCAGTGTGACACTCAGAAAGAACAAAAGGAAACGAGAGATCAATTAAGATATTCTCAAGTGATCGGTTCACTCATGTACCTTGCGAGCGCGACGAGACCTGACATCTCTTTTGCTGTGAGCAAGTTGAGCAGGTTCATGTCTAACCCGGGTATTGATCATTGGCATGCACTTGAAAGGGTCATGCGCTATCTGAACGGTACAATGAGTTATGGGATTCACTATTCAGGGCACCCTGCTGTAGGGATATTGTGATGCGAACTGGATCTCAGATGTTGATGAGCTCTACGCCACAAGTGGATATGCATTTATTCTTGGAGGTGGCGCAGTGTCATGGAGGTCTTGCAAACAGACCATTTTGACGAGGTCAACCATGGAAGCAGAACTTACTGCTTTAGATACAGCTTCTGTTGAGGCAGAATGGCTGCGTGAGCTCTTGATGGACTTGCCGGTGGTTGAGAAACCATTACCGGCCATCCTTATGAACTGTGACAACCAAACGGTTATCATGAAAGTGAACAGTGCTAAGGATAATGCGAAGTCATCAAGACACGTTAAAAGACGTTTGAAGTCTGTCAGGAAAATGAGAAACTCCGGAGTAATAACTGTTAGTTATATTCAAACTGACAAAAACCTGGCAGATCCCTTTACGAAGGGACTATCACGTAATGTGATAGATAGTGCATCGAGGAGATGGGGTTGAGACCCGTGAGCGTTACACCATAGTGGTAACCCAACCTATGTGATCGGAGATCCCGTGAATTAGGACCTGGGAAGAACAAGCTAGTGGTTTAACAGAGGAGAGTTATTTATAACCCTCTCCGTGGGAAGATGCATAACTCTCACATTCTGTAAGGCAGGTTGGCAATATGTCTTAATGTGTTTCTGTTGGCTATTCGTAGCAAAGGTGCTATCCTACAGAGCGACCTTGAAAGAACACACCTATATGAGTCCGACTGTTAAACGTCGCAGTCTATGAGATTTGGGTGATCTCTAGTAAGCTCATGAAGAGACCAGGGAGTATGACGCATATGCTCCACCCGCGGGGTAGGCTACTGGCAGCCACGTACTGGTTATGACTTTGAGTGAAGTCTATTGGCACCAAACTTGCAATTCAAGGTTCGTCCATTGTTCAAGTTGCTGGTAGATGTAGCTTGAAGCTCTAGGCGGAAGTTCAACTTAACAGTCTCTGCTGAAACACTGGTATATAAACAAGAAACGAGGTTTGGCAAAATCTCTAAATGGGAATTTGAGATCTGGTGGGGGATTGTTAGAATTTGGGCCCATTTGGGGCAGCCCAATAAGCAATTCCTGAAATCTCAAATTGGCCCATGTGCATGGCAGAATTTTGGGAGTGCAAAGTGATGATAAAGTTTAGTCCCACATTGCTAGTTGGAGGAGAGTTGCACCACCTTATATAGTGGAGTGTTGTGCTACTTGGTGTGCTAGTTGAGAACAAAAGGCTCTCTCGTGCGCACTCCTCCTCCTCCGCCCTGCCGCTCGCTCGTCTCGTCATGTCACGACACGCCACAGGTTGCGGGAATGAGCCGAGCCGATGCCTATATTTTTGCTGTTTAGGAAAAATGAGTCGATATCGTACGTGTACAGCTTAGCCAATTCGGATCGCTCCCGAATCGTGGGCTGCTGTAACTGACTCGAACGTGTGCGACGTGGCCGGCCCACGTTGCACCAGTTAGGTTTTCCGAACCGCACTATATAATGCCTTGCACTACCGTGCGCCGTCACCACCGAACAAATCTAGGTTCTGCCACTCTCGTGCCTTGCGCCGCCACCGTAGTCTACTCCATCCCGAGCGCCGGCGTGCACCGGCGTTTGGGAGAGCAGGTCTCCGGAACCAGTCGCTCTTGTGATCCTGTACGGGAGAGGGCGAATTAGGTTTTTGGAAAGCGCTTCGCGCGACTGCTCGCTGCTTCCACCACGGGTCGTTTTCAAGCCGGCTTTGCGGATCGCCGCCGCAAGCATCTTCTGTGGCGACGAGCTTTCGCCAAGAAAGTCGCCAATTACATCTCTGCATCGACCACGACAACTACATCTTCAATCGTTCAGTACGTGTGTCGTATCTCTCCTGGTTGGATCAACATGTTTCCTGTTTACATGTTCTGTGATATGCTGCTACTGTTCATGTTGATTAGTACATCTAGTATGTTCGTGTTTCACATGTTAGTAGTTGCGGTTGTCATGTTTAATATTCTGTAATTAATCATGGAATTATTGCCTAATTATCCAACATGGACGACGGCGATAGGTCGTCCGCGAGGTAGGCGACGGAGTTTCTGTTTCTCCAGATGAGGAGCTTTGGAGTGCTTTGTGTCTCCTTGATGCGGTTGTTGACGACGTCGCGCCATCGCCGGCTGACGTGTGATGATCCCGAAGAGCAAGTCTTGATGCCTGCACAAATAACGGGATTTAGGTTGAGACTCCAAGTGCAGAGTGTATAGTAAGTGGAAGACAGTTTTCCCCACGAGGGGTGACTCGAGGGTTTAATATCGAACTCTCGGGGAATCTGAAGTGGTAGATTTATCTTCTTATCCTTCTTTTGGTTACCTACAAAACAAGGTTAGATGTTTTGGTCCTCAACCTCACCTGTGGTTGTCAAGCACAAGGTGTAAGAATGATATCAGGATAGTTATGCAATGCAAACAAGAAATAAATATGCAATGATGGTGGATGCAATGGTAAATGATATTTTTGGGTTTTTGAATGATGTATGCAAGATGAAAAGTATTTTTGTATTTTCGGATTTAATGATGGCTGAAAATAGAAAAGTGGTATATGGTGTTGGAAAGGTGTTTCTTATGATTAAAAATGGACTGGGGTTCATGGTTTCACAAATGCACTCTCTCTTTATAAAGTGGTAGACAATGGAACACACAAAGTTAACATATGAGATTGCAACACAGGGTTTGATAACAAGTTACTTAGATATATGGGCATCACGTCCTAACATAGAGATCTTTTGGTTATTAACCTCTCTTATACTCCACCAAGATGCGAACTAAATCATAACACCTCAGTAATTAAGATAACTCAGAGTATAGCATTAAGTATCATGACATGAAGTGAAAATAAGAACATGCTAGATCTAGTCATGGAGTAGTGGCAATGGTCACGCCCACATCCCCGGTAGCATGGTATTTTAGTTTATCCCTAGTGAGGTAACAAAGTAAGGTAAAGATACCAAAGTGGATCGCAGAACTTTCTCTCACGTTCACTGCACTAGCCACCCCCCGTTACTCCAACTAATGCACACGTTCCCCCCACACGCTCTCATAAACATGCTTGATCAAAACAAGTAGACAAGAACGGGGTACATAATATGCATCTATACTCATAACTGAAACAAACATTGCAATCTCAAACATATATTAACTCATAAAGATCCACCACAAAGGTATTACAACGGTGACCGTAATCATGTTCAGCAGCTCATACGGTGCTAATTAGTGAAGCTCAAGAGAGGAGAGATACATAAGTTACTTCCACAAACCCATAGTCCAGAGGTGGACTACTCCCTCTTCATCATGGAGACGGTGGAGAAGTCGATGGAGAAGATGGAGACCACGCCGGCAGCGCCCCGCCGGAGTTTTCCCCCTCCAATCTGCAGCTCCTGATCTCCGTTTCGGTGTTTCTGTGTTTGTGCGGCGCTCCTTCCAGAGAACGTCGGGGGACCTTTTTTATAGGCGTTTTTAGGTCAAGACGATGTCGGTGGAGAAGAGATCGACGGCAACGGAGCCACGAGGCCCAAACGGGTGGGTCCCACGCGGCCTGTACTGGCCGCGTGGGCCACCGTTTGGCCCTCGGCCTCCGTTTGCTCGCTTCCTTCCGTAGTCTTCTTCCTTCCAAATATTGACGCCCGTAAATTTCCAGGTGATTTCGTTGACGTTTGGGTCCCTGAAACATTAAAATAAGAAAACGGGTTTTCTGCCTGTGCAGGGTTAATTCCATAAAAATAGGAAATATGAATATTCCAAAATCATGATAAAACATTGATATAACCCTTATATGATGCAAATATGATTGGAATATAAGCAATTAAAGTGCAAAGTTCATGTATGCATTTTACATGCATCAACATCCCCAAGCTTAATCCATGCTCGTCCTCGAGTATGAAGATGATAAAACTAACATGGACTTTGCAATTTAATACTTAACAATGGATATCAAAGATGATTACTATTGCTACATATAGTCAAATGATTCATTCTTCAAAGGAGTAGCAATATGCAAATAGTTTATGAAGTGATATCAAGTATTCAAGACAAGGATGTTCATTGATAGTTCACAAAGTGTAACATGTAGCAAGTAATATGGAACACATGTATGCATAATGATAAGTAGAACATCCTACAATGGTCATAGAGTGTAGATGAAAATCTGAATATGATAGGTGTACACTTTGGAAAGATGTATATGTGAGTAGAGGTAAAGCATGCATAAGTTTCATCCAACTTCCAAACTCTTCTACTTAAGTTAATGATTGCAATAAGGTATTCATTGGTGTCAAGCTCTCATTGCCCCTATCATAGCATCTTGAATGATTAAGGTTAAAGTGAAAGCAAATATGAGTAGTGTGCTTGATAAAGAATGGGTTGAATGTCTCATGCCCCTTGAATACAAGTACTTACACCATGTGTTACTCAACTTGGGAAACAAAGCAAGTTCAATTAAATATCATTGTAAGCATAATAGTATCATCAAGAGCGTCAACTGGGGTACCTCTTGTCCCAAGATATGGAACAAGCCCATATCAAAATGACAAGACAAACAAACAAAATGAACAATCTCAACACCCTTTTTATTTACCATTTGGAATAGTTTTTTATTGCAAGGTGTATCACAGAAGGTTCACCATAGTATGTAAGTAAATTTCCACCATGAATGATGCATGGCTTAGATTAGCGGCCCAGGCGTCTCTCTAACCATTTACACAAACTCATTTAAACTCACTTATTTCCACATTTATTTCAACATGATAAGCATCCATAGACAAAAGCACATGATATCAACTAAATGAGATGAAGAGCGTGTTGAAAGCTTGCCATGTGACAGCACATATGGGCTAACTTCCAACCCAAAACATTCATCAAGCCACAAACATCATAATCTTAATCACAATGGGTCAAGTTTTATTATGCAAATAAAAGAACATTGTGCATCAAGTTCGTGAGAGCTATATAACCAATTTTTTCCATTGCAATCAATAACATAAACATTTTCATTCAGAGGTAAGATAACACAAACAACATGTTAAACATACTCGGAATAGCATAAAGCCAATAGGTAGATATGGTGGACTCACTGGAATAACTTTGGTTGAAGGTGTTGGAAACAAGTTTTTGCTTGTTGGAGTTTTTGGGCTAGCAAAAGGGAGAAAGTTGACCATCTAGATGCATGCATGAGTGTCCATAGAACTAACTAATCCATGTTAAACCAAGTAAATAACAATCAGCACCAAAACATGAATAAGTGATAGCTCTACAAAAAGAATTTGCAAACTATTACTCATAAACAAGCTCATGAATCATGCAACTATATGTATCATTAAAAATCAAGTCAAACATCCCTTTTCCCAATCTTATAAAAGCATCCAACATATTTCAACCCATATTTCCAGTAGCTCTCTCATATATAATTGATAGTGTGGTGGTCTCTCAAGACTCAAACAAAAACAAAAACGACGCTCCAAGTTTATGCGATAAAGTGTTTCGATCGAAAAACAGAAGTTGGACGTGTGCAAACCGAGAGTGTGTAGGTCCAGCGGGGTTGTCTTCACATCCCCAAGCTTATGGTCTTCACCATCCTTGGATAGCTCTTGGTGCATCTCCTCCAATCCCTGTGAAAAAACTTCAAAACACCGTTTCTCCCATCTCTTTTCTGTGGGGTGCATTAATAGTGATAAACAAATAGGTTCCTTGCTGCATATAATCCTTGAACAAAAATTCATATGACATGTCCAGAAAGTATATAATGTTGTATGCCTACTCATAAACTCAATTGGATCAAAAAGATTCAACTTAAAAGCTCAAAGCATGCATCAAACAAAATGGGACAGAATCTGTCCAGAAAAACAGCAGCAGCAAAACGTATTTTTCTACCCTACCAAACTTTCTCGAAAAATTCCGAAAAATTCATGCATACAGAGGATGAAAAGTTGCAACTACAGTTCAAATATGAGCTCATTCGGAGTTACAGAATAAGAATTAAAAATCATACCGTGCACTGACTCGTGCAGGAATAAAATCTCCGAACGCTATAAGCAACTTTTCAAACCAAAAAGGGTAAAACTTGGCACTTTATTAAAAACTCCAGAACCTAACTAGACACAAAATCTCTTGTTACAGCAAGAGGACACAAAGAAAAATCACACATAAAAATAACCGGGTTGCCTCCCGCAAAGCGCTTTCTTTATAGCCATATAGCTAGGCTTCTTACTTGTTGTTTTATTGTGGACGAAGCTCATGAGGGAGCTTGAACTTTGGTGGTTCCCTCTTCCTTGGAAAGTGTTCCATGCACTTCTTGTGTGGAAACTGAAACTTTACATTCCCTTCCTTTGAATCAATGATAGCACCTGTGGTACGAAGAAAAGGTCTTCCAAGAATAATAGGACTAGAGGTTTTATTCCCCATATCCATGATTAGAAAATCCACAGGCACAAAAGTCATATGTAACTCTACCATAACATCACTTACTTTTCCCAAAGCATGTTTAATAGAGTCATCAGCAAGTGCTAGTTCAATAGAGCATTTTTCAAGATTTTTCAATTCAAGCACTTCATATAGTTCTTTAGATAAAACAGAGACACTAGATCCTAGATCAAGTATGGCATGGTGTGTCTCTTTTCCAATAGTTACTAGTACCTTAGGTATCCACATATCCCCAAGCTTAGGTGGTATCATAGCCTCTTGGTTGTACCTAGCAATCTTTTCTTTCAAGACATGATTAGCAATATAAGAACCAAAACCTGCTTGGTTAGTGTTGATGGAAGGATCACTTGCAAATTTTTGTAAGATAGATATTAATTCATGCAAGCTACAATTTTCTAAGTCAAGCAAAGGATCCTTGACTTCATTAAGCATTTTAACTTCCTCAACTTCTTCCCAAGCAAGATTCTCATTCCTTTTCTTTAAAGCAAGATTCAAGGCTATTAGGAGGTCATCCTCCCTTCAACATGATTCTTAATATCCCTATCTAAAGGTTCCAGCATAGAAGATATTCTTTCATTCAATTCCCTAGTCAACTTCTTTTTAGACTTGGCATAGTTCAATATTGTTTCCATTTTCAAAGAGATTCCAGAAAGAGTGTTATTTGTCTTTTTCATCCTAGACTTGGTATGAAGGATAAATGAATGCAAATCATTTTTAGTAGGATAGTCCTCCACATAAGTTTGTAGACATAAAGTTGACCTATCCATAGAAGCTTTTAGTTGTTTGATCCCAGTTTCATATTTGGATTCTATAGAATTCCCAAATAAATTTTCCATCAAATTATTAGCATGTGAGGGATTTCCAGAAGCAAATTTTCCACTAGTCAATGAGTCTAGAAAACATTTAGACCAGCCATCTATACCTTTATAGAAGTTTCTTATCACAGTGGCAGGAGTATATTTAATGACACCATTTTTACTAGTGTCCTTAATTCTATACCAAGCATCCATCAATGACTCTCCATAGTATTGACCAAAGTTGTTCATTCAGCACTAGGATTCATTTTAGCAAGTTTTTTTTGGTATTTTTAATTTTTTATGCAAAACTGAAATAAATATGATATGATATGCAATGACACTAACAAAACAAATAAATTGCTTTGTAAGTAAAGATGGATAAGATGGTGCTCACGTAGGTGCAACCTCCCCAAGCTTAGGTGTTAGCACAAGTTGGTGACGTTGACTTTGTTGTGAGATGAATGCGATGATGCACACCCTTGGATAAATCTCTCAGCTACGATTCCCCGGCAACGGCGCCAGAAAACGTCTTGATGATCCCGAAGAGCAAGTCTTGATGCCTGCACAAATAACGGGATTAGGTTGAGACTCCAAGTGCAGAGTGTATAGTAAGTGGAAGACAGTTTTCCCCACGAGGGGTGACTCGAGGGTTTAATATCGAACTCTCGGGGAATCTGAAGTGGTAGATTTATCTTCTTATCCTTCTTTTGGTTACCTACAAAACAAGGTTAGATGTTTTGGTCCTCAACCTCACCTGTGGTTGTCAAGCACAAGGTGTAAGAATGATATCAGGATAGTTATGCAATGCAAACAAGAAATAAATATGCAATGATGGTGGATGCAATGGTAAATGATATTTTTGGGTTTTTGAATGATGTATGCAAGATGAAAAGTATTTTTGTATTTTCGGATTTAATGATGGCTGAAAATAGAAAAGTGGTATATGGTGTTGGAAAGGTGTTTCTTATGATTAAAAATGGACTGGGGTTCATGGTTTCACAAATGCACTCTCTCTTTATAAAGTGGTAGACAATGGAACACACAAAGTTAACATATGAGATTGCAACACAGGGTTTGATAACAAGTTACTTAGATATATGGGCATCACGTCCTAACATAGAGATCTTTTGGTTATTAACCTCTCTTATACTCCACCAAGATGCGAACTAAATCATAACACCTCAGTAATTAAGATAACTCAGAGTATAGCATTAAGTATCATGACATGAAGTGAAAATAAGAACATGCTAGATCTAGTCATGGAGTAGTGGCAATGGTCACGCCCACATCCCCGGTAGCATGGTATTTTAGTTTATCCCTAGTGAGGTAACAAAGTAAGGTAAAGATACCAAAGTGGATCGCAGAACTTTCTCTCACGTTCACTGCACTAGCCACCCCCGTTACTCCAACTAATGCACACGTTCCCCCCACACGCTCTCATAAACATGCTTGATCAAAACAAGTAGACAAGAACGGGGTACATAATATGCATCTATACTCATAACTGAAACAAACATTGCAATCTCAAACATATATTAACTCATAAAGATCCACCACAAAGGTATTACAACGGTGACCGTAATCATGTTCAGCAGCTCATACGGTGCTAATTAGTGAAGCTCAAGAGAGGAGAGATACATAAGTTACTTCCACAAACCCATAGTCCAGAGGTGGACTACTCCCTCTTCATCATGGAGACGGTGGAGAAGTCGATGGAGAAGATGGAGACCACGCCGGCAGCGCCCCGCCGGAGTTTTCCCCCTCCAATCTGCAGCTCCTGATCTCCGTTTCGGTGTTTCTGTGTTTGTGCGGCGCTCCTTCCAGAGAACGTCGGGGGACCTTTTTTATAGGCGTTTTTAGGTCAAGACGATGTCGGTGGAGAAGAGATCGAAGGCAACGGAGCCACGAGGCCCAAACGGGTGGGTCCCACGCGGCCTGGTACTCTGGCCGCGTGGGCCATGCTCGTTTGGCCCTCGGCCTCCGTTTGCTCACTTTCTTTTTCCGTAGTCCTTCTTCCTTCCAAATATTGACGCCCGTAAATTTCCAGGTGATTTCGTTGACGTTTGGGTCCCTGAAACATTAAAATAAGAAAACGGGGTTTTCTGCCTGCGCAGGGTTAATTCCATAAAAATAGGAAATCATTGAGATATTTCCAAAATCATGATAAAACATAAAAATAGGAAATCATTGAGATATTTCCAAAATCATGATAAAACATTGATATAACCCTTATATGATGCAAATATGATTGGAATATAAGCAATTAAAGTGCAAAGTTCATGTATGCATTTTACATGCATCAACGTGGCGGGCACGGCACCGGCAGCTATGCGGGAGACGCTGCAGGATCTCCACCAAGGTGTCCGCTGAGAGCCGATCCATGGCCAATGGCCAATCTTGTTCCTTAGGATTTCCTTCCACCACGGTGCCTCCCGTGTGTCCTTTTAAAACGGACGCGATCGGTTCCTATCCGACTTGGCTCCAAAGTTGACGTGTCCTTCATTAGTGGGAACTTAACGTAGCTGTCAAGTTTGATTGGGAACTGAGACCGGCGCCGATGGTAACCGAGAGAGAAACAAATTAGAACTTTAGAGTGCTCTTTTAGTCGTTGGAAAACAATAAGTTTCTTAATGGGATATTTTATGGCGTATCCTACTACACATTTTCAGGTGTAGTATAAGCCTCATCCAATGGTTAAAATTAATTGGGCCAAATTTTGGCCCAGGGACAAAAACGGCTTTTCCTCTATAATTAAGCGTCCTTTTTAGGTAGTACTTGTGGTGATCGTTTTACGAGAACAGCTATGGCATATGGCGCACGGGAAGCACCTGAAATTAAATTGTAGTGGTGATTGTTTTAGATGCCGAAGCCGAAAACCACCATGCCAACCCCGTTGCCTTCGGGCCGGCCTAGTAACCTGCACGTCGAGCAATGGCGTCGGAAGTTTCTCGTTGCCATTAAGGACCGGGAGCAGCCGCGTGAATGCCTCTATCTCGTGCTCGTCGGCGGTGGCGAGACGGCGGATGGCGTCGGAGCCGTCGGAGAACTTGGCCTCCACGAAATTAACGCCTAAGGACAGGCGGACAGGGTGCAGTCCACGACGACGTTGTTGGAGGAGTGACATTAGGGGAGCTCGCCGGCGAGGGAGAGGAAGATGGACTGAGTACTTCTTCCCCCAGGACGGGCTGATCTTGGCGAGAACAGTTATGGCGTACCGAAAGTACCCTGAATGGCAGTGGTAGACTGGTAGCCGAAATTCGCAAGGGAGTCCTTCACCACTAACGCCACCATGCTGCCATCGTCGCCATGCCGACGCCATTGCCAATGGGCCCAGTAACCTGCACGGAATGGCGCCGGAAAGTTCTCGTCGTCATCAACGACCTCGACCAGCCGCGCGAACCAGCCGCACGAACGCCTCTGTATCAAGCTCGTCGTCAGCGGTGATGCATGTAAAATGCATACATGAACTTTGCATTATTTTACTTATATTCCAGTCATATTTACATCATCTAAGGGTTATATCACTGTTTTATAATGATATTGGGAATATTTGATATGTTTCCTATTTTTTATGGAATTAACCCTGCGCAGGCAGAAAACCCTATTTCTATATTTTAATGTTTCAGGGACCCAAACGACGTCCAAATGACCTGGAAATTTACGAGCATCTGTTTTTGGAAGGAACAAAGCGTGGGAGCGAAGGAAGCAAACAAGCGGAGGCCCGAGGGCCCAGATGAGTGGGCCCACGCGGCCCATGTACCTGGCCACGTGGGACACCCCCTTTTGGCCCTCGGAGCTCCGTTGTCGTCGATCTTTCCTCCACCGACTCGGTTTTGACCTAAAACCGCCTATAAAAATAGTCCCCGACGCCCTTCGGAGAGGAGCGCCGCAGAAACACAGAAACCACGAAACAGAGACCTGGAGTTGCAGATTGGAGGGGGAAAACTCCGGCGGGGCGCTGCCGGCGTGATCTCCATCTTCTCCAACGACATCTCCACCGTCTCCATGATGAAGAGGGAGTAGTCCACCTCTGGACTATGGGTTTGTGGAAGTAACTTATGTATGTCTCTCTCTTGAGCTTCACTAATTTTTACCGTATGAGCTGCTGAACATGATTACGGTCATCTATGTAATACCTTTGTGGTGGATCTTTTTATGAGTTAATATATGTTTGAGATTGCAATGGTTTTGTTTCAGTTATGAAAGTAGATGCATATTGTGTACCCCGTTCTTATTTACTTGTCATGATCAAGCATGTTTATAAGAGCGTGTGAGGGGGAACGTGTGCATTAGTTGGAGTAACGGGGGGTGCCTAGTGAAGTGAACGTGAGAGAAAGTTCTGCGATCCACTTGGGTATCTCTACCTTACTTTGTTGCCTTACTAGGGATAAAAAGAAATACCATGCTACCGGAGATGTGGGTGTGACCATTGCCACTTCCTCCATGACTAGATCTAGCATGTTCTTATTTTAACTTCATGTCATGATACTAATTGCTATACTTTGAGTTATCTTAATTACTGAGGTGTTATGATTTAGTTCGCATCTTGGTAGAGTATAAGAGAGACTAATAACCAAAAGGTCTCTATGTTAGGACGTGATGCCCATATAATTATAACTTGTCATTAAACTGTTGTGTTGCAATCTCACATGTCAACTCTAGTGTTTCATTGTCTACCACTTTATTAAAGAGAGAGTGCATTTGTGAAACCATGAACCCCGGTCCATTTTTAATCATAAGAAACACCTTTCCAACAACTTTTACCACTTTTCCATTTTCTGCCATTTAAAAATCCGAAAATACAAAAACACTTTTACATCTTGCATTCATCATATAAAACCCAAAAATATCATTTATCATTGCTACCACCATCCTTGCATATTTATTTACCACCATTGCATATTTATTTCTTATTCGCATTGCATATTATCTTGATATAATTCTCACACCTTGTGCTTGACAACCACTAGGTGAGGTTGAGGACCAAAACATTTACTTTGTTTTGTAGGTAACCAAAAGAAGGATAGGAAAGATAAATCTTCACTACTGATTCCCCGAGAGTTCGATATTAAACCCTCGAGTCACCCCTCGTGGGGAAAACACGTCTTACACTTACTACACACTCTGCACTTGGAGTCTCAACCTAACCCATTTACTTTTTACGCAGGTAACTACGTGAAGGGCCATCAAGCGGCGAGGCGCGACTCATTGCGTTGGAGCCATCCGAGAACTGGTCCGCCATGACCTCGCTGGCCCATCGTACAGGATAGAGTTGATTGCACAGAACTACCACTTTATGCGTTAAATTCCGGGAAACTACCACTTGACGTTTGAATCGCACAGAACTACCAGTATTCACTAAATTTGTTGCAATGTGCGCTAAAATCGAATTGATCGCGAATTGACACTCGTGCTTATAGGTGGGACCCACCAGTCAGGGTTGACGTGGCAGCACACGTGGACTGTTTGCTGAGGTGGCAGCACGTGTGGAAATGGGCCCACCTATCAGACCAATAAAAAATTAAATATAAAAAACCAGAACAGGCTGGGACCGAGCTGCCGTCCTCGTCCGCGCTGCCGATGCTGCTCGTGCGCGAGCTGGCGGCCGTGTGAGGAGGGCGCACGAGCGAGGCGCGTCGCGGCTGCCGGCGCGAGCGACGACAGGATGGCTTCACGCACGTATGATGGCCCTTAACGTAGTTACCTGCGTTAAAAGAAAATGGGTTAGGTTGAGACGCCAAGTGCAGAGTGTAAGTAGTAGTGGAAGACAGTTTTCCCCACGAGGGGTGACTCGAGGGTTTAATATCGAACTCTCGGGGAACCAGTATTTCAGGTGTTATCTCCTTATCCTTCTCTTGAGAACCTGCAACAAAATAAATTGTTTTGTGCCCTCAACCTCACCAAGTGGTTGTCAAGCACAAGGTGTGAGAATGATAATAAAATAAATATGCAAACAGTAGTAAATATGCAATGATGGTAAAATAAATATGCAATGATGGTGGACAATGATAAATGATATTTTTGGGTTTTTTATATGAATGCAAGATATGAAAGTGTTTTTGTATTTTCGGATTTAATAATGGCAGCAAACAAAAGTGGTGATAAAAGTGTTGGAAAGGTGTTTCTTATGATTAAAAATGGACCGGGGTTCATGGTTTCACAAATGCACTCTCTCTTGATAACGTGGTAGACAATGGAACACTAAAATTAACATGTAAGATGGCAAGACATGGTTTGACAAGTTATTAATAATATGGGCATCACGTCCTAACATAGAGATCTCAAGTATAAGTTGTTCTCTCTCTTATGCTCCACCAAGATGCGAACTAAATCATAACACCTTAGTAATTAAGATAAATCAGAGCATAGCAATAAGTTCAATGACATGAAGTTAAAATAAGAACATGCTAGATCTAGTCATGGAGGTAGTGGCCAAGGTCACATCCACTCTCCGGTAGCATGGTATTTTTGTTTATCCCTAGTGAGGCAACAAAGTAAGGTAGAAAACCCAAGTGGATCGCAGAACTATCTGTCACGTTCACTGCACTAGCCACCCCCCGTTACTCCAACTAATGCACACGTTCCCCCTCACATGCTCTCATAAACATGCTTGATCATGACAAGTAAATAAGAACGGGGTACATAATATGCATCTACTTTCATAACTGAAACAAAACCATTGCAATCTCAAACATGTATTAACTCATAATAAAGATCCACCACAAAGGAATTACATAGATGACCGTAATCATGTTCAGCAGCTCATACGGTACTAATTAGTGAAGCTCATAGAGAGGAGAGATACATAAGTTACTTCCACAAACCCATAGTCCAGGGGTGGACTACTCCCTCTTCATCATGGTGTCGGTGGAGATGTTGTTGGAGGGGAAGGAGACCACGCCGGCAGCGCCCCGCCGGAGTTTTCCCCCTCCAATCTTCAGCTCCAGGTCTCTGTTTCGTGGTTTCTGTGTTTCGGCGGCGCTCTCTTTCGCGAAAGCCCTGGGGGGTCTATATATAGTCGTTTTTAGGTCAAGACGAAGCTTCGGGAAGAAAGATCGACGGCAGCGGAGGCCCGAGGGCCAATGGTGGGTCCCACGCGGTCAGGGAATCTGGCCGCGTGGGCCCACCCTTTCGGCCTTCTGGTCTCCGTTTCTTCGATTCCTTTGCGCCTACGTTTCGTTCCTTCCAAAAAAGTGATCCCCGTAAAATCTCAGGTCATTTGACGTTTTGGTCCCTGAAACAAAAATATAGAAAAAGGGGTTTTCTGACAGCGCAGGGTTAATTCCAGAAAAATGGGGAAGTTGTTAATTATCCCCAAAACTCAATATAAATCATGAATATAACCCTTATATGATGCAAATAACATGGAATAACATGTAATAAAATGTAAAGTTCATGTATGCATTTTACATGCATCAACATCCCCAAGCTTAACCCATGCTCGTCCCGAGTATGAAGGTGATAAAACTAACATGGACTTTGCATTTTAATACTATCAATGGATATCAAAGGTGATTACTATTGCTACATAAGTCAAATGATTCATTCTTCAAAGGAATAACAATATGCAAGATAAATTATGAAGTGATATCAAATACTCAATGTAAAGATGTTCAATGATAAATTCACAAAGTGTAACATAGAAGAAAGTACTATGGACCAAATGTATGCATAATGAAAAGTAAAAACATCCTATGGTGGTCATAGAGTACTTCTTATGAAAACTGAATATAAAAGGTGGACACTTTGGATAGATAAATAAGTAGAGGTAAAGCATGAATAAGTTTCATCTAACTTCCAAACACTTCTACTTAAGTTAATGCTTGCAATGTGGTAGTCATTGGTGTGGAGCTCTCATTACCCCTATCATAGCATCTTGAATGATTAATGTTTAAAGTGAAAGCAAATATGAGTGGTGTGCTTGACAATGTATTGGTTGAATGTCTCATGTCCCTTGAATACAAGTACCTACACCATGTGTTACTCACTTTGGTCCACAAAGTAAATTCAAATAAAGGTCATTGCAAGTAATAATAGTATCATCAAGAACTGCACTGGGGTACCTCTTGCCCCTTGACATGAACAAGCCCATGTCAAAACAACAAGACAAACAGACAATGAACAATCTCAGCACTCTTTTATTTACTATGGGTATAGCTTTTTATTATGAGGTGCATCACTGAATGAACATTATGGTTATGCTGTAAATTTCCACCATGAATGATGCATGGCTTAGATTAGCGGCCCAGGCATTTCTCTAACCATTTATACAAACTCTTTGAACTTACTAAGTATCCACATTCATTTCACCCATGATAGGCATCCATAAACAAAAGTACATGACATCAACTAAATATAAATAAGTGCAATGTTGAAAGCTTGCCATGTGACAGCACATATGGGCTAACTCCCAACCAAAACTATTGTCAAGCCCACAACTTCATAATTTTAATCACAATGGTTCATGCTTATTAAATGCAATAAAAGTAAATTGTGCATCAAGTTCGTGAGAGCTTTTAACCAATTTTTCCCATGACAATCAATAACATAAGCATTTAAATTCAGAAATGTAGATAACACAATATAACATGATAAACATACTTGGAATAGCATAAAGCTAATAGGTAGATATGGTGGACTCACTGGAAAAACTTTGGTTGAAGGTGTTGGGAAACAAGCTTTTTACTTGTTGTAATTTTTGGGCTAGCAATAGGGAGAAAGTTGACCATCTAAATGCATGCATAAGTGTCCATAGAACTAATCAATCCATGTTAAACCAAGTAAAGTTAAAATTCAACATCTAAACATGGTAAAAGATAGCTCTTGACAACACACTTGCAAATTAACATTCATTCAAAGCACATGAATTATGCAACTATATGTATCTTTTAAAATCAACTCAAACATCCCTATCCCAATATATTTAATAGCATCCAACATAATTCAACCCAAACTTCCAGTAGCTCTCTCATATATAAATGATAGTGGTGGTCTTAAGAAAATAAAAATCAAACCGAAATAACAAAAGCAAAAAAAAACAGACGCTCCAAGTTTATACGATAAAGTGCTTTGATCGAAAAACAGAAGTTAGACGTGTGCAAACCGAGAGTGTGTTGGTCTAGTGGGGTTGTCTTGACATCCCCAAGCTTATGGTCTTCACCATCCTTGGATAGCTCTTGGTGCAGCTCCTCTAATCCCTGTGAAAAAACTTCAAAACACCGTTTCTCCCATTTCTTTTCTGTGGGGTGATATTAGTAGTGATAAACAAATAGGTTCCTTGCTGCATAAAATCCTTAGGAAAAATTCATATGAATGTCCAGAGAGTATATAATGTTGTATGCCTACTCATAAACTCAATTGAATCAAAAAGATTCAAGCAAAAAGCTCAAAGAATGCATCAAACAATATCAAGACAGAATCTGTCCAGAAAAACAGCAGCAGCAAAACGCATTTTTCTACCCTACTTAAACTCGTCAGAAAAATCTGCAAAAATCACGTATACAGAGGATGAAAAGTTGAAGCTACAGTTCAAATTACAGCTCAATCGGAGTTACAGATAAAAAATGAAAAATCAAACCGTGCACAGACTTCGTGCAGGCAGAAAACTCTCCGAAAATGAATAGCAACTTTTCAAACCCAAAATAGGTAAAACTTGGTTCTTTATTAAAAATCCCAGAAACAAAACTAACAAACTACTCTCTTGTTACAGCAAGAGGACTCAAAGAAAATCTCAAACAAAAACAACCGGGTTGCCTCCCGTAAAGCGCTTTCTTTATAGCCATATAGCTAGGCTTACTTACTTGATAATCAAAGGGGACGTAGCTCATGAGGGAGCTTGAACCTTGGTGTGTCCCTCTTCCTTGGGAAGTGTTCCATGCTCTTCTTGTGTGGAAACTGAAACTTCACATTCCCTTCCTTTGAATCAATAATGGCACCTGTAGTACGAAGAAAAGGTCTTCCCAAAATAATAGGACTAGAGGTTTTATTCCCCATGTCCATGATTAGAAAATCAACAGGCACAAAAGTCATGTGTAACTCTACCATAACATCACTTACTTTTCCTAGAGCATGTCTAATGGAATCATCAGCAAGTGCAAGTTCAATAGAGCATTTCTCAATATTTTTAAGTTCAAGGACTTCATATAGTTCTTTAGATAATATAGAGACACTAGATCCTAGATCTAAAATGGCATGGTGTGTCTCTTTTCCAATGGTTACTAGTACCTTAGGGATCCAGATATCCCCAAGCTTAGGTGGTATCATAGCTTCTTGATTGTACCTAGCAATCTTTTCTTTTAAGACATGATTAGCAATATAGGAACCAAAACCAGCCTGGTTAATATTAACAGAAGGATCACTTGCAAATTTTTGTAAGATAGAAATTAATTCATGCAAGCTACACTTCTCTAAATCAACAAATGGTTCCTTAACTTCACTAAGCATTTTAACTTCCTCAACTTTTCTCTCTAAATAACATAAGAGATTCATCATTTTTCAATGTAATTCTTAATGTCCCTGTCTAGAGGCTCTAACATAGAAGATATCTTTTCATTCAAATTCTTAGTTATTTTTTTCAGACTTGGCATGGGTCAATACAGTTTGCAATTTCGAAGAAATGTCTAAAAGAGTGTTCTTTGTCTTCTTCATCCTAGATTCTGTGTGAAGGATAAATGAATGCATCTCATTTTTAGTAGGATACTCTTCCACATAGGTTTGTAGGTTTAATATTGACCTATCCATAGAAACTTGTAATTGTCTAATCCCGGTTTCCTCTTTTGTTTCTATAGAATTCCCAAATAAATTTTCCATTAAATTATTAGCATGTGAGGGATTTCCTGAAGCAAAATTTCCATTAGTCAAGGAATCTAGAAAACATTTTGACCAGCCATTTAAACCATTATAAAAGTTTCTTATCAAGGCAGCAGGGGTATGTTTACCATTTTTACTAATGCCCTTAATTCTATACCAAGCTTCCATTAATGACTCTCCATAATATTGACTAAAATTGTTCATTTCAACACTAGAATTCATTTTGATAAAGTTTTTATGTGTTTTTAATTTTTTATGCAAAACTGAAAGTAAAATGACACTAATGCAACTCGAAATAACAAATGCAACACAAAAATGCAAAACTGAATATAAATATGCAAACCGAAATATAAAGATGATATGCAAGACAAGAACAAAACAAAATAAAATGATTGTAGGTAAAGATGGATAAGATGATGCTCACGTAGGTGCAACCTCCCCAAGCTTAGGTTGTTACACAAGTGGTGATGAAGTTGACTTGATGTGAGTGATCCTTGGATAAACCTTTCAGCTATGGTTCCCCGGCAACGGCGCCAGAAAACGTCTTGATGGCCCTTAACGTAGTTACCTGCGTTAAAAGAAAATGGGTTAGGTTGAGACTCCAAGTGCAGAGTGTATGTAGTAGTGGAAGACAGTTTTCCCCACGAGGGGTGACTCGAGGGTTTAATATCGAACTCTCGGGGAACCAGTATTTCAGGTGTTATCTCCTTATCCTTCTCTTGAGAACCTGCAACAAAATAAATTGTTTTGTGCCCTCAACCTCACCAAGTGGTTGTCAAGCACAAGGTGTGAGAATGATAATAAAATAAATATGCAAACAGTAGTAAATATGCAATGATGGTAAAATAAATATGCAATGATGGAAACAATGATAAATGATATTTTTGGGTTTTTTATAATGAATGCAAGATATGAAAGTGTTTTTGTATTTTCGGATTAAAATGGCAGCAAACAAAAGTGGTGATAAAAGTGTTGGAAAGGTGTTTCTTATGATTAAAAATGGACCGGGGTTCATGGTTTCACAAATGCACTCTCTCTTGATAACGTGGTAGACAATGGAACACTAAAATTAACATGTAAGATGGCAAGACATGGTTTGACAAGTTATTAATAATATGGGCATCACGTCCTAACATAGAGATCTCAAGTATAAGTTGTTCTCTCTCTTATGCTCCACCAAGATGCGAACTAAATCATAACACCTTAGTAATTAAGATAAATCAGAGCATAGCAATAAGTTCAATGACATGAAGTTAAAATAAGAACATGCTAGATCTAGTCATGGAGGTAGTGGCCAAGGTCACATCCACTCTCCGGTAGCATGGTATTTTTGTTTATCCCTAGTGAGGCAACAAAGTAAGGTAGAAAACCCAAGTGGATCGCAGAACTATCTGTCACGTTCACTGCACTAGCCACCCCCCGTTACTCCAACTAATGCACACGTTCCCCCTCACATGCTCTCATAAACATGCTTGATCATGACAAGTAAATAAGAACGGGGTACATAATATGCATCTACTTTCATAACTGAAACAAAACCATTGCAATCTCAAACATGTATTAACTCATAATAAAGATCCACCACAAAGGAATTACATAGATGACCGTAATCATGTTCAGCAGCTCATACGGTACTAATTAGTGAAGCTCATAGAGAGGAGAGATACATAAGTTACTTCCACAAACCCATAGTCCAGGGGTGGACTACTCCCTCTTCATCATGGTGTCTTGGAGATGTTGTTGGAGGGAAGGAGACCACGCCGGCAGCGCCCCGCCGGAGTTTTCCCCCTCCAATCTTCAGCTCCAGTTCTGTTTCGTGGTTTCTCTGTTTTGGCGGCGCTCCCTTTCGTGAAATCCCTGGGGGGTCTATATATACTCGTTTTTAGGTCAAGACGAAGCTTCAGGAAGAAGGATCGATGGCAGCGGAGGCCCGAGGGCCATTTTGGTGGGTCCCACGCGGTCAGGGAATCTGGCCGCGTGGGCCCACCTCTTTCGGCCTTCTGGTCTCCGTTTCTTTGTTTCCTTTGCGCCTACGTTTCGTTCCTTCCAAAAAAGTGATCCCCGTAAAATCTCAGGTCATTATGCCGTTATTTGGTCGCCTGAAACGTAAAAATATAGAAAAAGGGGTTTTCTGACAGTGCAGGGTTAATTCCAGAAAAATGGGGAAATTGTTAATTATCTCGAAAACTCAATATAAATCATGAATATAACCCTTATATGATGCAAATAACATGTAATAAAATGTAAAGTTCATGTATGCATTTTACATGCATCATATACTCATATACTTGTTGTTGTTGAGTATGTTACTAAATGGGTAGAAGCTATACCAACATCTAGTGCTGATGGTGAGACATCATTAAAAATGCTTAAAGATATTATTTTTCAAAGGTTTGGTGTGCCTAGATATCTCATGACTGATGGTGGTTTTCATTTTATCCATGGTGCTTTTAGAAAAACCCTTGCTAAATATGAAGTTAATCATAGAATTTCTTCACCTTATCATCCTCAAACAAGTGGACAAGTAGAATTATCAAATAGAGAGATTAAATCAATTTTGCAGAAGACTGTTAACAAGTCTAGAAAGAATTGGGCTAGGAAGCTTAATGATGCTTTGCGGGCTTATAGAACTGCTTATAAAAATCCTATGGGTCTGTCTCCTTATAAAATGGTTTACGGAAAAGCTTGCCATTTACCTCAAGAATTAGAACATAAAGCTTATTGGGCCGTAAAACATCTTAATAGAGATTTTAAACTTGCCGGTAAAAAATGGTTACTTGACTTGAGTTCCTTAGATGAATGGAGAAGTGAAGCTTACGAAAATGCTAGACTTTTTAAAGAGAAAGTGAAACAATGGCATGATAGGAGAATCCTAAAGAGAGAGTTTAATGTTGGTGAGAAAGTTCTATTGTATAGGTCTCGTCTCAGATTTTTTGCAGGTAAATTACTTTCGAAATGGGAAGGACCTTATGTTGTTTCAGAGGTTTACCGTTCAGGTGCAATCAAAATTATTTCGATTGATGGTGACAAATCTCAAGTTGTTAATGGTCAAAGACTCAAGCATTATATTTCTGGGGATTCTTATAGCGAAGACGTTGATATTATTCAAATAGTGACTCCGGAAGATTTTATTAAAAGTCAAGTTCAGAAAACTGCAGAGTCTGTTTTCGAATAAGTAACAGTTTTGGTAAGAAAAAGTTTGCGTTCGACTTCCCAACTTATATTTTTGTTGTTTTTATTAAATATGGAAAATTACGAGCCAAAACGGGAGGAAACGGTGCCCGAGGGCACCACACCACCCCACGGCGCGGGCCCACCCTTGGCCGCGCCGTGTTATGGTGAGGGCGCCTCGGAGCCCGTCTCCAGCCCGGTTTCGAACTGGACTTTCCTTTGGTTATGAAACTTTTTGCTATATAATCCCCCGGATCCCCCGAGGTCCGTATATCGTTTTCTCGTCGTGTTTTCGTTTCGACCTGTTTCTGCCAGGAATTGTTTCCAAATTTAGAAGCATCATGGTCTCCAACAACAACAACAAGGGTAAGGAGGCTCTGGAAGATGATCTCAAAGATCCCTAGCTGGAGGAGGAAGTCAAGAGTGAAGCTGAAGTAGAAGAAGACCCGCGTTCGTACCCGCGTGCTACCATTGCAAGTATCGGAGTGGTGGCAAATCCATTCAACCCAAAGAGGAACGCGCGGATGAGCACAGGGGGGAAGGTTCCACGTCATTGCTTAGCTCCAAGAACATCTTCTCCAGGCACCAATAACCCTTTCCACACTTTAATCCATAAATATCAGTTTGAAAGAGTTCCTGAGGCACAACTACCCACTAGTTGGAATATAGATCGTTCTAACAATGCAGGAAAAGGAAGCTCTCAGTCTGATGAGAAGTGGGGAAACAATTCCAAGAGCTGGGACTCACAGTCTGATAGGTTCATGAACCGTATTGAACACACCACGGAGTTGATTCGTGCTCTCACTTACAAGATTGACGAGTTGAAGGAGTTGGTTGAGAAGCTTGTTAGGGATTCACCATCAGCACCGAAGGAGTAATTCATCATTGGTATTGGCATCCCCTCAGCTTGTTCCAAGCTTGGGGGAGTGCCGCGATATCATCACCATTATCTTTTACCTTTTACTTTTCAGTCGAGTCATATCATGAGTAGAGAAGTTATCATATAGGATGGTTTGCAGTGTGGAAGTATCTCTCCTTTAGTTGGTTATCTATGTATCCCTTGGTGTTAGTTGCCGTTATTGGAATATTAATGAGAAGTTTTATCATTTACTTTCTGCATGTAGAAGGCTTAAGTAGAAAAGAGGGATTGCATGTAGATACATTATCTCATTATGTTTCTTTCTTGTTGGCTCATGAGCTTAGTATTCTTAAGTTAAAATTATTTGTGCTTACAAGGAAGATTGCATGATTGTTTCTATTATATTTATATTTGTTTGTATCCCTCCACTCTTAAGCTTGCTACCCAGCCTTGCTAGCCAAAAACCTGTACTGAGAGGGAATGCTTCTCGTGCATCCAAAACCTTGAGCCAAAATCCATGCCATCTGTGTCCACCATAACTACCTATATGTGGTATTTCCTTGCCACTCCAAGTAAATACTTCATGTGCTACCTTTAAACTATTCAAAGCTACTACTCCTTATTTGTGTCACTGTTTACTAGCTCATGAGGAAGTATGTGGGTTATTCTTTATTTAGCTTGTCAGACAGACTTTGACCACCAGACTAGCGGCATATACATCCGCTTATCTATTAAATTTGCAAAAAGAGCTGGCAAATGGGGTGCCCAGTCCCAATTAATTACAACTTTAACCGCTTAATTCTCTTCACATTTTTGCCCTGGTTTATCAGACAAGCAATGATACCAGTGAATAACTGCATGTGTAAGCAAAAGAGAAAAGAGGGATGATCTGCCTTGCTGGTAGAAATAACGTCCTTCATGGGAGCCGCTCTTGAAAGTCTGGTTGACAAGAGAGATATTGCTTCCACCCACTACCATTCGTTGACAATTCTCATACACCACTCAAAACTTATATTTTTATTCTCTATATGATTTCAAAAACTTAAAAAGCTCTAGCACATGATTTAATCCCTGCTTCCCTCTGCGAAGGGCTTTTCTTTTACTTTTATGTTGAGTCAGTAAACCTATTCCCTTCTTTCTTAAGCAAGCATTTGAGTTGTTGTGATTCAACCATCTAATATTAATATTATCAATCATGTCTGTTATCCTTCCTTGTTTTGCACAAGTCTTTTATCTGAAGGAATATAACTTTGAAAGTTATCAATGACTGTAAAGAAATTGTGATAATTGAGCATGTAAGTTCTGCAACATAGCTCCAATATAAGGACTCTACTCGAAAGATAAGTACAATCTGTTAATTGTTCTCTGACCAAGAACGAAGTTTGCCATCACCTAACTATGATTTTCTTTATGCACCTTTATTGTGATTTCCATTACTCATTTCAAGATAAGTTATATGAGGGGAAGTTGCTGTCTAAAATAATTTGTGTATTAATACATGTTGATGCTTCTTGTCCATATTCTTTATTATCGACGCTTCACTCCATAAACCTGTGGTCTTGTTTACTGAGTTCAGTTTTCGCTTGGGGACAAGCGAGGTCTAAGCTTGGGGGGAGTTGATACGTCCATTTTGCATCACTATTTTATATCATAATTTACTGCTATTCATTGATATATTTCATATTTGGATGATATACTTATGTTATTTTATCTTGTTTTGCATGTTTGATGATTATTGGAGAATTAACTGCCGCAGTCAGGATTCAGCTGGAAAAAGCATCGTCAAGACACCCTATTTCTGAAGATCGTCAATTCAGGGAAATTATGCTGAAGCTCCTATTTTATCAGATGCCGGAGGCAGCCAAAAGGGGAGGTAGAGATGGGCCACGAGGGGCCCACACCATAGGGCGGCGCGGGTCCCCCCTGGCCGCGCCGTGGTAGGGTGTGGGGCCCTGGCCCACCTCTGGCGCTCCCCCTTCGCGTATTTCATCCCCAGAAACCCTAAGACGGAGAGAGCCATCGAGGAAATATTCCGCCGCCTCCACGGGGCGAAAACCACAGAGAGAGAAAAAGCTCTCCGGCAGGGAGAAATCTGCCGGGGAAATTCCTTCCCGGAGCGGGGAAATCATCGCCATCGTCATCATCATCACGCTGGACTTCATTGGGATCATCATCATCATCATCATCATCATCTCCACCGCCGTCACCATCATCTCCACCGCTCCACTTCGTTCCGCTGTAACATCTAGGGTTATACTTTGTGTAGTTCATAGGGGAAAGTTTCGCGGTGTTGATTACTACTTGTGGTTAATGCTATTAAGTTTTATCGGTGAATTAAAGTATATGTCCAGATTGTTATTCATCATTATATCACCTCTGATCATGATCCATATGATGTCTTGTGAGTAGTTCATTTAGACCATTGTAAAAAGAGTGTAAAATGGTCCATTCATTAACCCCATGTGAAGGACAAGTTCTAAGCATGAGTTTAATCCTATCCCAAGCCATGGCAACATGTTCATTTTCATTTTGCCTAAAAGAGAGGATATTGTTTCTATTTTGCAGTATTTTAACAGGGGGATAATATTTCTTAATGAAAGCTTCTTTTAAATCATCCCAAGAATTAATACTACCAGTAGGTAATGAATGTAGCCACTCTTTAGCTTTTCCTTTAAGTGAGAAAGGAAATAACTTCAGTTTTAAGACATTACTTTCAACATTTTTAAAGTTTTGCATGTCACAGATTTCAATAAAATCATGAAGCTGCATAGAGGCATCCTCAACAGCACTACCACCAAATTGTTCCCTAGTTATCAAGTTTAACAAACTAGGACTAACTTCATACCTCTCAGCAGTAATCTCAGGTGTGGTGATAGGCTTAGCAATAAATTGATCATTTGGAGTGTTGTGTAGTCACACAATTTAGTTCTATCTCCCATTTCAACAAGTTTTTATGTGTTTTTAATTTTTTATGCAAAACTGAAAGTAAAATGACACTAATGCAACTTGAAATAACAAATGCAACACAAAAATGCAAAACTGAATATAAATATGCCAACCGAAATATAAAGATGATATGCAAGACAAGAACAAAACAAAATAAAACGATTGTAGGTAAAGATGGATAAGATGATGCTCACGTAGGTGCAACCTTCCCAAGCTTAGGTTGTTACACAAGCTGGTGATGAAGTTGACTTGGTGTGAGTGATCCTTGGATAAACCTTTCAGCTATGGTTCCCCGGCAACGGCGCCAGAAAACGGTCTTGATGGCCCTTAACGTAGTTACCTGCGTTAAAAGAAAATGGGTTAGGTTGAGACTCCAAGTGCAGAGTGTATGTAGTAGTGGAAGACAGTTTTCCCCACGAGGGGTGACTCGAGGGTTTAATATCAAACTCTCGGAACCAGTATTTCAGGTGTTATCTCCATATCCTTCTCTTGAGAACCTGCAACAAAATAAATTCTTTTGTGCCCTCAACCTCACCAAGTGTTTGTCAAGCACAAGGTGTGAGAATGATAATAAAATAAATATGCAAACAGTAGTAAATATGCAATGATGGTAAAATAAACATGCAATGATGGTGGAAACAATGATAAATGATATTTTTGGGTTTTTATAATGAATGCAAGATATGAAAGTGTTTTTGTATTTTCGGATTAAAAATGGCAGCAAACAAAAGTGGTGATAAAAGTGTTGGAAAGGTGTTTCTTATGATTAAAAATGGACCGGGGTTCATGGTTTCACAAATGCACTCTCTCTTGATAACGTGGTAGACAATGGAACACTAAATTAACATGAAATATGGCAAGACATGGTTTGACAAGTTATTAATAATATGGGCATCATGTCCTAACATAGAGATCTCAAGTATAAGTTGTTCTCTCTCTTATGCTCCACCAAGATGCGAACTAAATCATAACAGTTTAGTAATTAAGATAAATCAGAGCATAGCAATAAGTTCAATGACATGAAGTTAAAATAAGAACATGCTAGATCTAGTCATGGAGGTAGTGGCCAAGGTCACATCCACTCTCCGGTAGCATGGTATTTTTGTTTATCCCTAGTGAGGCAACAATGTAAGGTAGAAAACCCAAGTGGATCGCAGAACTATCTGTCACGTTCACTGCACTAGCCACCCCCGTTACTCCAACTAATGCACACGTTCCCCCTCACATGCTCTCATAAACATGCTTGATCATGACAAGTAAATAAGAACGGGGTACATAATATGCATCTACTTTCATAACTGAAACAAAACCATTGCAATCTCTAACATGTATTAACTCATAATAAAGATCCACCACAAAGGAATTACATAGATGACCGTAATCATGTTCAGCAGCTCATACGGTACTAATTAGTGAAGCTCATAGAGAGGAGAGATACATAAGTTACTTCCACAAACCCATAGTCCAGGGGTGGACTACTCCCTCTTCATCATGGTGTCGGTGGAGATGTTGTTGGAGGGAAGCAGACCACGCCGGCAGCGCCCCGCCGGAGTTTTCCCCCTCCAATCTTCAGCTCCAAGTTTATGTTTCGTGGTTTCTCTTTTTTGGCGGCGCTCCCTTTCGCGAAAGCCCTGGGGGGGGGGGGGGGGTCTATATATAGTCGTTTTTAGGTCAAGACGAAGCTTCAGGAAGAAGGATCGACGACAGCGGAGGCCCGAGGGCCATTTTGGTGGGTCCCACGCGGTCAGGGAATCTGGCCGCATGGGCCCACCTCTTTCGGCCTTCTGGTCTCCGTTTCTTCGTTTCCTTTGCGCCTACGTTTCGTTCCTTCCAAAAAAGTGATCCCCGTAAAATCTCAGGTCATTATGACGTGATTTGGTCGCCTGAAACGTAAAAATATAGAAAAAGGGGTTTTCTGACAGTGCAGGGTTAATTCCAGAAAAATGGGGAAATTGTTAATTATCTCGAAAACTCAATATAAATCATGAATATAACCCTTATATGATGCAAATAATATGGAATAACATGTAAGGACCCCTCAGATTTACCAGTCCGAGGTGCCCACATTATGTAAACAGATCACGATCCCAATGATCAGTGCATCGCGATCACATAACCAACATGGTATACAGAGTTACATCATCCAACTCGATTAGTACAAGACTTACATAAATGGTGGTCACACGACCAAGTCTGCAACCATCGTCACGCAGGACGGAATTAACTACGATATAGCGGAAGCTTTCGGCTAGCGTCGGCCCCCGTCGCAACCGGACGCATTCCCACAGAGCAGTTGACCGTGACACTCAGTTGGCGTAGTCGTCGGCGTACTCCTTCTCCTCGTCGTACATCCCCTCATTGAAATCTGGACATTGGAATATCCAGGGACACAGCCATGAGTACAATTACGTACTCACAAGACCACCACCAGGCTTAAGTTTTCATGGTAATGCAATAAAAGCGTTTCGAAAACTGGGATAGCTGCTATATATGACTATAGAGCTTAATTTTCGCAAACGATGCTTTAGACATAGAGAACACAACATCTCTATATCTTTGTTGAAAAAGGCATTTGGAGATATCATTCTCCTTCTTTTAGAAATGGCAGAAACCATTTCCACGTTCAAAACACTTTTGTAAAACTTTCTTCAAAACACTAGGATAGGGATGCCCCTTTTTCCTTTCCGGTTCCGACTGGTTGACTCCCCGAGACCAACCATCTTCTCCCCAAATTCGTACCTCCCAGGTACCTCCTTGATGACTCCTTTTTCCTTTGCCGAAACAGTTTCTTTTTAAAACCGAAAAGTGCCCATACGCCTAGATCGGGGGCCTTTCCAACCGTCCATGACCGCGACACGGCTATTCGAATAGATTTACACTCTGCAGAGGGGTGCACTTTCACCACATCAAATAGGTCACCGCCGTGGATCATCCCACAGATTGCCAGACGACATTACGTCAAACGTCGGGACACTAATCAAGACTTTTCACTATGTCCATACTAATACAGGGATACCTCTTCAACTAGGTTGATTCCCCCCGGCACCGTTTGACCCTTCTCTTGGCGTCAGACCGCCATGACAGGGGACCTAATTGGTGCAACTGGTAGCGAACTTAATCCTACTCTCTTTATGTCCCTCTCTCTTAGGCGACAACCAGTTCAGGGCCATAGCCACCCCCTAAGCAAATTGAGGTAGCTCCATATTAATACAGACAAGCTTCCGGTCAAGCCCTACCCATGTCAGGTAATGTGGTTGCACGGGTTAATTTATTGGGCGGCCGCTAGGGCTGTACTTTGTTTTCAAAAACATCTCCACCTCGACTGCTCCCAGCAGCTCGGTTTTCACAACTCTCCGAATGCTCCCAGCACTTCGGGTTTTCACAAACTCTCCGAATGCTCCCAGTACTTCGGGTTTTCATAAACATCTCCATTTGCTCCCAGCAACCTGGGTTTTAGAAAATACTTTCTCGCCGATCGCTCCTAGCGACTCGGGTTTTTTCCTCTGGAAACATTTTACCAAAGACCAGGCTCCCATCCTATAGTCTTGAGATAAAGATATAAGGATATACTACTAGAAAATATAATTTTCTTGATGGCACCTTCAGTAGAAGGCTTCTCAAGTAAAGATCTATTTTTATAAACCTATTATATACTAGTAGATATCTTTGGCCAAACAATATTTTATAAAATAGTTTTGGGTGGCAAAGTGCCATAGAAGAAATAAAACATGCACTATTTTATTTTGAAAACAAAACATGCTTGAATGAAATAATAGGATTTCAGTAGGGTATGGTGAGGTGGCTTGCCTTGCTTAGCAAAGTGTCCCTGATCTGGTTCTTTTTCGTAGACCAGTTCAGTTTCCACGTACTGCTCCTCCTCTTACGGATCTAATGTACCGGAAAATAACGGAACTACCGTCACTTTAAGAAGCGGGTTGACAACAATCTAAAGTAACTAAACAAAACAGCAAGCATTGAACAAATCACTAAGCTAGCTAACAAGAGCAAGCGATTCACTTAGTTATACAACCACAACCAGAAGGTCCATAAAGCTAAGACAAACAACAAGAACCCTAAGAAGGTGTACACAACAACCCTAATAGTTAAACTCTAAAGCAAAACTCCACTTAGGGTGGTTAGGTCTCTTAAGAAGGGTTGTTATCGTAGTTTAGGAAATACTTCAGACAAAAGTTAAATTACTAATTATTTTCTATTATAAATTTTTTCCACCAAGTTAAGATAGGGATATTAACAAACTACTCATGCTAGTATTAAACTTAAGGACTACCAAGTTCAACTTAATAAGGCAAACATAATAAACCACACAAACATGCTTGGCCATTACAATACAATGTATTATTAATTACAAATAGAGTTAAGGTGATAATTAGACAACCCCTTTGGATCCCTTTCAAAAATTGCAAAACTAAACATCACTAATAAATTTAAAACAATCAGTAGCTAAGAAGAATCTTATTAGTGAAGTTTACTTTGTTTTATTAATCACGAAATTAAGCAAACAAGCAGGATTAATTCATTTTATTTCCTTAGGCACTAATCGCATTTTATAACTAACTTCATTTTATTTCTACTTAAGCACTAACAGTACTAACATATTAAGAACAAACAAAACAGTTCTATTATGCTAACAACAGTACCAAAACATCTAAAACACAAAGTCCTAAAAATAAACCACTTAATTTAATTAACCTAAAAAGTGGCAGAAACACTAGTTTCACTAACAATTCTATTCAGAGAGTTATATTAAACAAAACACACACAAACTTGGATCTAAACTCTAGGATACTATCAGGAACTAACACAATTGGATTTGTTCCAAAATCTAATTCCCAAAAATCAGCAAAAATACACAAAGTGCCTACTGCCATAAACTAAACCAGCAAACAACTTTTATTCTAAGAATCCAATTGACATGCAGTAAAATTCTAGTGACAGCTATAACAGAGAGCTTTTCAAAACATGAGAGTTCATAAAATTTGGATCTGTTAAACTCAAGTTGTTTAAGAAATGGTGCTTCAGACCAGTGGCAGTCCTGTAATTTTCATGGTCACACGAATTAATATTTTCCAGATCTGCAAGTTGGAAATGGTTCCAGACTCACAAGGCTACCACTGTGATTTTTAGTTTGCACAAATATTAAGTTTAACATTTTCATTTCGAATTAAAGTAACAGGACAGAAACAATCTACTTAGAAAAGTGTAAAATCTGCAGGAAAAATATTAGATGGGCCAGATCTGTGGCCGGGCCGAGCTTACGGTGCTGGGCCGGCCCAGTGCGCTGCGCGCGCAGGCGAGGCGGTAAGCCGCCGATGGATGGCGAACGGAGGGCCAGGATTAGATCCAGAAGCTTTCAAACGCGGCCGTTGATCGGAAAATCGACGGCTGTCGCACGTCTTCTTCCTCCCGACGGACAGCAGCGAGCAGAAACCCTAGGAAGGTCGAGGTCGCGGGATAGCTCACCTAGGGCTAACGAAGGTCGAAGAAGAGGGGCGGTGACGGACGCGGAAGCTCGGGGAAGGACGCGGATGGGCTCGGTTGTCCTCGGCGTGCTCTGGAACGCTAGCGAGGATGACGGCGTCCGCGGCGGACACGGGCACGGCACGACGGCCACGGGGTTCCTGAAAGCCAAAGGGGATGTCTCAGGGTAGAACAATGTGTGGGGGTCATGTAGATACAAAAATGGCGGCCGGAGGAGGACGGTGGAGGAGGCGAGCTTGCACGCAAAAACTCGGGCCGAGCGGCGGTCTCCGGCCGTTCCTGGGCGAGTCCGAGCTAGAGCTCGCTCGGGAGAGAGTAGGGGGGTGGAGTGAGGGCAGAGGGAGGGAATGGGCAAGGTGGGGGAGAGGGAGTGAGTCTGTGGCTGCTGTCCAAGTTGGTGGCCGATTTTAGGGTTTTCGGGCAAGGGCAGGGGAGGGAAAAGGGAGAGCTCGGCAGGGGTTGGCTGTGCTGGGCGGTGCTGCAATGATTCCACGCCCAGGTGCGTGTTTTGGACAGATGCAAATGGCTCGGAGCTAATGGATGGAGGTGAGTGATGGAGAAGGGTTTTCCTGCCTGCCAACTGCTCGATGAAATGCCACACAGAAAAGGACAACGAGGTACTTCGCTAGGGTGTTGACAAGGTCGTGGCTTAAGGGTTTCCAGAGGTGTGGAGGTCCAGAGCACACTCTAACAACAAGTTGGACAAAGGGAGGGGGTAGGTTTAGTTTAAGAAGACTTAAGGGCTGATTAGACTAGGTCACTTTGCTAAGATGAGTTAGTCAACCCTTTGACAAGAAAATTAAGACACAAGATGATTTGATTAGAAGGGACATAGGTGCAGTGTTTGGCTTAAGAGATGAGGTAAAAAGAGTTCAACAACCTCTAAGTACAAAAATGGCAAATTGCTATATTACAAACTAGATATGGTCACCTTAAAATGAAGCACTCCAAACAAGCAAGGATTAGTGATTAAACATTTTTGTAAATTTTGAAGAAGGCTATAAATGGAAAGTAGAGGTGATGTAAGTCATGCTAGAAGTTCTGTATTTCCAAAAAGATCAAAAGAACCACAAGTGGTGAGGCTCTATAAATGCTAAAAATTAATAGGGATGAAGATATAATTTCTATCTATACAAAATCGAAATTTTGTAAATATCAACACCAAACCATTTTTACAAGAGGTAATACATTCCACTCAAGCAAGACAAGGAAAAACAAACCTTTAGATACCAAATCAAATCATGTGCATCAAATGATGCTACAATAAACACCACATGAACACCCATTAAATAACACACTCAAGTCAAGCAATTTAAACACAAACAATTATCAATCAACCACATCCTCAACCCTTAGTATACTTAAGTGATATAGGGATCACACATAATCATGACAAGGTGGTGTTTAAAAGTATCTCAACTCATAACTTCATAGTTTTCAAAAGGTTTGATAAATAGAAATATAGGAGTAATATATCTCCCACTTGTTTTATTTTCAAGGATGTTGAAAATAAGAGTTTGAAAACAAGGGATGTTGATACTTACAAAAATTACATAGTTGGATTTTTGGTAGGAGATATTATATACATCTCCCTAGTTTTGGAAACACTTAAATTTTTGGAATACTTTTCTTTTCTCAAATAGTAGGTTTTTGGGTTGTTGCTAAAAGCAAGACATCTTTGAAAAAGAGGTTGGGCCAAAATAAGATTGGAGAAGATGTATGGATAATTCTTGTCATGACATGATCACCAAAATTAAATGATATGCTAAACTAGTTGAGTTCAAAGGTTAATGTTTTCAGTGGTTGTTAACTCAAACAACAAAGCAAACAAAGTTAAACGGAGCAATGCTAAGAGAAACGCAAGCATTAGTGAAGTATTTCAAAAAGTTTTTGTTGCCCTGATTTTTGACTCTCTAACAACTGTATTTTTCTAGTTTCCCGAAATTGGGGCGTTACAGACCTTCCCCCCTTAAAAGAATCTCGTCCCGAGATTCCTAAGCGGGTGTAGTGCAAGGTTAGTGGTGTTTTATGCTCCTTCATCTTCCGAGGTTATTGATTCCCAACGGTTTTTCCTTGCCGGGAAGGCGTCTGGCTTTTTCTGGAAGGCTTTAGCCCTTGCTGACGGTGTCTTCATGCTGGGTGATGCTGAACCGCATTCTTGATGGGTTGCCTTCGAATACCCTAAGGGTGGGGCGCAAAGAGCAACTTATCCAAACTCCCTAATAAAACTAACGCACGTCTTCCCCCCTTAAAAAGGGGGCCTTGAAGGGTAGCTGTTGAAGGTATAAGTTGTTGCCGACTTCAATATGTTGTTGTTCTTGGGTATCACGGCGATCTTTGTCTTGGTCGTAGCTCCTTGGCGCTTGCGGTTGATGTAGACACTTGTCCAGATATTGCCGTCTTGAGGGGTTAGCAGTTTAAATATATGCCAACAGTTTTCAAGCTTCACAGGGGTGTCGGGTCCGTAGACTTGACTCTCTCCGATTTTTCCTAAAAGTCAAAGGGTGCTACAAGCTACTACAGGCGTCTCACTTGTTTAGTCTGTTGTCAGCAGCAACAGTCTTCGGGCCTTTAGTCGTTTCTTGGCGTCTTGTTAGATATGATGTCTTCTATTGTGCCCCCCTTCGTTTTAGCTGACGAACAAGGTTGATGAAGACTTCCTTGGTTCGTTGACTTCATGACGCCACACACTATCCTTCAGAGATCGGTTCTATCTTAGTTAACCTAGAAGTTTTGTTAAGATACTAAGTGCCATCAGTCTCAAGTCGGGCAAGTCGAGGTAATAAGGTTGGCGCATAGAAGGCACTTATGACTCTTGATTCGGGGTTCATTTTGATGTAGACGATATTCAGTGCTGGTTGTCTTCGTGGTTGCTGACCTCGATCTCCGTCGGATTTCACGACTGGAGGGCTTCACAAAAATCTTCAGGAAGTAGTGGCTCTTGCCGATCTTTGAGTCCTTCTTGTTGCCGTTTGTAGGTCTCGAGGAGGTTAGCTAGTAACATGTTACTGGTGTTAGATGTTACTCTAAAGTTAAATACGCTAAATTAGTGATGGTATACTGATAATTCGAAAAGTTAATTCAACTAGGCAAGGCTCGTCACCTCACGGGGACAGGCTTTCTCCGGGTGGTCTTCTGCATCAGGTGCAGTTAAAAGCTCTCACGTAACAAAGTTTAGATCAGAGGCAAAACATTAAAGAGAGGTTTTCTATACAAGTTTTGAAATGCATCACGATGCATCTAACGCTAAAAAGGGGCCAAAAAAAGTACTTTGTGTAGCGGCAAAAGATGTTTAAACAAAAGGGAAGTTTGGGTCTAACATGTGCTACCGACGAAGAGTGCTGGTGAAACACACCAGGAAAACAACATACCAACGACAAGCATACGAATCATTGTCAATCACTAGGTTCATCGGGTCTCAACAGAAGCAGCACAGACGACATAGTTCCGCACCTGGGCATAGTGTTAACCCTAAACATAACAACAAACTAATTTGCGACTGGAGGGGAACATGACTTCATTCAACCGTCACAAACTACTAGATGTGGCGCTTCTTGGAAGATTCGTTCTTGGGGAGGGACTCTTTGTTTGCCTTTAAAGCTTCAATCTCCTCGTAGGCTTCCTGGAGATCTTTCCGGGTGTTGAGGACTCGGTACCTGAGTCTTTCTCCCATTTCATCAATGCGGCCCATGCAGCGCTCCTTGCTGACTCCATAAAGGAGGCGTGCTGAGACTCTGAGTTGGTGAACATCATATGTCCCATTTTGTTCTGATCATCTCCTTTGTGCTTGTAGAGGTGGAGTTGCACCCACCAAAGTTCTTGTCCATTCTCCATCCAAGGAAAACCTTGTAGACTGCGGGCCCTTCAAGTTCGAAGCTCAGCATGAGGTTCTCCAGGGCCTTGGGAAACTCAGTGGTGCTTTCCAAAGTCATGGTCATCGTCGGGCCCTTCTTGAGTGATTCGATGAGGCTCGACATCTATAAATAAAGAAAACGTCTTAGGAGGAGGTGTAAAAATAAAAGGATCAAGGCTAAGGTATCTCGAGGAAAGGTAGGGTTTTCAGTCCTCAGGTCCATTCCTAGTTTGACGTCATTCCTAAGTTTCTTATTTATGTCTAGCAAAGTACACACAGACACGGGGCATACCGTCAACTAATGCTTCAGCAAAAAGCACACAAGCAAGACACACACTTAAGCAAAAAGCATACCAGCAAAACAGCACCCGAAACACCAATAGTATAAAAAGGGCACTCAACCAATCGTGATAGTCGGGTAATCCAACCAAGGGTCATATCCTAAATTTCCTATTGGTCTTGGTCAATCTTACTTGTGGGAGTCTTCATTTCATCGGCTTGTGCTCCTGCTGGAACTCTTGAGACTGTCGAAATGGCAACTGGAGTATCTTTGTTGGGGGGGGGGGGGGGGGTTGAGGTCTTGACAGTGAGACTGCTTCGGCAAGCAAGGGTTGCACTGTAGCTTGTTTCCTCAGTTGACGACCGCCTTGATGTTGTATGTTGAAGTCTTCAGACTGAACTTCGCCTTCTCGGACTAGTTTACTTAGGTCTCATTTGGGTTCATCGTCCAGGCGAAACAAGTTTGAATGGGGGCAAGACCGTAGGAAAAATCTTTTGACATACTTTAAATTGGAGGGACCAGGTCAAGATATTTTTGAAAAGAAGAGAAGAGTGGAGACCATACTAGGCTTACTTACATAAAAATAGATTTTTGTGCAAATAGGGTTTTAGCAGAAATATTTCCCTCCTAAGCTAACGACCATGCTAACTAAGGTCACCTAAGGTCAACGATGGCTCTGATACCAAGTCTGTAAGGACCCCTCAGATTTACCAGTCGAGGTGCCCACGTTATGTAAACAGATCACGATCCCAATGATCAGTGCATCGCGATCACATAACCAACATGGTATACAGAGTTACATCATCCAACTCGATTAGTACAAGACTTACATAAATGGTGGTCACACGACCAAGTCTGCAACCATCGTCACGCAGGACGGAATTAACTACGATATAGCGGAAGTTTCGGCTAGCGTCGGCCCCCGTCGCAACCGGACGCATTCCCACATAGCAGTTGACCGGTGACACTCAGTTGGCGTAGTCGTCGGCGTACTCCTTCTCCTCGTCGTACATCCCCTCGTTGAAATCTGGACATTGGAATATCCAGGGACACAGCCATGAGTACAATTACGTACTCGCAAGACCACCACCAGGCTTAAGTTTTCATGGTAATGCAATAAAAGCGTTTTCGAAAACTGGGATAGCTGCTATATATGACTATAGAGCTTAATTTCGCAAACGATGCTTTTAGACATAGAGAACACAACATCTCTATATCTTTGTTGAAAAAGGCATTTGGAGATATCATTCTCCTTCTTTTAGAAATGGCAGAAACCATTTCCACGTTCAAAAACACTTTTGTAAAACTTTCATCAAAACACTAGGATAGGGATGCCCTTTTTCCTTTCCGGGTTCCGACTGGTTGACTCCCCAAGACCAACCATCTTCTCCCAAATTCGTACCTCCCAGGTACCTCCTTGACGACTCCTTTTTCCTTTGCCGAAACAGTTTCTTTTTAAAACCGAATAGTGCCCGTACGCCTAGATCGGGGGCCTTTCCAACCGTTCATGACCGCGGACACGGCTATTCGAATAGATTTACACTCTGCAGAGGTGTGCACTTTCACCACATCAAATAGGTCACCGCCGTGATCATCCCACAGATTGCTAGACGACATTACGTCAAACGTCGGGACACTAATCAAGACTTTTCACTATGTCCATACTAATACAGGGATACCTCTTCAACTAGGTTGATTCCCCCAGGCACCGTTTGACCCTTCTCTTGGCGTCAGACCGCCATGACAGGGGACCTAATTGGTGCAACTGGTAGCGAACTTAATCCTACTCTCTTTATGTCCTCTCTCTTAGGCGACAACCAGTTCTGGGGCCATAGCAACCCCCTAAGCAAATTGAGGTAGCTCCATATTAATACAGACAAGCTTCCGGTCAAGCCCTACCCATGTCAGGTAATGTGGTTGCACGGGTTAATTGTTCGGGCGGCCGCTAGGGCTGTACTTTGTTTTTCAAAACATCTCCACCTCCGACTGCTCCTAGCACTTCGGGTTTTCACAAACTCTCCGAATGCTCCCAGCACTTCGGGTTTTCATAAACATCTCCATTTGCTCCAGCAACCTGGGTTTTATAAAATACTTTCTCGCCGATCGCTCCCAGCGACTCGGGTTTTTTCCTCTGGAAACATTTTACCAAAGACCAGGCTCCCATCCTATAGTCTTGAGATAAAGATATAATGATATACTACTAGAAAATATAATTTTCTTGATGGCACCTTCAGTAGAAGGCTTCTCAAGTAAAGATCTATTTTTATAAACCTATTATATACTAGTAGATATCTTTGGCCAAACAATATTTTATAAAATAGTTTTGGGTGGCAAAGTGCCACAGAAGAAATAAACATGCACTATTTTATTTTGAAAACAAAACATGCTTTAATGAAATAATAGGATTTCAGTAGGGTATGGTGAGGTGGCTTGCCTTGCTTAGCAAAGTGTCCCTGATCTGGTTCTGTTTCGTAGACTGTTCAGTTTCCACGTACTGCTCCGCCTCTTGCGGATCTAATGTACCGGAAAATAACGGAACTACCATCACTTTAAGAAGCGGGTTGACAACAATCTAAAGTAACTAAACAAAACAGCAAGCATTGAACAAATCACTAAGCTAGCTAACAAGAGCAAGCGATTCACTTAGTTATACAACCACAACCAGAAGGTCCATAAAGCTAAGACAAACAACAAGCACCCCTAAGAAGGTGTACACAACAACCCTAATAGTTAGACTCTAAAGCAAAACTCCACTTAGGGTGGTTAGGTCTCTTAACAAGGGCTGTTATCGTAGTTTAGGAAATACTTCAGACAAAAGTTAAGTTACTAATTATTTTCTATTATAAATTTTTTCCACCAAGTTAAGATAGGGATATTAACAAACTACTCATGCTAGTATTAAACTTAAGGACTACCAAGTTCAACTTAATAAGGCAAACATAATAAACCACGCAAACATGCTTGGCCATTACAATACAATGTATTATTTAATTACAAATAGAGTTAAGGTGATAATTAGACAACCCTTTGGATCACTTTCAAAAATTGCAAAACTAAACATCACTAATAAATTTAAAACAATCAGTAGCTAAGAAGAATTTTATTAGTGAAGTTTACTTTGTTTTATTAATCACAAAATTAAGCAAACAAGCAGGATTAATTCATTTTATTTCCTTAGGCACTAATAGCATTTTATAACTAACTTCATTTTATTTCTACTCAAGCACTAACAGTACTAACATATTAAGAACAAACAAAACAGTTCTATTATGTAACAACAGTACCAAAACATCTAAAACACAAAGTCCTAAAAATAAACCACTTAATTTAATTAACCTAAAAAGTGGCAGAAACACTAGTTTCACTAACAATTCTATTCAGAGAGTTATATTAAACAAAACATCACACAAACTTGGATCTAAACTCTAGGATACTATCAGGAACTAACACAATTGCATTTGCTCCAAAATTTAATTCCCAAAAATCACCAAAAATACACAAAGTGCCTACTGCCATAAAATACACCAGCAAACAACTTTTATTCTAAGCATCCAATTGACATGCAGTAAAATTCTAGTGAAAGCTATAACAGAGATCTTTTCAAAACATGAGAGTTCATAAAATTTGGATTTGTTAAACTCAAGTTGTTTAAGAAATGGTGCTTCAGACCAGTGGCAGTCCTGTAATTTTCATGGTCACACGAATTAATATTTTCCAGATCTGCAAGTTGGAAATGGTTCCAGACTCACAAGGCTACCACTGTGATTTTTAGTTTGCACAAATATTAAGTTTAACATTTTCATTTCGAATTAAAGTAACAGGACAGAAACAGATCTACTCAGAAAAGTGTAAAATCTGCAGGAAAAATTTTAGATGGGCCAGATCTGTGGCCGGGCCGAGCTCACGGTGCTGGGCCGGCCAAGTGCGCTGCGCGCGCAGGTGAGGCGGTAAGCCGCCGATGGATGGTGAACGGAGGGCCAGGATTAGATCCAGAAGCTTTCAAACGCGGCCGTTGGACGGAAAATCGACGGCTGTCGCACGTCTTCTTCCTCCCGACGGACAGCAGCGAGCAGAAACCCTAGGAAGGTCGAGGTCGCGGGATAGCTCACCTAGGGCTAACGAAGGTCGAAGAAGAGGGGTGGTGACGGATGCAGAAGTTCGGGGAAGGACGCGGATGGGCTCGGTTGTCCTCGGCGTGCTCTGGAACGCTGGCGAGGATGACGGCGTCCGCGGCGGACACGGGCACGGCACGACGGCCACGGGGTTCCTGAAAGCCAAAGGGGATGTCTCAGGGGTAGAACAAGGTGCGGGGGTCATGTAGATACAAAAATGGCGGCTGGAGGAGGACGGTGGAGGAGGCGAGCTTGCACGCAAAAACTCGGGCCGAGCGGCGGTCTCCGGCCGTTCCTGGGCGAGTCCGAGCTAGAGCTCGCTCGGGAGAGAGTAGGGGGGTGGAGTGAGGGCAGAGGGAGGGAATGGGCAAGGTGGGGGAGAGGGAGTGAGTCTGTGGGCTGCTGTCCAAGTTGGTGGCCGATTTTAGGGTTTTCGGGCAAGGGCAGGGGAGGGAAAAGGGAGAGCTCGGCAGGGGTTGGCTGTGCTGGGCGGTGCTGAAATGATTCCACGCCCAGGTGCGTGTTTTGGACAGATGCAAATGGCTCGGAGCTAATGGATGGAGGTGAGTGATGGAGAAGGGTTTTCCTCCCTGCCAACTGCTCGATGAAATGCCACACAGAAAAGGACAACGAGGTACTTCGCTAGGGTGTTGACAAGGTCGTGGCTTAAGGGTTTCAGAGGTGTGGAGGTCCAGAGCACACTCTAACAACAAGTTGGACAAAGGGAGGGGGTAGGTTTAGTTTAAGAAGACTTAAGGGCTGATTAGACTAGGTCACTTTGCTAAGATGAGTTAGTCAACCCTTTGACAAGAAAATTAAGACACAAGATGATTTGATTAGAAGGGACATAGGTGCAGTGTTTGGCTTAAGAGATGAGGTAAAAAGAGTTCAACAACCTCTAAGTACAAAATGGCAAATTGCTATATTACAAACTAGATATGGTCACCTTAAAATGAAGCACTCCAAACAAGCAAGGATTAGTGATTAAACATTTTTGTAAATTTTGAAGAAGGCTATAAATGGAAAGTAGAGGTGATGTAAGTCATGCTAGAAGTTCTGTATTTCCAAAAAGATCAAAAGAACCACAAGTGGTGAGGCTCTAGAAATGCTAAAAATTAATAGGGATGAAGATATAATTTCTATCTATACACAATCGAAATTTTGTAAATATCAACACCAAACCATTTTTACAAGAGGTAATACATTCCACTCAAGCAAGACAAGGAAAAACAAACCTTTAGATACCAAATCAAATCATGTGCATCAAATGATGCTACAATAAACCACCATATGAACACCCATTAAATAACACACTCAAGTCAAGCAATTTAAACACAAACAATTATCAATCAACCACATCCTCAACCCTTAGTATACTTAAGTGATATAGGGATCACACATAATCATGACAAGGTGGTGTTTAAAAGTATCTCAACTCATAACTTCATAGTTTTCAAAAGGTTTGATAAATAGAAATATAGGAGTAATATATCTCCCACTTGTTTTATTTTCAAGGATGTTGAAAATAAGAGTTTGAAAATAAGGGATGTTGATACTTACAAAAATTACATAGTTGGATTTTTGGTAGGAGATATTATATACATCTCCCTAGTTTTGGAAACACTTAAATTTTTGGAATACTTTTTCTTTTCTAAATAGTGGGTTTTTGGGTTGTTGCTAAAGCAGACATCTTTGAAAAAGAGGTTGGGCCAAAATAAGATTGGAGAAGATGTATGGATAATTCTTGTCATGACATGATCACCAAAATTAAATGATATGCTAAACTAGTTGAGTTCAAAGGTTAATGTTTTCAGTGGTTGTTAACTCAAACAACAAAGCAAACAAAGTTAAACGGAGCAATGCTAAGAGAAACGCAAGCATTAGTGAAGTATTTCAAAAGTTTTTGTTGCCCCTGATTTTTGACTCTCTAACAACTGTATTTTTCAAGTTTCCCGAAATTGGGGCGTTACATAAAATGTAAAGTTCATGTATGCATTTTACATGCATCATATACTCATATACTTGTTGTTGTTGATTATGTTACTAAATGCGTAGAAGCTATACCAACATCTTGTGCTGATGGTGAGACATCATTAAAAATGCTTAAAGATATTATTTTTCCAAGGTTTGGTGTGCCTAGATATCTCATGACTGATGGTGGTTCTCATTTTATCCATGGTGCTTTTAGAAAAACCCTTGCTAAATATGATGTTAATCATAGAATTTCTTCACCTTATCATCCTCAAACAAGTGGACAAGTAGAATTATCAAATAGAGAGATTAAATCAATTTTGCAGAAGACTGTTAAGAAGTCTAGAAAGAATTGGGCTAGGAAGCTTACTGATGCTTTGTGGGCTTATAGAACTGCTTATAAAAATCCTATGGGTATGTCTCCTTATAAAATGGTTTACGGAAAAAGCTTGCCATTTACCTCTAGAATTAGAACATAAAGCTTATTGGGCCGTAAAACATCTTAATAGAGATTTAAACTTGCCGGTAAAAAATGGTTACTTGACTTGAGTTCCTTAGATGAATGGAGAAGTGAAGCTTACGAAAATGCTAGACTTTTTAAAGAGAAAGTGAAACAATGGCATGATAGGAGAATCCTAAAGAGAGAGTTTAATGTTGGTGAGAAAGTTCTATTGTATAGGTCTCGTCTCAGATTTTTTGCAGGTAAATTACTTTCGAAATGGGAAGGACCTTATGTTGTTTCAGAGGTTTACCGTTCAGGTGCAATCAAAATTACTTCGATTGATGGTGACAAATCTCAAGTTGTTAATGGTCAAAGACTCAAGCATTATATTTCTGGGGATTCTTATAGCGAAGACGTTGATATTATTCAAATAGTGACTCCGGAAGATTTTATTAAAAGTCAAGTTCAGAAAACTGCAGAGTCTGTTTTCGAATAAGTAACAGTTTTGGTAAGAAAAAGTTTGCGTTCGACTTCCCAACTTATATTTTTGTTGTTTTTATTAAATATGGAAAATTACGAGCCAAAAACGGGGAGGAAATGGTGCCCGAGGGCACCACACCACCCCACGGCGCAGGCCCACCCTTGGCCGCGCCGTGTTATTGTGAGGGCGCCTCGGAGCCCGTCTCCAGCCCGGTTTCGACCTGGACTTTCCTTTGGTTATGAAACTTTTTGCTATATAATCCCCCGGATCCCCGAGGTCCGTATATCGTTTTCTCGTCGTGTTTTCGTTTCGACCTGTTTCTGCCAGGAATTGTTTCCAGATTTAGAAGCATCATGGTCTCCAACAACAACAACAAGGGCAAGGAGGCTCTGGAAGATGATCTCAAAGATCCCGAGCTGGAGGAGGAAGTCAAGAGTGAAGCTGAAGTAGAAGAAGACCCACGTTCGTAACCGCGCTACCATTGCAAGTATCAGAGTGGTGGCAAATCCATTCAACCCAAAGAGGAACGCGCGGATGAGCACAGGGGGGAAGGTTCCACGTCATTGCTTAGCTCCAAGAACATCTTCTCCAGGCACCAATAACCCTTTCCACACTTTAATCCATAAATATCAGTTTGAAAGAGTTCTGAGGCACAACTACCCACTAGTTGGAATATAGATCGTTCTAACAATGCAGGAAAAGGAAGCTCTCAGTCTGATGAGAAGTGGGGAAACAATTCCAAGAGCTGGGACTCACAGTCTGATAGGTTCATGAACCGTATTGAACACAACACGGAGTTGATTCGTGCTCTCACTTACAAGATTGACGAGTTGAAGGAGTTGGTTGAGAAGCTTATTAGGGATTCACCATCAGCACCGAAGGAGTAATTCATCATTGGTATTGGCATCCCCTCAGCTTGTTCCAAGCATGGGGGGAGTGCCGTGATATCATCACCATTATCTTTTACCTTTTACTTTTCAGTCGAGTCATATCATGAGTAGAGAAGTTATCATATAGGATGGTTTGCAGTGTGGAAGTATCTCTCCTTTAGTTGGTTATCTATGTATCCCTTGGTGTTAGTTGCCGTTATTGGAATATTAATGAGAAGTTTTATCATTTACTTTCTGCATGTAGAAGGCTTAAGTAGAAAGAGGGGATTGCATGTAGATACATTATCTCATTATCTTTCTTTCTTGTTGGCTCATGAGCTTAGTATTCTTAAGTTAAAATTATTTGTGCTTACAAGGAAGATTGCATGATTGTTTCTATTATATTTATATTTGTTTGTATCCCTCCACTCTTAAGCTTGCTACCCAGCCTTGCTAGCCAAAAACCTGTACTGAGAGGGAATGCTTCTCGTGCATCCAAAACCTTGAGCCAAAATCCATGCCATCTGTGTCCACCATAACTACCTATATGTGGTATTTCCTTGCCACTCCAAGTAAATACTTCATGTGCTACCTTTAAACTATTCAAAAGCTACTACTCCTTATTTGTGTCACTATTTACTAGCTCATGAGGAAGTATGTGGGTTATTCTTTATTTAGCTTGTCAGACAGACTTTGACCACCAGACTAGCGGCATATACATCCGCTTATCTATTAAATTTGCAAAAAGAGCTGGCAAATGGGGTGCCCAGTCCCAATTAATTACAACTTTAACCGCTTAATTCTCTTCACATTTTTGCCCTGATTTATCAGACAAGCAATGATACCCAGTGAATAACTGCATGTGTAAACAAAAGAGAAAAGAGGGATGATCTGCCTTGCTGGTAGAAATAACGTCCTTCATGGGAGCCGCTCTTGAAAGTCTGGTTGACAAGAGAGATATTGCTTTCACCCACTAACATTCGTTGACAATTCTCATACACCACTCAAAACTTATATTTTTATTCTCTATATGATTTCAAAAACTTAAAAAGCTCTAGCACATGATTTAATCCCTGCTTCCCTCTGCGAAGGGCTTTTCTTTACTTTTATGTTGAGTCAGTAACCTATTCCTTCTTTCTTAAGCAAGCATTTGAGTTGTTCTGATTCAACCATCTATATATTAATATTATCAATCATGTCTGTTATCCTTCTTTGTTTTGCACAAGTCTTTTATCTGAAGGAATATAACTTTGAAAGTTATCAATGACTGTAAAGAAATTGTGATAATTGAGCATGTAAGTTCTGCAATATAGCTCCAATATAAGGACTCTACTCGAAAGATAAGTACAATCTGTTAATTGTTCTCTGACCAAGAACGAAGTTTGCCATCACCAAACTATGATTTTCTTTATGCACCTTTATTGTGATTTCCATTACTCGTTTCAAGATAAGTTATATGAGGGGAAGTTGCTGTCTAAAATAATTTGTGTATTAATACATGTTGATGCTTCTTGTCCGTATTCTTTATTATCGACGCTTCACTCCATAAAGCTGTGGTCTTGTTTACTGAGTTCAGTTTTCGCTTGGGGATAATCGAGGTCTAAGCTTGGGGGGAGTTGATACGTCCATTTTGCATCACTTTTATATCATAATTTACTACTATTCATTGATATATTTCATATTTGGATGATATACTTATGTTATTTTATCTTGTTTTGCATGTTTGATGATTATTGGAGAATTAACTGCCGGAGTCAGGATTCAGCTGGAAAAGCATCGTCAAGACACCTATTTCTGAAGATCGTCAATTCAGGGAAATTATGCTGAAGCTCCTATTTTATCAGATGCCGGAGGCAGCCAAAAGGGGAGGTAGAGATGGGCCACGAGGGGCCCACACCATAGGGCGGCGCGGGTCCCCCGGCCGCGCCGTGGTAGGGTGTGGGGGCCCTGGCCCACCTCTGGCGCTCCCCCTTCGCGTATTTCATCCCCAGAAACCCTAAGACGGAGAGAGCCATCGAGGAAATATTCCGCCGCCTCCACGGGGCAGAAACCACAGAGAGAGAAAAAGCTCTCCGGCAGGGAGAAATCTGCCGGGGAAATTCCTTCCCGGAGGGGGGAAATCATCGCCATCATCATCGTCATCACGCTGGACTTCATCGGGATCATCATCATCATCATCATCATCATCTCCACCGCCGTCACCATCATCTCCACCGCTCCACTTCGTTCCGCTGTAACATCTAGGGTTATACTTTGTGTAGTTCATAGGGGAAACTTTCCCGGTGTTGATTACTACTTGTGGTTGATGCTATTAAGTTTTATCGATGAATTAAAGTATATGTCCAGATTGTTATTCATCATTATATCACCTCTGATCATGATCCATATGATGTCTTGTGAGTAGTTCGTTTAGTTCTTGAGGACATGGGTGAAGTCATGCTGTTAGTAGTGGAATTATGTTGAGTAATATTTAATGGTTTGATATTTAAGTTGTGGTGTTATTCTTCTAGTGGTGTCGTGTGAACGTCGACTACATAACACTTCACCTTTATGGGCCTATGGGAATGCATTGTGTATTCGGCTACTAATTGTGGGATTGCCGGAGTGACAGAAACCTAAACCCCCGTTAGTAAACCGGTGCATGAGGGAGTGTAGGATCTCAGAGTTTAAGTCTGTGGTTAGATTTATCTTAATTGCTTCCTTGTAACGCGGATGCTTGCAAGGGGTTTAATCACAAGTATGTATTAGTCCAAGTTAGGGCAGTGCATTAGCATAGATTCACCCACACAACACTTATCAAAACAATAAAGATTAACCAGCTGTAAGGAAGCGAAAAGACTTGACGAAAATCCCTTGTGTCCTCAAGAACATTTTGCCATCATAAGTAAACCAACCGGCTTATGCTTTGCTCTAAAAAGGATTGGGCCACTTGCTGCAACTATTATTACTGTCTTTTATTTACACGTATTTTATTTACCTGCAATATCAAAAACCCCTAAAAACTTGTCTGCTAGTATTTACAGTGATTTCTTGATCAAAACTACTTGTCAACACCTTCTGCTCCTCGTTGGGTTCGACACTCTTATTTATCGAAAGTACTACGATACACCCCCTATACTTGTGGGTCATCACCCGGCGGATTCTGTCGCCGGCGCCTCGTCCTGGTCTTTGCCGGCGGATTCCGTCTCCGGCGCCTCGCCCTGCTCCCTCTGCTCCTGGTCGCCGTCCGCCGGGCACCGGCACAGCCGGGCGTGCATGTGCGTGCCAGCTGTGGCATCGGCACGGCCGGGCGGGCTAGCTAGCTGCGCGTGTGCGCGTTCGCGCCGGCCAACCTGACTGGTGGGTCCCACCTGTAAGCACGAGTGTCAATTCGCCATCAATTTGATTTTAGCGCACATTGCAACAAATTTAGCGAATAGTGATAGTTCTGTGCGATTTAAACGTAAAGTGGTAGTTTTCCGGATTTAGCGTGTAAAGTGGTATTTCTGTGCAATCAACTCTACAGGATATGATTCCCATCGGTTTTCCTTTTTTTCAGTGTAATGCCTTAATTGCCCCTTGAGCTCAAATATACTACTCCCTCCATCCACAAAAGGATGTCTCAACCTAACTTCAATTTGTATGTATCTGGACATGATTTAGTTGAGACATCCTTTTGTGGACAGAGGGAGTACCAAAAATTTGATGTAGTATTTTGGATCCACACCTTCCGATTGCCTTGCTTGAACGGCCCACATTGCATTGATGTACCGTAAAACAACCCTTCTTAATCGAGAGATAAGATGTCGAAGATACTGCCAGCTGGTTATACTATTCAGAAACTGAAACTGCATATTGTTTTGTTAATTGCTATAAAAGTTGTTTACACTTTTCATCTCTTAAATTACTAGGTTCATTTGTTACAGTTCTGAACAGGATCAAAATGAAAAAAACAAGGCCTTGACCAGACGCTTGGGAAACTAGAGATACATCTCATGCATGTGTTCAAACAAACAAAATCTAACATATACTTTACCGACACCTGCAGACCACTTGCAGTTCATGAGTTTTCGCCTGAATCTTGTCCCGTACGAGCTACACCTTCTATCATATAATGTGGGTGATAGTGCAGTTCCAGCATGTGCTTGGTATCCATGAGAATCGTGGTAATTTTGGTATGAAGCAACAGCAATGATATGTGACACTAGGAATAATTGTCCCAGTGCCTCCCAATCCTTCATACTACTAGTATCCTAGCGCATGGATAACTTGCAACCTTCACATCTTTTGGAATACCAATTGAACACTGAAACAAGAATCTCTGAAGTGCTTTTGTTGAGAATTTGTCTAGGACACAAGTTACTCGCACAACTGCTGATCTAGCTATTAATCTACCACCAGCCACATCATATCCATTGTGTCAGACTCAAGTTAAGTTGCCTGCCTACCACCTCTGTCCTATAAAGCTAAAAGGATGCTCAAAAGAGCATGTCCACTTTTCTCAAACAAGTCTGGACCCGACTTGTGGCTTCTGAAATAGTTTCCTATTGTAATGCATTGTATTCCCACGGGCGAATAGCTCCTATGCGACGTCTTTGTGGGGAATTGTCCAGGACACGACGTCGTTGGCTGAAATTGCTCTCGCGCGACACATCTCGTGGTTTGAATAGCTCCTATGCGACAGTAGGCTTAACCGCAAGGGACAGGTGAGGGATTGGAATTATGTGTGCCTGGTGGGACCCCCAACTTATCCACATCAGCAGAGGACCCACATGAGCACCTCTGAGCGCGGGACCCACCTCACCAGCTGATAGAAAACAGAGCCATCCCCTCGTCCCCCCTTCTTCTCCGGCGACAGCGCAGCAACGCCGGCGGTGGAGCTCGCAGCGGTGAGCAGGAATCAGCCGAGCGGGAGACGGGGTTGGAGGCAGCCACGCGCAGAGGTGGGCGGCGACCCTGTTGGTAGCAAGGTGCGGGTGCCGGGCGCGGGCGACCGAGAATATGGCGTCGACGGGGAGCGCCGCCGACGGTCGGAATATTGATGTGGAGGACGCAGCCGTGTGCTACAGATACAGGGGCCGTGCGCGGAGGCGTTGAGTTCACTTTCTGCTCCGGGTGGCCGTTAATCGAGCTCCATGTCGTCTTCTAGCTCCCGCGCCACCTCGCGGATCGATATTCCGGTGATGCCGATCGATCTTACTCTGTCTCTTTTTTTTCGAGAAAAATAAAAGGTTTCACCGTGGGCTATCTCAGTTCCGAGAGCCCAGTGTCGGTTAGACGAATGGCCCAACTCCATCCAATTAGGCCCAGTAAGTGTAGGAGCCATTTCAGCCCTTGAGAGCGAATATTTCGTAACTAGTTGCCCCCGCAACCCATTATCGATGTACTATTTCCGATTTTTAAAAAAATATGAAATAAATCATGGACATTTGTTATGTTGTATCCACAAATTTGCATCCCAAAATTGATGAAAATATGAAATAATACATCATTTGTCTTTTTTGTGCGCCCCTGATGACTCCCAAGTGCAGGAGATCAATTGTAGTACCTTTCAATTAGAAAAGGTTGTCGAACCCACGAGGAGCTGAAGGTATTGGTTAGTAAGATTGATAAATAAAACAATAAAAGATGCAAGTGTTTTTGGTATTTTTGGTTGTATGTTGCAAGCAGATAACAGATAGTAGCAAGTGAAAGCTCTCAAAGAGAGAAAGCCCAATCCTCTTATGTGGCAAGAGGACAAGCTCAAGTGATGTGTAACTTATATGTGGCAAACGTTCCCGAGGGCGGCATGGATGATGCTAGGCATAGAGATTTATTAAACAACACGTTGAATATCTTGTCAAGTTTTAATCTCTTTGGACGGAGCCATAATTAGGTATAGCTAAATAAATAAACTACAACCCCTTATGATGGATCATGTGGCCAAGCAAATGACTGCACAAGAATTATTAAGACCTAAAGTCCCACCATAGCATTACACTCTAAGGTCCCCGATACTAATACCCTCATAATATAACTTCATGACTCGGTCTCAGGTTTACGTGTCCTCCCAAGTCTCCATCAATTCATTACACTACGGTGTTCTCCTATGAGCCCATAAAGGTGAAGTGTTGTGCAGTCGACGTTCGCACAACACCATCATAGAATCACATAAAAGATAAACTCTTGACAAAATACCAACACATGTCATATATAAATCAATGCCAATTCATCCTATGCCCTCAGGAACATACGGGAACTACTCACAACGTGCGAACATGATCATAATCAGTGGCATAAGTGGTACAACACAATCTGAAATTATAACTTCACCACCAAATAATGACAAGTACTCAATCACAAACATGAATAGTAGCACAAGACAAGTATCTAGGGTATAGCAACTCTCAAACTGCGAGGGGAACGGAGTGGATCACGGTGATGATGATGGTGATGGTGCTGGTCTTGATGGGGGTGATGATGTAGAGGCCTCCTCCCACGCCAAGGAGGAGAGGTGATGACGATGACGATGATTTCCCCCTTCTCCGGAGTTCCGGAGCAGCAGGATCTGACCCCCCTCGGAAGGGATCAGGAGTTTCGCCGCCGCCGCGACCTCGGATGGACTTGGAAAAATTAGGGCGTTACTTTTCGGGCGAGACGAAGGCGTCGATAAAAAGCCCCAGGCGAGGAGGTGCCCGAGGCACCTTTGGTGGGTCCCACGCGGCCAGGTACATGGGCCGCGTGGGCCACCCCCATTTGGCCCTCGTGGCTCTCCTCTCTTCGGTCTTCTTCCCTCTGCCTTTCTCCCGATGAAAAACTGACGCAGTATTTTTCCTTTTATTATTTGAGGTCCTGTAGCTCCTGAAACATTAAAGACAAGAAAAAGGAGGTTTTCTGCCTCCCAGAAATTAAATACCAAAAATAGGGACTTTGTATGAAAGTCCCCAAAATCATCTAAAACATGTAGAAACAATCATATAATCATGCAAATAACATTCTAGTATGATACTAAAAGTTATATAAATGATGATATAAAATGCACGTATCAACTCCCCCAAGCTTAAACCTTTACTCGTCCTCGAGTAAGTAAGGACATAGATCATTACATGCATCAATGGACTTATGGTTGATAAATAAATACGGGCATTGTATCATCATCATATTCAATTGCAAGATAAGATTAATGATCTAAAACTCATACATATGAGGGCAACATAAGTAGAACTCTAGCAATCACCCCTTACTTTTGAAAGCAAATAACCATTGTATGTTGGACAATCGAATCATATTGTTTTTCACATGCTTTTGCTCTTCATGGCAAGCATTATAATCTTTTATACTTTGCTGAAATTCAAAGACAAGATAAACTCTCATTGGATAACAAGTTCAAAAGAAGACAAATGAAAAGACAGATAGATATAAAAATTGTTATCACTCTTGCTTGACTAGTAACTAGTGCAAACTTTAGTCATGGATATCTCAATCAAGTTCCCATGCTCTACACAACCCTTTTCTTACACTTTCCATGGCTAGCTGAAATTTCAGGTGCCTTCCTTTCATTCACATTCAAGAGCATAAGTATTGAAATATCCATGATCATTAATTTGCTCAAAAGATACTAGGTTGTAACAAGAGTGTTTTATATCCTTTTCATTAAGTCTTCTCAACTTCTTATCCTACAAGACTATATCTTAACCTCAAACTATTAATTCACAAGTCTTTTTACTTCTTCTATATTGAGATAATTCTATAATTGTCCAACATACTCAAGTTAATTAATTTCAAGGCAAGATGTGATTGAAATTCTAAATATGCCACGCTCATTTGCATGAGTGTTACCCATAAATCCCCAAACAAGAGAATCATGGATGACACCATACTTTAATATTCATTGATAAACCATAAGATAGGGATACATGATAATGCTCCATGAGCTCACACACGCCTAAGAGATATTGATAACTAATCGATAAAAGCAAAGCACACCATGACTAGATAGATATGATAGATTGATAAAGAGAAAGACTAGATGGAACTCCCCCAAGCTTGGCGTTCCTCCAGATTCTCCTTTGCTGCAGCCTCCTCCTTCTCATATTCTTCCTCCCATTCAGCCATCTTCCATGGGAAAGGCCTTCCATCACGGAAAGATGTAGGTGGATCATTGTACCTGAGGGTGGCGGCTGCTGCAATCTTCTTGAAGCGTTCTTCATATTCGCAGTTCTGGTTCTCTACATCCCACATGAAGCATTGGAACTTCTCCCATTGTTGATGACGTCCTTGTACCTATCTTCCAGATCTTCAAGCCTTTTCTTGTACTCTTCAACCTTCTTCTCCAGCTCCAGGTTCATGAAGTGGTGAGCATCAAGGCTGCGGTAAACCACAGTGCCATACCTGAAGGTCTTGTCCTCTAACTCATCCAGCCTTTCCTCCACCGTGCCGGTGGCCTTGGGAGCCTTCACCTCCTCCACGAGCATCACGCCCTCCTTGAAGCACACGGTCTTCGGTGGTGTCATCACGGAGTTGAGGTAGCGGTTCACAACACCTCCTTGGGAGAGCTCTCCCCCTCTTGGTTGGATCCGGAGCAAGACATGGCTAAAACCTGACAGCAGAAACAGCAGAAACAAAGATCGCTCGAGAACGCTCGGTGCGAGATTAGATCGGCAGAGAGGAGTATATATTGAGGGTTTTTAGGTCAAGACGAAGCGTCGGGATCGAAAACGAGACGAAAAGGACTCCGAGGTGGAAAAGGATAGCCCACGCGGCCAGGTACATGGGCCGCGTGGGCCCCCTCTTTCCTCCTCGGGTCTCCGTTTCGTCCAGTTTTCTTGTCCCACACGTTAATTTCCATAAAAAATGACTCCGTAAAATATTATGCAATTCCGAGAAACTTTCCAACAGTAAGTTACCTTCTATTGATTTGGGTTTCTGAAACTGCACGGTTTCTCTCAATTACCTCTCCGGTGTTTGTAAATTCAACTCCTCCACCCTTCCGATGAAGCTCTTTCCTGCAATATAAGGTTTAAGGCGTTGTCCATTGACTACATGAGGTTTACCTTTCATGTCACCGTGAAGACGGATAGCTCCTGAACGGTACACCTCCTGTATCACTAATGGTCCCTGCCACTTTGAAGCTAGCTTCCCTGCAGAAAACTTGAAACGAGAGTTGTACAATAAAACTTGATCACCTACTTTGAATTCCTTTTTCTTAATTTTCTTGTCATGCCAAATCTTAACTTTTTCTTTAAACATCCTGGCACTTTCATAAGCTTCATTTCTCCATTCGTCAAGTAGGTTTAGGTCAAGAATTCTCTTTTCTCCCGCAGTTTTAAAATCAAAGTTCAGTTGTTTAATAGCCCATCTAGCTTTATGTTCTAGTTCAACAGGTAAGTGACAAGCTTTTCCATAAACCATTTTATAAGGAGACATTCCCATAGGATTTTTAAAAGCAGTTCTATAAGCCCACAAAGCATCATTAATCTTAATTGGCCAATCAGATCTAGACTTATTCACTGTCTTTTCCAAAATGAGTTTAATTTCCCTATTGCTTAATTCAACTTGCCCACTTGTTTGAGGATGATAAGGAGATGCAATTCTATGGTTAACATCATATTTTGCCAAAGTTTTTCTAAGAACACCATGCAAGAAATGAGAACCACCATCAGTAATTAAGAACCTAGGAACACCAAACCTGGGGAAAATGATGTCCTTGAGCATCTTCATTGCTGTGGCATGATCTGCACTTTTGGTTGGAATTGCTTCCACCCACTTTGTAACATAGTCAACTGCAACCAAAATGTGAGTATGCTTTGTCTTTGATTCTGGGAAAGGACCCATAAAGTCAAAACCCCACACATCAAATGGTTCAAGTGGCAATGAATAATTCATAGGCATTTCATTCCTCCTACCAATGTTTCCTACTCTTTGACATTTATCACAAGATTTAACATATTCAGCACAGTCCTTAAATAAAGTAGGCCAATAGAAACCAGATTGTAATACCTTTGCTCCTGTGCGATCTCCTGCATGATGCCCTCCATAGGGACTGTCATGACAATCTCTTATAATAGCCTGTTGTTCATGCTCAGGTACACAACGTCTAATAATACCATCCACACTTTTCTTATAGAGGAAAGGATCATCCCAAAAATAATGTCTAAGATCATAAAAGAATTTCTTTCTTTGTTGAGAAGTGAAGTGTGGAGGCAAAACTTTACCAACAATAAAATTTGCATAGTTGGCAAACCAAGGAGATGCAACTTTAGCACTAGAAACATTAACAATTGCAAGTTGTTCATTAACAAAGCTATCATTAATAGGAATAGGATCATCAGGTATGCTTTCCATCCTAGAGAGATGATCAGCAACTTGATTATCCTCCCCTTTCCTATCAACAATGTGTAAATCAAATTCTTGCAATAGAAGTACCCATCTTATTAGTCTAGGCTTAGCATCTTTCTTATTCATCAAGTATTTAATAGCAGAATGATCAGTATGTATTGTGACTTTTGAATCAGTAATATAAGGTCTAAACTTGTCACAAGCAAACAGTACTGCTAAAAATTCTTTCTCAGTTGTAGCATAATTCTTTTGAGCAGCATCAAGTGTTCTACTAGCATAATAAATAACATTCAGTTTCTTATCAACACGTTGGCCCAAAACAGCCCCAACTGCATAATCACTAGCATCACACATAATTTCAAAAGGCAAGTTCCAATCAGGAGGTTGAATAATGGGAGCAGTGATTAAAGCATTCTTCAAAATATTAAAGGACTCAATGCAATCATCATTAAAAGAGAAAGGAACATCCTTTTGCAGAAGATTGGTTAGAGGTTTTGATATTTTGGAGAAATCCTTAATGAACCTACGGTAAAAACCTGCATGCCCAAGAAAACTTCTTATACCTTTGAGGTCCCTTGGATATGGTAGTTTTTCAATAGCTTCAATCTTTGCTGGATCAACTTCTATTCCTTCTCCAGAAATCTTATGCCCAAGAACTATACCCTCAGTAACCATGAAGTGACACTTCTCCCAATTAAGAACCAAGTGTTGGTCTTCACAACGCTGTAAAACTTTGTTAAGGTTGAACAAGCAATTATCGAAGGAAGTACCATACACAGAAAAATCATCCATAAAAACCTCCATTATCTTTTCAATATAATCAGCAAATATAGCATTCATGCATCTTTGAAAAGTAGCAGGAGCATTACATAAACCGAATGGCATTCTCCTGTAAGCAAAAGTACCATATGGGCAAGTAAAAGTGGTCTTTTCTTGATCATCCTTATGGACAGGAATTTGCGAGAAACCTGAATAACCATCTAGATAGCAAAAGTGAGAGTGTTTAGACAACCTTTCTAGCATTTGATCAATAAATGGCAATGGATAATGATCTTTTCGAGTTGCTTTATTCAATTTTCTGAAATCAATAACCATCCTATAACCAACTACAGTACGTTGAGCCACAAGTTCATCCTTTTCATTTGGAACAACAGTCATTCCACCCTTTTTAGGAACACAATGAACAGGACTAACCCACTTACTGTCAGCTATAGGATAAATGATACCAGCTTCAATAAGTCTTATTACCTCTTTCTTACCACTTCTTTCATTTTTGGATGGAGGCGGCGTTGAAAATCAACAACAGGTTTTGCATCTTCCTCCAGATTAATTTTATGCATACATAGAGCGGGGCTTATACCTTTAAGATCATCAAGAGAGTATCCAATGGCTGGTCGGTGAGCTTTTAGCACATCAAGTAATTTCTCTTCCTCTTCAGCTGAAAGGTTAGCACTAATAATGACAGGATATATGCTCTTCTCATCCAAATATGCATATTTCAGATTTGCAGGCAAAGGTTTCAATTCAAAACTAGGATCCCCTTTAGGTGGTGGTAGCACTCCTAAATTATCAGGTGGGATATGCAATTGTAATTGTGGTGGTTGTTGCCATAATATTTGTTCCAAAGCCTCTTTTTCCTCATCATTAAATGGTTCATCTTGATTAAGCATATAACGTTCTACAACATCAGTTGAAGCTACAGCTATATGAGCAAGAGTTTCAATTAAATTATTAGGAATTGGCTCTTTCTCAACATGTTTATCAGCAAATTTGGAAAAGTTAAATTCAAGTTTCTCACCAGCACATTTAATAAACACTTTCTCTTTAGGCAAATTAATTTCAGCACCAACAGTATGTAAGAAAGGTCTACCAAAAATGATAGGACAAAATGAATCTTGAGGACAACCAAGCACAATAAAATCAGCAGGGTATTTTATTTTGCCAATCAATACTTCAACATCTCTAACAATTCCAAATGGACTAATATAATCTTTATTAGCAAGTTGAATTGTCATACCTGTCTCTTCCATAACAATGGGATCAATATCAGGCTTGATCTCAAGATAAAGAGAATATGGAATGACACTAATACTTGCTCCAATATCACATAGACCATGATAACTTGAAGTCCCAATAGAGCATGATATAACAGGTTTCCCAACTTTGGCCGAATTACCTTTGATGACTTTGGTAGCATCTTCACATAGATAAACATCCACTGGGTCTTCTTCATTTAGTTGCTTGATAACAGAAATTTGAGTGTTGACTTCCACCTGTTCATAAGGCTTTATCAAGATCCCAGTGGCTAGTATTTTCAGAAATAGTCTCCAATAAATTCCATGCTTCTTCTTCAGTGTTATTAGTAAAACTTCCACCAGATGAATTATCCAGAATCTCCTTGTGCTTCATAGGTAGTCTCACATAAAAGTTTATCAATATAAGTTTCCTTGTAAGATCATGACATGGATTCTTGCGAAGGAGTTCCTTTAACCTCCCCAAGCTTGAGTAATACTCTCTCCCAGATGTGGCTAGAAATTGAATATATAGCAGCGGTTATCATAAGCTTCTTTAGGAGTAAAATATTTAAGAAAGAAAACCTTCCTCAAGATACTCCATTCATTCTGGACCTCTTTATCCAGAGACTTGTACCAATCACGTGCATTACCAGATAAAGACAAATACAATAGCTTCCTTTTTACCTGATCTTCTGAAATACCAGGTAGTCTGAATAAGCCACATATGTCCTCAATTATTTCCATGTGCTCGCGTGCTGACTTAGTTCCATCACCTGTAAATGGATTTTTCATAACTCTTTTAACATGACCCATGGGAATTTTATATCCCACTTTAGGTATCTCAGGCACAGCAGTTTCAACCACCTTTGCAGTAGTGGCATAAGCACTTTCATATAGAGCAAGATGCAGCGAGGCACGATTCATAAATGCCATAGTAACAATGAGATAAACAGCTTTCAAGTTTCCTTACCAAACTTCTTACCAATAGCGCTACGCTCCCGGCAACGGCGCCAGAAAAGTATCTTGATGACTCCGCAGGAGATCAATTGTAGTACCTTTCAATTAGAAAAGGTTGTCGAACCCACGAGGAGCTGAAGGTATTGGTTAGCAAGATTGATAAATAAAACAATAAAAGATGCAAGTGTTTTTGGTATTTTTGGTTGTATAGTTGCAAAGCAGATAACAGATAGTAGCAAGTGAAAGCTCTCAAAGAGAGAAAGCCCAATCCTCTTATGTGGCAAGAGGACAAGCTCAAGTAATGTGTAACTTATATGTGGCAACTGTTCCCGAGGGCGGCATGGATGATGCTAGGCATAGAGATTTATTAAACAACCCGTTGAATATCTTGTCAAGTTTCAAGCTTCTTTGGACGGAGCCATAATTAGGTATAGCTAAATAAATAAACTACCACCCTTATGATGGATCATGTGGCCAAGCAAATGACTGCACACGAATTATTAAGACATAAAGTCCCACCATAGCATTACACTCTAAGGTCCCGATACTAATACCCTCATAATATAACTTCATGACTCGGTCTCAGGTTTACGTGTCCTCCCAAGTCTCCATCAATTCATTACACTACGGTGTTCTCCTATGAGCCCATAAAGGTGAAGTGTTGTGCAGTCGACGTTCACACAACACCATCATAGAATCACATAAAAGATAAACTCTTGACAAAATACCAACACATGTCATACATAAATCAATGCCAATTCATCCTATGCCCTCAGGAACATACGGGAACTACTCACAACGTGCGAACATGATCATAATCAGTGGCATAAGTGGTACAACACAATCTGAAATTATAACTTCACCACCAAATAATGACAAGTACTCAATCACAAACATGAATAGTAGCACAAGATAAGTATCTAGGGTATAGCAACTCTCAAACTGCGAGGTGAACGGAGTAGATCACGGTGGTGATGATGGTGATGGTGCTGATCTTGATGGGGGTGATGATGTAGAGGCCTCCTCCCACGCCAAGGAGGAGAGGTGATGACGATGACGATGATTTCCCCCTTCTCCGGAGTTCTGGAGCAGCAGGATCTGACCCCCCTCGGAAGGGATCAGGAGTTTCGCCGCCGCCGCGACCTCGGATGGACTTGGAAAAATTAGGGCGTTACTTTTCGGGCGAGACGAAGGCGTCGATAAAAAGCCCCAGGCGAGGAGGTGCCCGAGGCACCTTTTGGTGGGTCCCATGCGGCCAGGTACATGGGCCGCGTGGGCCACCCCCATTTGGCCATCGTGGCTCTCCTCTCTTCGGTCTTCTTCCCTCTGCCTTTCTCCCGATGAAAAACTGACGCATTATTTTTCCTTTTATTATTTGAGGTCCTGTAGCTCCTGAAACATTAAAGACAAGAAAGAGGAGGTTTTCTGCCTCCCAGAAATGAAATACCAAAAATAGGGACTTTGTATGAAAGTCCCCAAAATCATCTAAAACATGTAGAAACAATCATATAATCATGCAAATAACATTCTAGTATGATACTAAAAGTTATATAAATGATGATATAAAATGCACGTATCAGCGCCACATATTACCAAACAAATTGATGAAAATTTGTGAATGAATGAGAAACAAGTTGATTAAAAACGCATGTTTGTACTGCATTTTTGGGCACTTTGCTTAACCACTTGTGTACACATAAATTATCTTTGCGCACGGACATGTTTCAACGCACATAATGACTTCGATAAATGAGATGCGTGTTTAATGGCTCCGAATCAAGCGGTTCATCTGAATCGGTGTGGCGAGGCAAGGAGGCGCGCATGAGGCCCACTTGGAATTGACACGGCCCAACAGTCCATCTACCGTGCCCACTCGGGACCAATCCGTGTTCAGAAAAAAATAATCCAGCCAATCAGATTGCAGTATGAGGCCTCTCGCGGATCGCGGAGATTCCTTCTAGAATGTTGAATCGGACGGCTGTAGTTACCTTCTAGAAGGCTTGGGTTAGATCGGACAGTGTCCGCAGATTTCTTCTAGAAGGTTTGACCAAAATTTGAAATGAGCATAAAAAATTCAAAAAAATGAAACAAATGAAAAAACCTGCGCACATAGTTTCCTTATGACATATACTAACCATTCAAGTTGATAAAGAAGGTCTGCACATATTCAAACGAAGAAATGCACATAACCAATGTGATATCTCACACTATGTCGTATGAAATGAAGAGTGAAGTGAAGTGGTTTTGGATTTGCAACATGAAATTTTCCAAAAATTCACCAAAGCTTCATTTTGGAGTGACTAAGAAGGATCCAGGCTTAGTTTTTTATTTTCATGTTTTAAACTTGTTTAAATGTTGGTCAAACTTAGGTTTGACCGATTTCAAAATAAGCATAAAAAATTCAAAAAATCAAAAAAATGGAAAACCTATGCACATAGTCTTAGTATGTCATATACTAACAACACAAGTTGATAAACAAGGTCTACATAGATTCAAAACCAAAAATGCATGTATCTAGTGTGAAATCTCGAAACTCAAACTATGAAGTCTAAGATTGAAGAGTAGTGGTTTTGGATTTGCAACATGAAATTTTCCAAAAACTCACCAAAGCTTCATTTTGGAGTGACTAAGAAGGATCCAGGCTTATTTTTTCATTTTCATGTTTTAAACTTGTTTAAATGTTGGTCAAACTTAGGTTTGACCGATTTCAAAATAAGCATAAAAATTCCAAAAACATCAAAAAAAATGGAAAACCTATGCACATAGTCTTAGTATGTCATATACTAACAACTCAAGTTGATAAACAAGGTCTACATAGATTCAAAACCAAAAATGCATGTATCTAGTGTGAAATCTCAAAACTCAAACAATGAAGTCTAAGGTTGAAGAGTAGTGGTTTTGAATTTGCAACATGAAATTTTCCAAAAACTGACCAAAGCTTCATTTTGGAGTGACTAAGAAGGATCCATGCTTAGTTTTTCATTTTCATGTTTTAAACTTGTTTAAATGTTGGTCAAACTTAAGTTTGACCGATTTCAAAATAAGCATAAAAAATTCAAAAAAAAAATCAAAAAATGAAAAAAACCTATGCACATAGTCTTAGTATGTCATATACTAACAACTCAAGTTGATAAACAAGGTCTATATAGATTCAAAACCAAAAATGCATGTATCTAGTGTGAAATCTCAAAACTCAAACTATGAAGTCTAAGCTTGAAGAGTAGTGGTTTTGGATTTGCAACATGAAATTTTCCAAAAAAACTCACCAAAGCTTCATTCTGTAGTGACTAAGAAGGGTCCAGGCTTAGTTTTTCATTTTCATGTTTTAAGCTTGTTTAAATGTTGGTCAAACTTAGGTTTGACCAAATTTGAAATGAGCAAAAAAATTCAAAAAATGAAAAAACCAGCCCACATAGTCTTCTTATATACATAATAGATTTGTAGAACAGTTATTTGGCTGATTTAGACAAGGTCGAAAATAGCTTGCTTAGAAATGAGGTCGTTTACCCTACCTTTGGAGCTCCTTTTTAGCACTTTTTCCATGAAGGCTCGGATTGACGACCAAGTTAGAACAAACAAGTTTATAGTTTGGAAATCATTGCAAATTGTGTTCTATCTATATAGTGTCATTCCCCATGCTCACAATTTGGGGTGTATTTTTGTTAGATGGAGGGTTGTAACTATTACCTCCTAATGGTGGTAGATTTGTCGCAAACATGGGCATAGCCTAGTGGCAAGGGTTGATGCCTCCCTTTGCCCACCCAAGTTCGAGTCCCCATGCTCACAATTTGGATGTTGCACTTCCTGTTCTAGTCCAGTAGCTCAGTGGATCGGGCATCTCACTATTATAGAAAATCTATAATAGTGAGTTGTCCCATCCATCGAGATATTGCACTGGGATAATTTTTTTGAATTTTTTTGAAATCTTGATTTTTTGTTTTGTCAAAATTCAAATGAGCTCTAAGGTAGGGTAAACAGCTCCATTCCTAAGCAAGTGTTTTTTTAACCTTGTCTTAATCAGCCAAATAAAACTCCTAGACTTGTTTTCTATCTATATAGTGTCATTCTGAAGTCTCACTATTTTTTGAATTAATCTTCATCTAATTTATTTTCTTTGAATAATAATGATTTATTTGCAAATCAAAAAAAACTCAAGTTAAAAAATGAAAATGAAAAACTAAACTCAAGTTTAAAAATGTAAATGAAAATGAATAATAATGGTTTATTTGCAAATCAAAAAAATCTTCATGTTTTTATGATAAGTGTTCGAGGGCATAGTTTTTTTCAGACACGCATAAGATAAGGGCCAACCAAATAACGAGCCTGTTATTTCATTTCAGGGCCACCTCCTGTTCACTTTCCCATGCCACGGCCCACCGTTTTTTCCCCGACTGCCCCCCATTCCCCTTCTTATCCACTCAGATGTGTCGTACCCTATCTATTTCGCACCATTTCAGATCTGCGCCGCTCCCCACACACACTCGCCGCCGGCGACCAAATCACGTGAAACCGCCGCCGCTACCTACAGATTCAGTGCCACCGCACGAAGATGATGAGGCGTGGGGGTTCCGTGGGTTCCAGCTCCCGCGGTGGCCATTCCGGCGCTGGAAATCGCTCCGACGAGGGTCGGAAGGCGCAGAAGCGGCCGGCTGACCCCGAACGCGCGAGGCGGGTTCATTCCGACGTCGGTCGGAAGCGCGGCGCGTACAAGTGGCTCAACTTGGGCCTAACGCCGCCGGCAGCGTACGCCGTCGTGAGGTGGAGGAGTATGACCGCAGCGTGGCGGCGTGCGGCCGCCGCTACGAGCACGGGAGCTCCTCCGGTGCGGGGAGCTCCCGCATGGCGGCACGGGCACCACAGCTGCCACCGCCGAAGAGGGACGAGGAGCAGGAGCAGCAGGACCGCCCACCGCTCCACGGCCTGCTGCCCGGGGACTTCGCCGCCGACGAGGACCTGGACTGGATCACCGAGGAGGTGATCCAGCGTAGCAAGCAGCAGCAGCAGGACGTCGAGGTGCGTCGTCAGGAATGGGAGGAGCTCAACAAACTCCGCCTCCAAAGCGCTATCGACGCTTCCCTCCACCCCGTCATCGAGGTCAGCTCGGACTCCGACTCCAAGTTCGACTGGTCCGACTGAGCGGCGCCGCCGCCTCGTCGCCGCCGCACCCCGGGGCTCCGGACGCCCAATTTTGGATCTGCATTTAGGGGTAGAGCAGCGTCGACGCCCAATTAGCTAGGCTAACTATGTAATCGGGCTTGTGCCCGCGTGTGTGGCTTTTGATCGATGATCGTCACGAGCTAAGCTATGTAATATTTGCAATTTCAGTATATGTTAAGTTAAATTTCAGTTGAATTCAGTGCAATTTCAGTTCTGCTTATTGCTTCAGTTCAGAAATTGTGCAAATGAATCTTGAGTTCAGTTCAGACAATCTCGTCGGCGTTGCGGCGCTTCGTCGCCGGAGAAGAAGAAGACAGGCAAGGGAGGATGCGCGAGCAAGGGAGGAGGATATAACGGTCGTCGTTGCTGTGTGGGTCCCATCTTATGCAAGCTGACATGGATTAGTTGTGGGTCCCCCCGCCGGCTCCCCATAATCCTAATCCTAACTAACAGACTGCGCTTAAGGGCCAAGTCGCAGCAGAGCAATTTGTGCAAACAGCGATGTCGCAGCAGAGCTATTCCTGCCAACGACGTCGCTGCCCATCAATTGACGATGAAAAACGTCGCATAGGAGCTATTTGCCCGTATTCCCACATGCACTTCTGACCCAAAATATTGCTGAAGATGCGGCAGTAAGGATTTGGACATTTGATGCACATTGTACATTGGTGCACATGCTGTAAAGATCACCCATCTTCCCAACCATATGGTTGTAACTTACAACTGCGAATCTGGGCCCTCTGACGAGATTACAACATATATGAACTCCGGCTTGCATCAACTTTTACTTGTTTGCAACATTTTCCGCAACAAAAATCCTCTAGCCCCTGAAAATCCTCCAAAATTATCTTAACATTTAAATATGCCTATTTGACTAACCCCCATAAATTTGTGTAGAGTTGAGACAACGTTTTCTAGCTCTATGAGAAGTTCCTAACCTATCATTTGAGGATATATCATACATAGAATCAGTGTTGAATGATGATCTTGTAAGGAAAAGGACATATCATAAACTAAGAGTTGAGTGATGGTGTTGTAACAAGCTATGAAAGCAAAAGGACATGACTGCCATGATTTTGAGTTGGTTGACACATGCTGTAAATAATGAAATCATCATATGACATGAAGATTCAAGTTTGGCATATCACGGAAAAAGATGTCAAATTTGGATGAAGAAATTCATCTAGACAAGTATCAAATCAATTTCTGATTTGATTATACACAAGGCTATGAGATGAACAAAAGCCTGAACTTGTATGCAGTGATGTGTGAACAACATGCTATACAAAGATGCAGATGAACCATGAAATGGAACCAAGAGTTCAGGTTTGCATCAATGCACATTCTGAACTGGAGTTGATACAAGGTGAAAATTGCGGACGCAGCCGAAATAAATGACCACTACCATTAATAATCATGAGTACGCAAAAACATCAACGGATCACACACATTTCTGTAGGGAGAGTCTCACAGACAGGACCCACCTGTAGACCACATCATGCAACCTTGATGTAACGGGAGCAACTGAAAAAAATAGGCTAGCATTGGACGCAACGGAGAACTGAATAAAAAACTGGACATGAATCGATCAACAGAGTCACTAACATGGTGAAGCCAGTGGATACAATTCATCGCACGAACAGAGCAAAGAAACAAAAAAGTCGGCAAGAATCGATCAACAGTATCCTCAGTCACTGACATGGTGGAGCCCGCAGCAACAACAACATCGCACGAAATGGAGCAACGGAAGAGAAAAGTCGGCAAGAATCCATCTACAGTGTTATTGACATGGTGGAACCACCGGCTACAACAACATCGCACGCAGACATCGAGTAAATGGAGTAACCGCAAAGAAAATGAGTGTAAAATCCACTCATCACTACCCTACCCGCGCTCGTGCCCCCGGATTTTCCCCTCTCTACCACAGCCGCCCCGCATCTCCCATCTTGCCGCCCGGAGCACTGGGTCCTGCTCCTGTCTCATCTCCGTCCTAGTGGTGCTTACGCACCTCGACACTCTCTCGGCAAGAAACTTGTGCAAACCCCGTCGGTGGTGCTCCCATTCAACAGCTCAACGTGAGCTCCAGGCCACCGAGCCACATCTCGCATGTACCTTCTCTGCCAGCGCAGCGACAAGCTCCAAGAACCGCCACCCGCGCTCCTGTATCGACGAGCTTCGGACCTCCATGCTCCCTTCCCGACGAGTTCCCGTCCGTAGCGCTCCCATCTCGGCTCCGTCCAGCGCTGCAGTCCCTGGAGTGCTCCCTCCCCTGGAAACAAGGGTGGTTCCCGCACCCTGTCAATTAACGACATGGCCGAAAATGGCACGAAGCCACGCGAGGAAGGTGGAGTGATGCATCCGTCGGAGCTTCTTAACCGATGGCAAGAGATATGTAAGAGAGAAGTGGTAGGGATGGTAGGGATGCAGCTCTAATTTTTTTCTTCTTCTTGAGGGAAAAATATCAGCCTACGGATAAAATTGGGGGAGGCGAGAAATGGGTAGTTCCCTTGGGGCAACCTCTTTTTTCTTGCACCAAACATTTGATAGAGCCTCCAGAACGGACAAATGGGACTGGGGTGCAAATGAGTAGTGCCCTTGGAGATGCCCTTAGATTGGAAGGGCTCAATAACCACCTTTGTCGAGTGTTCCTCGCGATGATAGATTTTTGAACGGACTTGACTTCACCGTATGAATGAATAGGACCAAGGACATGGAATTAACGTTGATGTCTGGACTAGCATGAAATTTTAGAGTATCTAGTCTCTTGTGTAGTAACCGCCCACAGAGTGTTTGTGCGTGCGGGGGGGTGGGGGGGGGGGGGGTATGTGCTCTATGTTGGACTATGCTAATCATATTGCGTTTTGGTTAGCAATTGCCCCCTAGAAAGATGATTTCGTGTTTTGTGCCAAACTTTGCAATAAAGAAAGGTTGTGTGTACATCAATCGAAGTAAAGGCCGGGGATTCACCTATTTTAAAGTGTTAGATTCCTGCATATAGTATAATAGACAACTAGCAGGGTGACCCGCGCATTTGCGCGGCTAGATATTCTACGACATGTATGAAACGCATTTTTTTAAATATCTGTATTAAAATTGAGATTTAGGTGTTGTTAGTTAGACAGTTATATTTTGTTATCACCACAATCCATGAATATACTCTTTGCCTTTCTTGGTGTACCAAGTTTTTGTTGTTGTGCATTATATCAACGGAACCCACTTCATGGAAATGTGCACCTTAATTCTTTTCCTCCCGACCTCCCTACTTTCTCATACAAAAATGGTATGAATGCCATCGCCCTAGTGCATGCATATACTCTTGGATTCTTTATAGTGCATCACATTTTCGTCGTTCAAATTTGTCCTCTGTCACTACATACCTCTCATTATTTTTTTATTTAATTTGCATGAAAAACACTTTTTTCCCTTCTCTTATTATTTCTGATTTCATATATTAATGCAGTTGGATCCTAAGTCATACTACTAATTGGCGTAAAAAAAAATATTCAGAAAATAGGGTATTAATTTCTTGGATTTTATCTGCCATTCTCATGTAACCAAAATAACAAATATTTGTTTCATTCTTATTTTGATTTTCCTACAGGAACTAAATTTCCCATTTTTACTACTATGATGAATCTCCAAAGTAGACTTTACCAAATTTGTTAAACTAATAAAGAGTTGTAGAATATGATTCATCATCTACGCTGGTATAACTTTGCGTTCCTCGATCAATGATGCAAATATGTCCAACGTGCGTATTTCACATACATGTTCTCATACTTATATGCTAGACGATGTCTCTATGAACGTAAAGGCATCAGTAGTGGCTTCACTATTTTTCAGGCTCCATGTCCACCGTAATATTTTGTACACACCTTCACACATGAAGGGATACGGGGTGATAAAGAGTGATTTTCTACAACTCATAGAATTTACCTGGTTCGATCATGCAACAAAAAACTCCACTTCAAGCAATTTATCAGGCGTTTCTGTGCATAAACATCGAAACCATAACTTGAGTTTTGACATAGTAGTACTTCTAATCTGCACGTCCTGTAATCTGATGTATAAGAAAGTGAAGCTTGCATGCATAGCTATTTCGTAGCGAGAAAATAGCAATAGTTGATGGGTAGGCTGTCTTACCGGAGGTATAAAATTTCGACCTGATGCAAGACAAGGCGCTTGATTAGCAGAATAGAATCTGGGCGTTGGCTTGGCTTCCCTAGCAGAGAACTGAGGATCAGGAAAAACAAATTTGTCTTGGTTAGACTGCAATCACATGATACCTGCATGCTATCGCATGAAGCTAAATTTCCACCAAGAAAGATGAACGAAGAGATTAATCAGGATATAACTGTATATATTGGAGATACTTTCTGTCTAATTTTGCGTGGTCTAGTTTTCCAAGTAGGAAAAGTAGACATATCAGAGAGAGTGGCGACCTAATCGATTAGCCACTGAATTGAGGAGGCAATCGCTGTTGTTGGTGCCGTTGCTGGCCTGGTTGTTGCTGCCGCTCGCCATGGACAGGAGTCAGAGGAAGTGGAGGGACCACGCAGTAAGATTGATAGGAAGCACAATTTAGGTCCGTGCAGGTCGCCATTGTGTCTGCTCCTCCTGTCAGGCACCTAAGATGGTGCTGCTCCTCCATTGGCGACTTGGCGTGGCCTAGAATTTCGTAGGAGCTGTGCGCAGTTATTGCCGCTCCCGCTGGCAGCCCTCTTTGACCGTGTTGGACCACCATTGCCGCGGCCAAAGATCTTGTCGGAGCCTTGCAGCTCGTCATTGTTGCCTCTCCCGCCGACAGCCCACTTGGACCGTGATTCACCTCCATTGTCGTAGCCTAGTGTTAGAAACCTACAAAGAGACGAAAAACATTAGTCTTGGTATCTTCAAGGTCGACTTTTACGACGTGCGCATTGACACGGCCAGGACTCCATGCGTCAATGGCGAGGCTTGAAACTCTAACTTCGTCGAGAATGCTCCGTATGGAAAAATCAGTCATCAAGCTCGTTTTCCTTTGCTAGGACAGGCTACTGGAGTTCGTTGCGCAGGACAGTCCGCTCGCTTCACGATGCTGATTTTTCTCGTTCATTAGCGCCAGCAAATAATTCCGCCGACTCCGCCCTTAGAGATGTCCCGCCGTTGATCTGGCCACCGTGCCACTACCGTTAGATTCCTTCTTCCGAAGGTGCATGCTGACCTTTTTTGATTGATTGTTCGTGAGAAAACTGCAAGCGTGGGATGAGAAGATCTTAACACACATGAAGATTGCAGCCTGCAATTACCTGGGGATTTCAGCATTACTTGAATATTTCATCTGGATGAGGGGCCTTCATATCCTGGGCGTGCTGCTGTACGATCTTCAATTTGCTGATTGAACCGAACATCATCGACCTCTGTATAGATATGTATCCATGTCTATCGTCAGGGATTGATGGTCTGCCTGCGCGTCAACATGCATGTAATTCGAATCGTAATCGTAGCAGAGCTCCTTTTGCCTAGCCGCCTAGGGTTTGGTTTTATTACCTTTTGTATGGCACTCGGGTCTGCTTGCGGCACATGTCGAGGAACCGCTCCACGATGGGATTACTACTTTTGGCTGCCATGAAGTTTCCAATCTGATGCATATGCGCTACGTTCCGTAAGGGGATGCCATGGCTATGTATATTCCCATGGAGGAGACGTGATTGATTATGTCTCTTGTATTAGCCGCACGACTCTCCCGATTGACCTTAATAGACGTGGATCCTTCTTAACTTTTCCTTTTAAATCCAAGCCGTTCCTTTGTAGCGTGAAATCATGTCAAATCTGAGCCGTCCAATGTTTGTTGTCTTAATAATATAATAGATAGTCTACCCCAGACATCTTCCTTATTTGGCTCTCAAAATAGTCTACCCCACGCGAGGAGGGCGCGGCATGCCCAGATGCGATTTTCGGCGGCGGGCCCGGACGCGTCTGCGCCGACGGGGGAGGTCCATGGAGGCGGTGGCGGCTGGCTGGTGGCCTGATGCCCACAAGTATAGGGGATCGCTGAAATCTTCGTTGGGAAGTATTACCCAAATTTATAGTTCGACACGATGGGAACACAAGAATACTAATAAGACTTTGGCAATTGAGGCGTCACTCTCAACCACACCTGTATATCAATAAACTTGCAGCAGTGATAGTGATGGCAGTAGTATGATTCAAGTATCAAATAGAACAGCAGTAGTGAACAAGGGTTTCCCAGTTTTCACCGGAAAAGTGAAAGTGTAACTCAGAGATTTAAAACGTAGGCATGAGGTGATAGCGGGGTGTTGCATGAATAAGATTGATCATATAATAAGATATAAGTAGCCATGGGACTTATCTCTAACTCCGATATATGTAGGTATGTGTTCCACAATTAGTTGTGCGTACTAACCAAGAGAATTTGCACAACATCTATTGTCCTACCTGCCCATTTCACCGGGGCCAACTTGGAACTACAGGTAATTAAGGTCTACCCTTTCGAATAGCCCGGAACAACGCATTAACACTTCATGAACACATAGAATCCTCAAACTAAAACATCTCCCCCTTGTTTTCCCTATACTATCACTTTTAGGGTTCGCGGGTTCAACATAATAGCAGGTGATACACTTTGCAGATAGATACCAAACTCAATTATATGATGAACCAAAATAAGTTCAGTACTAAAATCATGCCACTCGGGCCCTAGTAGCAAGCATTAAACATAGCATAAGTGCATCAACACAATACAAAAATATCCTCAAGATAAACCCCTAAGATCTCGGACAATGGGTATCATTACATGATCAATCTCATCCAATCCCCATCCACCTCACATGCCTACAGCGGACTACTCACACATGGTGATGGAGAGGCGCGGTTGGTGCGCGGACGGCCGCGTGGCCTGGCGGCGTGGGCGACGGGCTCGGTCTCTGCTCGGCCCGACGCGCGCCGGTTGGCGCGAGCAGCGCGAGTGTCCGCCATGGCGTTGAGGTCGATGGAGGTTGAATGCGCGCCTCAGCCCCCTACCTGGCGCGCCAATTGTCGGAGAATGACTCCCACGAAACAGGGGCAGTCACACTCGCGAAGAGAGTTCGTGTAAGGGGCTGAACACGACGTCAATCAACCCTCATCCGGCGCGGCGACGCTGCTCGTCGTGCCTGAGGAGGGACATCACGGCAGAGAGAGACACGGCGCGTACCCAGGTTCACGGCCCTCTTGTGGAGGTAAAACCGCTACGTCCTGCCTGTCTGTATTGCTGCTTGTAGAGGTTACAGTACAGCGTGCTTGCCGAAGGCACAGTTGTGGCAATGGCGCGTACAAGGGGAGGGAAACTACTGTCTTCTTCTCCCTTGCGCGCAAGTAGCTAGACTAGGAGTAAAATGTGTTCGATCCCCTCTTAGGGTGGTGCACCAGCTCCTTTTATAGGCGCCCCGGGCCTCCTCCCTGTCCTTGTGCAGCGGAGGGGCTACCACATGGCGACAACGGTCGGGAGCACGGTGCACCGCTGCTTGGGCGTCCATGAGCGCGGTCCATGGGCACAAAAGCTGAGGCCGCAGCAGAGAGGCCGCCGTCCATCCAGGACGGCCAGCTGCTGCCGCAGAGGAGCGGGGGAAGTCCCCACGGTGACGTCGCGTTTGGCGCGTAGCGCCGGCCTGCTCCCTTATCACCAAAGAGGAAAGCTTGGTGGTCTGCGCCGTTGCCCCTGCTTTGTTGACTCCTTTATCACCAAAGTGGGACTGTAGCTCCGTCGTCACCCTGCGCAGAGGCGCGGTCACTCTGCGGCCGCTGCGGAAGCCATGTGCGCTCCGCAGAGCTTGCTTTACAGTGAAGGAACCCTCGCGTGGGCGGGAACGCCCTGTGGAGGATTCTGCGTTGACTTCCCTTCAGGGAAAGCTTCCTTGGAGAGGGCAGCGGAGTAGAGGCTCCACAGGCCCTAGCTGCCTCCTCAGGCCTCCGCGAGGCGATTCTGCCCCGCGGGCTCCCCAGGCTTGCAGACCTGGTCCTTAGCGAGATTCACTCGCCGAGTGTTGAGGGTTATAGAGGCCTGGCCCAGTACACCCTGGTTCTTACTGGGCTGACAGTAGCCCCCGGGCCCATGACGGGCACGACGCGGTCCAGGGGGCGCAGGCGAAGCGTCATGGGCCCAAAGTGTCCGGCCGGCCCGAGACACGTGGCGAGCGGTTGGTGCGTCTCGGCTTCTCCGGAGGAGGTGGGCGTCGTGGTGGGACCCACGACGCCTCGGAAACCGCTCTGAGGTGATATAAAGGCTGCCGCGGCTGTGCCGGCAGCAGTTCCGCCGCATTTACGCCTTTCCTTCTTGCATACACCTCCGGTGCTCCACTACTCCGGCGATTTCCGTTCTTCTCCGAGCTTTCCGCCGCCCTTCCTTCGCGAGCCATGGGCCCCAAGAAAGGCAAGGCGGCGATGGTGGAGGCCTCCGCTGAAGCGCAGCGGGAGGAGGAGCTTGCGCCGGCTCTCATCGGCACTCGCGTCTCCACAGCGGAGGCGCTGGATAGGCTGAAGGTCCTCGTCGCCGGGAGGAATAATGAGCATGGCGCCAGCGGCGTCAAGGCGGCGCGCTTCGGCAAGCTGGCGGCGGGGTGGTACCCCATTTTCGTCCACACGCTGTTCGCCGGCTTGGTGCCGCCGTTCTCTCCCTTCCTTGCGGAGGTGCTGGCTTTCTATCAGATCCAGCTCCTGCACCTCCACCCGAACTCCATCCTGATTCTCGCCATCTTCGCCTATCTCTGCGAGGCGTATCTGGGAGTGATGCCTCCGTGGCCTTCTTCCGGAGCTTCTACGCGCTCCGCAACACGGCGCCCGGCGAGCGGTCTGGGTGCGTGTCTTTCCGCATCGCAGACGGGATGGGCGCCGTCTACATCCCCATGTCGTGGGATGGCGACAAGGCCGTTACGAGGGTGACGAAGAAGGTGGAGGACTTCCGCCAGAAGTGGGTCCTCGTCGACGCCAAGGAGCGGAATGCCTTCTTCGATGAGCCTGAGGCGCCGCCGCTGAAGAACTCAAATTGGTCCAGCGAGAAGTCCAGCACCAGAAGATTGCCCACTTGGTCTCGCGCATGAAGCTCGTCCGCGAGGCTGGCCTCACGGGGCAGATGGTCGCTGAGGACTTCGTGAGGCGGCGCATCGCTCCCCTCCAGGCGCACACGAAGCCGGTGTGGATGTACTCCGGCCCGGCAGATCCAATGCGCTTGCACCTCAGCGCCCACGCGCCAGACGACGTCGCCTCCATCTTAGGCACGCTCTTCATCGCCCCGGAGATCCCTGTTCCGGGCACTGAGCACCTGAGGCCCCTCCACCAGCTCACTCCAAAGAAGCGCCTCGCAGTTCTGGAGATGATGCCGACGTTCACGCCAGAGGGCTTGGAGGGAGAAGAGGCGAAGGGGGCTGCGGCGCCTGTGGTGGAGGAAGACTTGTTTGGCGAGTCCTCTGCTGCTTCAGACGCCGAAGCTGACGCCGCCGGAGGAGTCAACCCCTCGTCAGGGGAGGCGAGCTCTTCAAAGCAGGCGGCCCCTGAGGAGGAGATCCTGGAGGTATCGTCCGATGTGGACGAGGATTTTGTGGTGGCCCCGTCACGACGGGCCACAGAAGAAGAAGACGAAGACGGGACGATAGCGGCCCGGAGGCCGCGGCAAAGCGGTGCGAGCCCCGCACCAAGGCCATCCACGACCGGGCCGCCAGAAGCCTGGAGAGCACTCCTCTCAAGAGGAAAGCTGGGCGGCCCCTGAGGAGCCCAGCGCTGGAGCCTCAACAGGCCTGCGGCGCTCTGCCAACAAGGTGTGGGTGGACACCCGCGCCAAGTCATCTGGGTGAGTACTGCTTCTTCTTGACTCGTTCTTGCTTATCGAGAGTTCTTGCCTTTCTCGAGGATCTCACTGTCTTGATTATCAGGGGTCTGGTTCATGCGAAGCGCCGCCGACTCCGCAAGGCTGCGGACGTGCGGCGCGACGCTACGACCGTTGTTGAGGGGCCTACAGCGCCCCTTGGAGGAGACTGAGGAGCCCGTGGTGACAGTCACCACGGGCCCGGCTGTTGACGAGGCCATGAGGCCTGTGGGGGAGACGCCCCTTGAAGAAGCAACTGCCTCGCCACCTCCTGCCGAGAGTCAGTTTGAGGAGGCGGCGAAGCTCCGTCGCCGCCGCGCCCTGATGCTCCACTGGAGCCCCCAGAGACACCCGCCGTGGAGACGGCGGGGACCAGCACACAGGCGCCGGGAGGCGCCGACGTCGAGATGGAGGAGGGAACTCCTCCGCCGCCCCCTCCAAATTCCGAGCCTGAGGGGGAGGCCACTTCTTCTGAGGCCGCAGCAGGCGAGGCTGCGGTTGAGCCTCTGGTGGCTAGGCCTCCCTCGCCAGCCCCCGCGGCCCACGAGGAGGTCGTCGTGGAGAACAACGACGCACAAGACGGTGGGGGCCCGCTCCTGTGGCCCCGTGCTGACCCTGGTCCAAGCACTGTGCTTTCTGCACCAGAGGCTGGCGCTGGGGCGGAGGACGTTGCGCCACGTGAGGGCTCTTGGGCCTTGGTCTTGAGCGACCGGAGCCGGAGCGGCGCGAGCCGCCAAGCTGCCCTCCGTTTGGTGAGGGGCACCCTAGACGGGCTAGAGACCCAACTTGCCCTTGAGGAGGCGGAGCTTGGCAGGAGGTACGACGCCCTTGCTGCTGACTGGGCCCGCTTCTTCGAAGTCAGGCGGCGGAGTGGCCCTGACGACCAAGCTCTTCAGGCGCAGCGCGACGAGGCGACGCGGCAGGCCCAGGAGATCCGCGAGAACGCGGAGCGCGAGGCGCAAGAGGCCTTGGCGCCGGTCCAGGCGGAGCGCAAGGCGGCTGCAGAGGATCGGGAGGCGGCTGTGGCGGAGCGCCAGGCTGCAGCCTCCGACCGAGCGGCTATCGAGACCTCCCTCGCCGACCAGCGCAAGGAGCTGGCCAGCCGCGAGGAGAAGATAATTTCTGAAGCTGAGGTGGTGAGGAAGTCTCTGGAGCAGCATCGTCTGTCGCTGGAGGCTCGCGAGCAGGCCATGACGACACGCGAAGCTGAGGTGCTCAAGCGTGAGGAGAAACTGGAGCAGGCGGAAACTGACATGAACAGAGAGCGTGAGGCCTTGGAGTCCCGCGAGAGCAGCTTGGCTGAGGCCATGGGCAAGCACGACAAGGAGGTGGAGCGGCACCGGGAGCTTGTGGAGAAGGCCAACCAAAAGCTTGCCGAGAAGAAAAAGGAGGCAGAGGCGGAGGCCCTCACCAAGCAAAAAGAGTACCGCACTGCTGTCACACAGGCCGTCTCCCGGGAGTATGCTGGGAAGTTCAAGAAGCAGGAGGACGGCTTCCAGAAAAAGCGCAGAGAGCTCGGCAAGCGCATTCGCCAGCTGGAGGAGTGGAACGCCAACTTGAAATCCTCGCTGAAGCGCGCCAAGGACGCTAATCTCCGCACGGAACAGGCCCTCGAGCGCTCGGAGCAGGACCTCACAGCCCTGATGGCAGACATGCAGGAGCTGAATGCGCAGGTGGCCCCTGTTGTGGAGAGGGTCGAGGAGGCTGAGCAGAGCGCGGTGGCGGCACGGGTCTTGACGCAGCAGCGGGAGCGTATGTTCCGATCTTTGGTGACGCGCGGGAACGCTCTTGCTGCGAAGCTGGGGGTGGATGCTCCTGCCGTCCCCGTCCACGGGAACGCCGACGTGCCACGTATCTGACCTACTTCGACCAGCTCTTCTCCGTCCTTGAGGGCCCTGTGGCGGAACTCGACGATGTTGTCGACGAGGAGTGCCGCAAGCTCCTGCTGGTGGCGGTCGAGCGCGTCTTCGTCAACCTCAAGCGCCTATATCCATGCTTCGACTTCGAGTCCGTGACCGAGCCCATGGGGATGCTCAGACGAGACGCGCCTCTTCAACTCGCTGCGGGAGGAGATCAACGACTATGTCAACCGCTTCAAGAGGGTCGCTGAAGAGCCGGCCTCTGGCGAGGAGGAAGACGTCGAGGAGGAAGGCGCGGAGGAAGTGACGCTGAGGAGGATGAGGCCGCCAAGACTTCTGCTTAAGCTGCTCCTGCCACAAGTCGCGCCTGAGGCGCAAGTTATCTTTGTTTAAAGACTTTGTTTCATTTGTGATGGTCTGTAAAACACTTTATTGTGCTGCAATGTGCGTGTGCCCCTCGACGGGCATTTTATCCCTATTCCATGCCTTTTTCGCTTTACGTCGTCAGGACCCGTCTCTTAGCGCTATGACTCCGCCACTACGGTATGCCAGAGCAATGACTCAGCAAGGCCGGGGGGTGTTTAAGGCTTAGAGAGGTAAGAGCTCTCGAGTCGCGATGCTCGAGGGCTCCCCTTTGACGCTCAAGCAGTCCATGAAATGCGAAGGAGAAAATACCCGCCCGAGGGACGGAAGTTGCTCGTGAGAGGAAAAACACAACGCCTGAGGTGTAAGCGCAGGACTTAGCTTAGCGAGGTTCTGCCTCGTGGAGGGCGTTGATTTCCCTGAAGATGTGCTTCCCTCTTTGGGTCTGGAGCGTGACTCCACGAGCCTTGGGGGGACTCTTGTTCCCTGTGTAGGTTAGAGGTGGAACCAAAGCAAACATGGTAGAGAAACTCATGCGCGCTTATAGGTTTCCTCATGGGTGCCTCGCGAGGAGAGTAAGTACCAAAGGTCCTTAGGTGAGGTGGCAGGTTTGGGAGCAAGCCCCTGGGCCAGAGCTCTTTGGTGAGGTAACAGGCGTGAGAGCGTGCTCACGTGTTAGAGCTCGGATCCTTTTGGGTTTTGCGGTGCTGCTGGGATGCTCCCGAGGCACAGTCACCGTACTCAGCCCCCGCTCGCGAGGTGCGCAAGGGGAAAGATATGAGCGCGAATGAAAACACAGAGTAATGAGAACTAAAACTCACCCCCAAAATATTACATAGCGGCGCCGCAGCGCAATGTTTCACTAGGAAACGAATTGGTTCGTTACACTTGGGCTTGCCAAGATAAAGTTTCCATGTCGAGGCATGGGGACCACATTCAGTGGCTGAGACTCTTCACGGCCTGCGGCGGCACGTTACAGGAAGAGCTCAGAGGGACTGGCCCTCAGAGAGAGAAGCTTTTGTGAAGCTTGGAGGTGAAGCTGTGCGCTTTCCTCTAGAGACAAAAAATGCCTGGTGTGATAGAGATCACGGGTAGAACTTGCGTAGATGCGCGATGTTCCAAGGGTTCTTGACCGGGATGCCGTCCTCCGTCTCGAGGCGCACCGCACCAGGTCTGGCGACATGCGCGACCCTGTAGGGGCCTTCCCACATGGGCGAGAGCTTGTGGAGACCTTCCCTGGAGAGGATCCTCCTGAGGACAAGGTCGCCTGTCTCGAGAGTGCGCGGACGTATGTGGCGGCTGTGGTAGCGTCGCAGGTCTTGCTGGTATTTTGCCGCTCTGAGGGCGGCTCGGCGGCGCAACCCGTCGAGGAACAGCAGGTCGTCGTTGTGGAGGTCTTCTTGATTGTCCTCATTGAAGGCAAGGACCCTTGCGGACCCGTGCTTGATCTCTGTGGGGAGGACTGCTTCGGCTCCATACACCAGGGCGAATGGCGTCTCACCAGTGGGCTTTGTAGGGTTCGTGCGGATGGACCAGAGCACGGAGGGGAGCTCATCGATCCAGCCCTTGCCATAGCCCTTGAGGCGGTTGAAACTTCTCGTCTTGAGGCCCTTGAGGACCTCAGCATTTGCTCGCTCGGCTTGACCATTGCTCTGTGGGTGAGCTACCGAGGCGAAACAGAGCTTGGTGCCGAGGCTCTCGCAGTAAGCCCTGAAGATGCCGCTGGTGAACTGTGAGCCATTGTCGGTGATGATGCGGTTTGGCACACCAAAGCGGCAGACCAGGCCTCTGATGAACTTCACGGCTGCCCTGGCTGGGATGGTGCGCACCGCTTCAACCTCTGCCCATTTGGTGAACTTGTCAACAGCCACGAAGAGGAAGCGGTAGCCCCCTTGCGATCTCGGGAAGGGTCCCAAGATGTCCAGCCCCCAGACCGCGAACGGCCAGGAGAGCGGGATGGTCTGGAGTCCCAGTGCAGGCTGATGGACTTGCTTGGCGTGGAACTGGCATGCATCGCAAGACTGAACGATGGTGACGGCATCTTGAAGCACTTGAGGCCAGTAGAAACCGCTCCTGAAGACCTTGCCGGCGAGGGTGCGCGCGCAGGAATGGTGGCCGCACTCTCCACTGTGTATGTCCCTGAGGAGCATGCGTCCTTCCTCAGGAGGCACACACTTGAGGGCAATGCCATTTGGGCGCTTGCGGTATAGGTCTCCCTCAGGATGTAATAGGATTTCGCTTGTCGAGCGACTCGTTCTGCCTCTGCGTCTTCCTCGGGAAGGACTCCTTTTAGCAAGTAGTCCTTGAGCTCGTCAACCCAGCCTGTTTCTTGGTGCACCATGGTTAGCATCAGACGCTCCCCTGAGGATGGGCCACAGTTGGGTGCGCCACCTGTGGGAGGTGGTGGGAGTACTTCGTCTGTGCTTGTAGCTGGTGCTTGCAGCGGCTGCTTTATGGATGCCTTGGAGAGCCTCTCTTCAAAGACACCTGCGGGCTGGGCCTCCCTTCGCGATGCGCGCTTGGCGATGTCATCTGCTTCCTGGTTCTCCTTGCGCGGGATGTGCATGAGCTCCATGCCCCTGAAGTGCTTCTCGAGCTTGCGGACCTCTTCAAGGTAGGCAGCCATATGGCTGTCTTTAGGGGTGTAGCTCTTGTTGGAGAAGTTGACCAGGAGCTGGGAGTCGCCTTTGATGAGTAGGTGCTTGACACCGAGGGCAATGGCAGCTCTGAGCCCGGCGAGGAGGCCTTCATATTCAGCGATGTTGTTGGAGATCTTGTCCATCGTGAAGCACAACTGGACGGCATAGTGGAGCTTGTCGCCTTTAGGCGAGGTCAGGACAACGCCAGCGCCTCCGTTGCGGCAGGAGAAAGCTCCATCGAAGTGCATGGTCCAGTGGCTTGGCGTCGTATCTCCAGGCGGTATAGTTTCTGCTTCAGGAGGCTCTTCAGGAGTTGGGTCTGTCCATTCGGCGACAAAGTCTGCCAGTGCTCTTCCTTTGATGACCCTTGTGGTGTCAAAACGCAAGTTGAAAGGCTGCAGCTCGATGTTCCACCCTGCTACGCGATCAGTGGCGTTGGGGTTGCGCAGGATTTGCTCCAGAGGGAATGATGTGACCACCGTGACAGGGTGGCCCTGGAAGTAGTGGCGCAGCTTTCTGGAGGCGATGAGCAGGGCGAGAAGGAGCTTCTGCTGCGTAGGGTACCGCTCGCGAGCATCTCTTAGCACAGTACTGACATAGTAGACTGGATGCTCGACAAGGGTTGTGGAGGGTGACGCAGCGTTGGCTCCCTCGAGGGACTCCTCAGGCCCTTTGGCGAGGTTTCCTTGTGGAGGAGTCTCAGCAGGGTGCCTGAAGTAGGCTCGACAGCTGGCTGCGGGTCTGGCTCTCGAATAATGTCTGCTGCTTTTAGCTTTTCTACTTCTTTGATGATGAAGGCTTGCTTCTCAGGGGCTTGTTTCCGTGCCTTCTGCTTGACGGGGCGTGCGTTTGGACACACAGCTAAGTGGTGCTCGATCACCTCCCTTGGTACGCCGGACATTTCTGACGGAGTCCATGCGAACATGTCAGAATTTGCCCGAAGGAAGGCGACGAGCGCGCTTTCCTATTTGGGAGGTAAGCCAGCGCCTATGGTGACGCTAGCCCCCGAGCCCTCAGCCCCCGAATCGCTGGTGCTCAGCGACACCTTCTTTGTAGCAGCCTGCTCCTGAGAGAACAGCTGCTTCTTCTTCTTGGGCCTCGCGAGGGGCTCCAGGTCTTCGTCAGCAGGGAACGCCATGGCAGCAGCTTTGTAGGCGAGCTCGACAGCGCGTGTAGCGTCCTGTACGTGACCATGGATGGTGATGGTGCCGCCGCTGCCAGGGATCTTGACCATGTTGTAGGCGTGATGCGTGACGGCCATGAACTTCGCGAGGGCGGGGTAGCCGAGGATGGCGTTGTAGGGCAGGCCAATGTGCGCAACGTCGAAGTCGATGAGCTCGGTGCGATAGTTTTGCTGCGTGCCAAAGGTGACTGCAAGCCTCACTTGCCCCAGAGGCGAGATTGAGCCGCTGGTGACCCTGTGAAGGGCCTGGAGGGCATAAGCCACTCGTAGGGCACTTGAAGCGTCTCAAAGGTCTCGACAGAGATGACGTTCAGGCCTGCACCCCCATCAATGAGCGTTTTGCCGACGGCGATATTGTTGATGGTGGGGGTGCACACCAGCGGGAGGGTGCCTACAGTCTTGGTGGACTTGGGGTGGTCCTTGGCGTCGAAGGCGATGGTGTACTGAGACCACTTGAGGGGACGCGATGTCTCCACCCCGGGCAGCGCTGCGTTGAGCTCGCGGGCGAACTGCTTGAACTGATTGTTGGACTTGGGCGCCTGAGCCCCGCCGAGGATGCACGCCATGGCGCCTCTAGGGGCCTGGTAGCCCCCAGGCTCCTCGTCAGGGAGATTGTTGTTCTTCTCAGCGGCGTTGGCCTGGGTCCCTTGAGGCTTCTGGTAGCCACCTTTGCGTCCGCCCTTGCGGTAGTTACGGCCTCTGCCGCGACCACCGCTGCCTTCTTCCTGCTCGCGCTTCTTGCTCAGTTGCTTGAGGTCGTAACAGTTCTCTGTCGCGTGGCCGCGCCTGTTGTGGTAGATGCAGAAGGGACGGTTGTCGATCTTCTTCTCGCCATCCTCTGCAGAGTCCTCTCGAGCGTGCTTAGCGCCGGGCTCAGCAGCCAGCACAGCAGTAGGCTTGCGCTTGGTCTCGTCACGCTTCTTGTGGGCCTTGGATCCCTCTGGGGGGTCATCTGCAGAGGCCACCTTGGTGAAGAGGAGACCCTCTTCAGCCTTGGCACACTTGTCTGTGATGTCGAAGAGCTTCACGACAGAGGAGAGGGTATCGTGAATGCCGAGCTTCTCAAGCATCCTGCGGTTGGTGACGCCCTCTCTGAAGGCAGCAATGACGTGCGAGTCAGGGATGTTGGGGATTTTGTTGCGGACTTGACTGAAGCGCTGGATGTACTTGCGGAGAGTCTCGCCAGACTTCTGGCGTACGGCGCGCAGGTCGTTGTAGGTGAGGGCGCGCTCGTACGTGCCCTTGAAGTTCGCAACGAACTGCTTGCAGAGGTCCTCCCAGGAGTCGATGGAGTCCTCAGGGAGGTTCAGGAGCCACGACAGGGCAGAGTCCCTGAGGGCGTGCGAGAACCAGTTCGCCATGACCTTGTCGTCTCCTCCCGCAGCCTGGATGGAGGTGGTGTAGAGCTGCAGGAACTCGATGGGGTTGTTCGTGCCATCGTAGCCCTTGGGGAGGTCTGGCCTGAACTTCTGCGGCCAGACGACGCGGCGCAGGTTGCGGGTGAAGGCCGTGCAGCCAGTGGCGTACGTGGCCACACCGCCCTGGAGAGCTCTGCGGTTTTGGCGCCCGGCCTGGCCAATTTCCTCGATGATGCGCTTCTGGAGGTCCCGCTGGCGCTCCATCTCCACCGCGCGTCCGGCGGCGTCCGCTGCACGATTTGACAATCATGCGGCGAGGACGCGTGAGAGGCGGCTTTGTTTGCCGCAGCTGGAGGTGGTCCTGGCGGAGGCGGAGGCGGAGGCGCTCCATGCGCGGCGGTGCCTGCGCGCCCGGAGTTGTGGTGCACCAGGGAGCGCGAAGGTGCTGGAACCGCGCGCGGCGCAGCCGCGATGTCGACGAGGTGCTGGAGACGGCCAAGCCAGTTGTCGTGCGCCTCGGCGGTGGGGCGGTAGCGGAAGAGCTCTGCTGCCATGAGCAGCGCAGTGTTTGGGCTGGGCGCCGGGCGTCCAAGCGTGGACGCGCTTTGGCGCCGAGATGGATGCGAGGACTCAGCGTCCTCGCTGTGCTCGTGGTCGACGCCTTCGTCGTAGCGGTCGTCCTCATCCTCGGGGTGCTCCACGCGTGGCTCCGCAGTAGTGCGCCCCGAGGCGCGGTTGGTGCGCGGACGGCCGCGTGGCCTGGCGGCGTGGACGACGGGCTCGGTCTCTGCTCGGCCCGACGCGCGCCGGTTGGCGCGAGCAGCGCGAGTGTCCGCCATGGCGTTGAGGTCGATGGAGGTTGAATGCGCGCCTCAGCCCCCTACCTGGCGCGCCAATTGTCGGAGAATGACTCCCACGAAACAGGGGCAGTCACACTCGCGAAGAGAGTTCGTGTAAGGGGCTGAACACGACGTCAATCAACCCTCATCCGGCGCGGCGACGCTGCTCGTCGTGCCTGAGGAGGGACATCACGGCAGAGAGAGACACGGCGCGTACCCAGGTTTACGGCCCTCTTGTGGAGGTAAAACCGCTACGTCCTGCCTGTCTGTATTGCTGCTTGTAGAGGTTACAGTACAGCGTGCTTGCCGAAGGCACTGTTGTGGCAATGGCGCGTACAAAGGGAGGGAAACTACTGTCTTCTTCTCCCTTGCGCGCAAGTAGCTAGCCCTGGAGTAAAATGTCTTCGATCCCCTTCTTAGGGTGGTGCACCAGCTCCTTTTATAGGTGCCCCGGGCCTCCTCCCTGTCCTTGTGCAGCGGAGGGGTTACCACATGGCGACAACGGTCGGAGCACGGTGCACCGCTGCTTGGGCGTCCATGAGCGCGGTCCATGGGCACAAAAGCTGAGGCCGCAGCAGAGAGGCCGCCGTCCACCCAGGACGGCCAGCTGCTGCCGCAGAGGAGCGGGGGAAGTCCCCACAGTGACGTCGCGTTTGGCGCGTAGCGCCGGCCTGCTCCCTTATCACCAAAGAGGAAAGCTTGGTGGTCTGCGCCGTTGCCCCTGCTTTGTTGACTCCTTTATCACCAAAGTGGGACTGTAGCTCCGTCGTCACCCTGCGCAGAGGCGCGGTCACTCTGCGGCCGCTGCGGATGCCATGTGCGTTCCGCAGAGCTTGCTTTACAGTGAAGGAACCCTCGCGTGGGCGGGAACGCCCTGTGGAGGATTCTGCGTTGACTTCCCTTCAGGGAAAGCTTCCTTGGAGAGAGGGCAGCGGAGTAGGGCTCCACAGGCCCTAGCTGCCTCCTCAGGCCTCCGCGAGGCGATTCTGCCCCGCGGGCTCCCAGGCTTGCAGACCTGGTCCTTAGCGAGATTCACTCGCCGAGTGTTGAGGGTTATAGAGGCCTGGCCCAGTACACCCTGGTTCTTACTGGGCTGACAGTCCTACCTGCCCATTTCACCGGGGCCAACTTGGAACTACAGGTAATTAAGCTCTACCCTTTCGAATAGCCCGGAACAACGCATTAACACTTCATGAACACATAGAATCCTCAAACTAAAACATCTCCCCCTTGTTTTCCCTATACTATCACTTTTAGGGTTCGCAGGTTCAACATAATAGCAGGTGATACACTTTGCAGATAGATACCAAACTCAATTATATGATGAAGCAAAATAAGTTTAGTACTGAAATCATGCCCTCGGGCCCTAGTAGCAAGCATTAAACATAGCATAAGTGCATCAACACAATAAAAAATATCCTCAAGATAAACCCCTAAGATCTCGGACAACGGGTATCATTACATGATCAATCTCATCCAATCCCCATCCACCTCACATGCCTACAGCGGACTACTACACATGGTGATGGAGAGGGAGCTCATGGTCGATGGAGATGAAGGCTGTGAAGATGGCGGTGAAGACGGTCTCCGGATCCCTCCACCGGAGGAGAAATCCTGGATCAATCTGTCTCCGAAAACGAAGATCGTGGTGGTGGCGGCGGTGTGTTTCGCGAAAGCTCCCTTCCTCTAGGGCACCACTTTTTCGTATATATGAGGGGTACGTCGAAGACCGAAGGCGAGGCGGTGCCCGAGGCCCAATTGGGGTGGGCCCACGCGGCCAGGTACAGGGCCGCGTGGGGCCCCCTCTTTTGGCCCTCGAGCGCTCCTCGTGTCCATCCTTTGCAATGTCCTCCTTTTCCATAAAATTGACGTGGTATTTTTCCCGATTTAATTTCCTGCAAAAATAACCAGAAAGGAGACTTTGCTAAAAACAGCGTCAGATTCAGCGTTTATTCAAATATGGGAAGATTCCGGAGCAAATTATGAAGCAAAGTGCTTGGAAAAGTAGATGCATTTTAGGTGCATCAGCTCCCCCAAGCTTAGCTCGTTGTTTGTCCTCGAACAACTCAAACATAGTGCAGAAGCGATAAAAAGACTTTGACAAGAACTTTGCATTGCATATGTAACACCGTTTAATACCAACAAGTATTCAAGACATAATTCCATAACAAATAACAAAATGCTAGCAAAGGTATATCTAATCAGTGTTAAAGCATTTATACATGTTGCAAGAGAAATATCATGAAGTGTCAATACTTGGATGAGTTTGCCCAACTGTAGAAATAAACAAAGGTTCTTGCATCGCTTTTAATTGAATCAAGACAAGATTTTTGAGATCTTTTGATTCTTTCTTTTATTGACTAATGAACTCATTGTGCTTACAACCTTGCTCTCAGTTTTATCAAACCATTTGGTGTTCCCTATTATGACTCATATGCTTGACCAACTAGAGGTTGAAAGTCTCATGCCCCGTGAATACGAGTACCTACACCATGTGCTACTCAACTCGGGTCACTAGGCAAGTTCGAGTTTTTCAGTCATTGCAAGTAATAAAAGCGTCATCAAGAGCGTCAACTGGGGTACCTCTTGTCCCAAGACATGGAACAAGCCCATGTCCAAACGACAAGACAAACAGACAATGAACAATCTCAGCACTCTTTTATTTACTATTTGTATAGCTTTTTATTATGATGTGCATCACTGAATGTTCACTATGGTACGCTGTAAATTTCCACCATGAATGATGCATGGCTTAGGTTGGCGGCCCAGGCGTCTCTCTAGCCAATTATTCTACTCCTCAAACTTACTAAGTTTCCACATTTATTTCGCACATGATAAGCATCCATAAACGAAGGTACATGATATCAACTAAATATAATTTAGTGCAATGTTGAAAGCTTTCCATGTGTCAGCACATTTAAGTTAACTCCCAACCACTAAGCTTGTCAAGCATATGACTTCATGTTTATCATTTGAAAAATTCTTTTATTCTTTGGTTGGCAAGTTTAGCAAGCACAATGGGATGCGTAGACCTTTGTTTAGAGCCACAATTACTCAACTCACATCCAAGTGTTGTCGCTACATATTATCTCACTTGCATCATAATATAACATACTAGAACACGGAGAATATACATTTGCTACCACTTCCCTAGATGTTAAAGAAACTATGATGTGCGTACTTGCTGTTATTAAAAGTCCACATAAGCAGGGCAAAGGTGTCATACCTTTCATCCACTTCACGCACATCAACTCATCATTGTTGTTCTCTCTCCCAATTTGAACTGCGCAATAAAAACTCAAATCTGCCATAAAATACTACTGCATACAGTACTGTTTTTACCCTACCTAGACACTTCAGAAAAATCTCATAATTTACGGGTGTGTAGGTTATGAAAAGTTGCAGTAGTGGTTAAAATTTTAGCTCATTCGGAGTTACAGAGAAAATATGAAAAATAGAACAGTGAGCAGATTTCAGCAATTCCTGCACCTCCGTTTTCACTTTGGATTAATAAAACGAAAATGTTTTTGTTCTTTTTAGTTTTAAGATGCATAAAGTAAATGTCCAGAAGTAACTAAACAAAAGAAACAAATGAAATCTTTTTGTGTTTTTGTGATTTTTAGAACAAGAAACTAAAACATAACAAATAACAGTGATATAACACAATGAATGGAAAGGGAAGAGGTACTCCCCCAAGCTTGCGATCAAGCTAGTATCCCGGGTAGTAGTTGTATCCACTTCCACCTCCAGGGAAGTAACCATATGGGTAGCCTTGCATTCCTGAGTCTTGGGGCTCCTCTTGAGGTTGGTAGCCTTGCATCCCTGGATCTTGTGGCTCCTCTTGAGGCGGCATCTCTTCCACAATCCATTTTCCGGTACTCCTGTCAAAAAGGTCAGCACGGGGGAGCCTAATGGGCACTCTTTGTCCATTAGTACTCAAATAGTTATACCAATAATGATCCCATGCATCACACTTATATCCATACGGGTAGTCAAAGCAAAATCGAGTAAATTGGACTCCTTACAGGAGTACCCATGTTATCACCATAACCTCTTTCATCTTTAATGTATTCATACACTAAAGTAGCAATAGCACCAGCATAAATAGGGGTTTGATCAGTAATATTTCTACTCACAGCCGTATGCAAGGATCTAGCAAGAATGACTCCCAAGTTATACTCACATGTGGTGTTTTCTTTTGCACATTTAAGTAAATAAACCATTGGTCCCGTGCAAGCAGAATTGTTGTCTCTAGCAAGAAATCCTCTTGCAAGGAACAACGCAAAGTATCTCAAACTTGGGTGCTGTATATGAGTAAATTTACCCCTATTCAATCTATCATGAGAGTTAACAGAAATAGAGTGCCAAAATGCAACAAGCTCCTGGTTGGAGTCAGCACGGGTTTCATCCCAACTACCCCTGTTTTCCACACCAATAGCTTTGCAAAACTCCTCCAAAGACATAACAAGGCGCTCTCCCCTCATAGTAAATTTACAAACAAAGGTAGGAGGGGTGCCTTACTCTTCTTACGTGCTTGTAGATCTCAGGGCCCTCAAACCTGAATGTGGAGAGGAATTCTCGCGAGAGTTCCTCGTATGTACCTCGTGGATTTTGGGCAAACTCAAGCAAACCAGTTGCATTGGCGAAGGTGTCGAAGTCTTCTTTCATCCCCCACTGCTCAAGAACATGGGGTCTTGCCATCTAGTTGTATGGATTTCAGCTTCTCTCCCACAAAAACTGCATCATCCTCCCAAAGATGGTTGTCATCATAATTAAGGGAGACTTTAGATGCTCTTCTCCTCGGTCTTGAGCTCATCCCAAGCAATGCCTTGCCTTTGTTCATCATGGTACCTTGCTGCCCATAAATAATATTCAACAAAAATTAAGATGTAGCACTCTAAAACAACATTGAGCCATCCATAACTAGTCTCCACATCAATATCATGCATCCATATCAACTAGAAAACTTAAATCCATGGATTTCTCAAGCATATTAGGTGACACCTAGTGCAGCAAAATACTTCATACATGAGGCACAAGAACAAAAAATAATTGGATGGGTGGAGGAGTCACATACCAAGGAGCAATCCCACCAAACAGATTTGAAAAATCTGCCCTAAACTTGGAGATCCAAGGATAGCAGGAAGAACGAGCTCGGGAAAATTTGGGAAAAATACCTGGAAGTGGTTTTCTGTCGAGGGGAAGGAGATGGGCACAGGACACTCACCTAACACCACCTGGGGCAAAGTTGGTGGGTCCCACGCGGCCAAGGAATCTGGCCGCGTGGGACACCCCATTTTGGTCCCTGGTGGCCTCCTGGTGTCCCACTTCTGGCAGATGGTCCCTCTGGTTAAATAACTTACCTCCAAATTTTTCTGGAATTTTCAGAGACAATTTTCTAAAGAGAATTTTTCAAACTTCATATTCTGGAATTTCTGAACTCTGAAATAATTATGATTATGCATATACTCTAAAATTCTAAGATAAATAAAATTAAAATGCAATACAAATTTTTATGGGAATCAAGTTTTCATCATTTCCACATTAGTAATGAGGTTGATCAAGTCTCATTAATAATATGCAAAAGATATAATACATGATTCTTATTTTATAGATATAAAGAAGAGTTTCAAGATACCTCATACTTGATTGGAATAGTTCCAATCATCAAGATAGCATATTTTGGTTCAGGAGGTGGTAGTGCAATTTCAAAGCTTCCAATCATAATAGTATTTCTTTGAATAGAATTCACACTCTTGTTTATCATTGTAACAGGATTCTTCTTGGGAAAATAGATAGTATGCTCATTTCCTTTGACATTAAATGTCACTTTGCTCTCAGTGCAATTTATCACAGCTCCTGCAGTGTTTAAAAAGGGTCTTCCAAGAATAATAGATAGATTATCATCCTCAGGCATTTCTAATATAACAAAGTCTGTAGGAATTAACACATTAGCAATAGAGATAGGAACATCCTCACATATACCTATAGGCACAGCAGTTGATTTATCAGCCATTTGCAATGAAACTTCAGTTGGAACCAATTTGTTTAGGTTAAGTTTCTTATATAAAGAAAAAGGCATAACACTAACACCAGCTCCTAAATCACATAGTGCATATTTCACATAAGTTTCTTTAATACGACAAGGAATAGTCGGAATACCAGGATCTCCACGCTTTTCAGGCAATTTTCCTTCAAATGAATAATCAGCAAGCATAGCAGTAATTGCATCATTAGGTATCTTCCTTTTATTAGTGACAATATCTTTCATATATTTTGAGTATGGAGGAATTTTAATAGCATCAACAAGAGGAATTTGCAAACATAAATTTTTAATCAACTCAAAAATTTCTCAAACCTAGCATCATCCAAAGATTTCATTACCTCTTGGGGATATGGTATGGGTCTTTGTACCCATGGATCCCTCTCTTTACCTTTTTGTGGATTTGGATGATTCTTCTTTTTGTTCTTCTCAGTAGATGGTTGAGGGTCTTCCTTTTCAGGAGGTTCAGGTTCTGCAATATTTTCAACTTCATGTTGATCTTCTTCAGGTGGAGATGATTCCTCTTCTTCAACATTATCATCTTCGGTCTCAGCATCAGAAATAGAAATATCATTGTCTTGTTCTTGAGAATCATCAATGCCTTTGTTTCCATTGGGAGATTTTCCTGCAGAAGATTTCCTTTTGAGAGCCTCTTGCTCTTTTCTCTTGGGATGGTTTTCAGGATAGTCAGGGTCCTGAGTACTTGCACCACCTCTAGTATTAACCCCACAAACCTGTTTCTTCTCAATAAGATTTTCATACAATTGATTTTGAAGAGAAACCATTTGTTCAATTTGATTATTCATCATTTCACAGTGTTTAACAATTCTTCTAACTTCTCCCACACTAGCATTTATATTTTCACGAAGGAATTTAATTTTATGAGAGTTTTCCATCATATTCATTCTAATATCATGCTCTTCAGGTTTATTATGATAAGCAAAATCATTAACATATGATACATCAATAGGAGGTGTTACCTTTTCATTACCTTCCAAAGAGCTTATAGCATTGACTGGGATTGGAAAACATGGTCGATCAATAGGAAGTTTAACACCCATTTCAGATAATTCCTTAAGATGAGAGGTTTTAATTCCCTTCTCTTTCATATCCTTGGAGGCTCCCTTCATTGCCTCATTGTTTAATTCAAGAATACCTCCTTTCTTCTCTGGAAATATCTCTCTGTCATCTATTATTTCAATATTCCAATCTTCATAGTTTCTAGAGATAGTTTCCAATAACTCAATTGCTTCATCAACGGTCCTTTCCCTGAAAACACTACCTGCAATACTATCAAGATAGCCTCTTGTATTTTCAGTTAGTCCATTGTAAAATATATCAAGTATTTCATTATTCTTGAAGCCATGGGTAGGACATTTCCTAACCATCTTACTGTACCTCCCCCAAGCTTGGGGTAAATCCTCCTTCTCTGTTTGTGAAAAGTTGCTAATCTCAATAGTTAAACCATGAATCTTATCAGCAGGGAAATATTTATTAAAAATACCTGCAAGCATTCCTCCTTGCTAGTAATACATCCAGGTTCTAAACGATTATACCAAGTTTTAGCATTTCCTCCCAAAGTAAAAGGAAACAACTTTAAGAAATAATAGCGTTGGTGGATTTCATCTTTACCAAATAACACAGATAAATCATGCAAATCAGCAATGTGTTCAAAAGGGAACTCATTGTCTCTCCCATAAAACTTATACTTCTCAGCTTTTTCAATTATTTCAGGATCAACACTAAACTCATAATCTTTGTCTTTAATTTTAATAGCTGGAGCATTCATTTTCTCAGTAACAGGGAAATAATCATCAAGAGGAGAATTTTTATAGATATCAAGTTTATCCAATTTATCAAAATTCGAATCCATAAAAGCCATAATAAATGCTCCTCTTCCTCAGAAGAAGTTTCATGTTCATCATCACAATATTCATTATCTTCTAATTCAGACTCAACATTTTCAATAATAGAAGATTCAGGTGTTTCAGTTATCTCAGATGTTTCAGGTGTCACTTCTTTGTCTACGCTACCACATATTAAATTATTTTCAATACTAGTAGACATCTTAGACAATGGTGAACTAGATAAAGCTTTTTCTTTCTTCTTAGCAACAATAGCAGAAGCAACATTAGGTGAAAAGTTTGGCCTACTTGGCAAATCAGTACCTCTACGAGTAGTTGAAGGCCTTACTTCCTTCGGAGTATTCTTTTCCTTCCCATAGTTGGGAACAAGCAAGTGCAGCAAATAAATGATAACAAGTTGTCTTACCAATAAAGCTAGGTTCCCCGGCAACGGCGCCAGAAAATGTCTTGATGCCCACAAGTATAGGGGATCGCTGAAATCTTCGTTGGGAAGTATTACCCAAATTTATAGTTCGACACGATGGGAACACAAGAATACCAATAAGACTTTGGCAATTGAGGCGTCACTCTCAACCACACCTGTATATCAATAAACTTGCAGCAGTGATAGTGATGGCAGTAGTATGATTCAAGTAGCAAATAGAACAGCAGTAGTGAACAAGGGTTTCCCAGTTTTCACCGGAAAAGTGAAAGTGTAACTCAGAGATTTAAAACGTAGGCATGAGGTGATAGCGGGGTGTTGCATGAATAAGATTGATCATATAATAAGATATAATAGCAATGGGACTTATCTCTAACTCCGATATATGTAGGTATGTGTTCCATAATTAGTTGTGCGTACTAACCAAGAGAATTTGCACAACATCTATTGTCCTACCTGCCCATTTCACCGGGGCCAACTTGGAACTACAGGTAATTAAGGTCTACCCTTTCGAATAGCCCGGAACAACGCATTAACACTTCATGAACACATAGAATCCTCAAACTAAAACATCTCCCCCTTGTTTTCCCTATACTGTCACTTTTAGGGTTCGCAGGTTCAACATAATAGCAGGTGATACACTTTGCAGATAGATACCAAACTCAATTATATGATGAAGCAAAATAAGTTCAGTACTGAAATCATGCCACTCGGGCCCTAGTAGCAAGCATTAAACATAGCATAAGTGCATCAACACAATACAAAAATATCCTCAAGATAAACCCCTAAGATCTCGACAACGGGTATCATTACATGATCAATCTCATCCAATCCCCATCCACCTCACATGCCTACAGCGGACTACTCACACATGGTGATGGAGAGGGAGCTCATGGTCGATGGAGATGAAGGCGGTGAAGATGGCGGTGAAGACGGTCTCCGGATCCCTCCACCGGAGGAGAAATCCTGATCAATCTGTCTCCGAAAACGAAGATCGTGGTGGTGGCGGCGGTGTGTTTCGCGAAAGTCCTTCCCCTAGGGCATCCACTTTTTCGTATATATGAGGGGTACGTCGAAGACCGAAGGCGAGGCGGTGCCCGAGGCCCATTGGGTGGGCCCACGCGGCCAGGTACAAGGGCCGCGTGGGGCCCCCTCTTTTGGCCCTCGAGCGCTCTCTCGTGTCCATCCTTTGCCCAATGTCCTCCTTTTCCATAAATATTGACGTGGTATTTTTCCCCGATTTAATTTCCTGCAAAAATAGCCAGAAAGGAGACTTTGCTAAAAACAGCGTCAGATTCAGCAGTTTTATTCAATTATGGGAAGATTCCGGAACAAATTATGAAGCAAAGTGCTTGGAAAAGTAGATGCATTTTAGGTGCATCATGGCCGCGACCGCGCGCGGTTGCTCAGTCGTCCTGCCCCCGCGTCCCCAACCTCCTCCAGCTGCAGCTCCAGGCGCCGTGTCTTGAGGCGGCCAAATCTGTGTTATCTGCATCGGGCAGGTGAGCAGAGTTGCCGGTGGTGGTAGGGGCGTGCGCACGGCGGCGGCGGATCGGCAGGGAGAGTCAGCTACTGGGACATCTGTAAAGGTCCCCGTTGTCGCCGATGATCGCCGGGACGTGAGGTGGATACAAGCTGCTTGTGGAGAGCAACAATACCTTGAGGAAGTAGAAGATCCAGAGAAGAGCAGGAGGACAGAGGAAGGAGAAGCCAAGACGGGTTCAGTCTGTTTATCTTCAACGCAGCGATACCATATCTAGATGGATATCCACCGACTATCAGGACCGTCGAATTTGCAACCAACGAAGGATATGACTCCTACTAATTGATGTATTGAAAAAATAAAAAATCATGTTAATGCATGTTTTAATTTTTTTGTTAATGCATGTCCGGAAATCTCTTGTTAGTACATGAATCCAAAAAATAAATTACATAAATCCGAAAATTATTGATAATGCATTGATATTTGAAGAATCAACGATAATTTGTGCACGGATCCTAAAACAGTTGGACGTCCCAGATAAGCGGGGACACCCATCTAAGCGTGGAGTTGCATTTTCCGTTTATCTTGGATGCCTTGCGTGGCTGTTGTTGCTTCTCTCTTATAGACACCCAGTCAAATCTCAAGTCCACTCTCGCTGGCCCACTGCCCATATCCACCAAAAGCCAATGTTCCATGACCTATATCTAGTAGGGTCATGACAACATCGAGCTGGGGGACAAGATGGGACAGGCCGCCACCACGGGCGGCCCCGCCGACGTCTACATGTTGGCGCAGGCGCTCTTCCTCGTCCGCCACTATCTTTGCGTGCTACACGTGCTCAACAACTCCCGCCATCTCCGCGACCTCCGTTTAGGTTCCTCGCCGCCAAGTGCCTCGTGAGCTCTACTCCCCGCCCCCCTTTTCCTCTCTCCGCATTTGGTCGAACGCGTTGAGTGCCTCCAGATTAAGTCCAATTTCCTTCCCTGCTTTGCCGATGGGCATTGCCACGCGCTCGGGCTTCCTACCAATAGGACATTTGGCCTAAAATTTCGTCAGGCACACTTAGGTAGTTATGTGGCCTGAATATCTCGTGGGCATTTGGAAGCATTCGGCATAATTCGTTTGTTTTCCTTTCAGCTGGAGGTATTTGAGTTAGGTTGAGCATTTTGTTACACAGTACTCCTGTAGTGGCTACAACTGCTGTTTTTGCTATTGTCATGTCAGTGTAAACCTTTGGAAATTAAACTCCTATAGTGTTCGAGTTAGGTTGATCAGTAGGATGCGCTTGTCATCGTAAGCTGTCATACATATTGGTGCTCGATTCATCTGACTAGCTCGGTTGATTTGCATGCTTTCTGCTGTGGTTCCTAGAACATAATTGAATTGAGTGTTGTTTGTGTCAAAGAGTCAATATAACTGTTTGATCTGTCTCCCTGCAGCTTAGAACAGAAGTTGAATTCCCTATGGGGAAAGAATCAAAAGGCGCCATGTAATTAGTCGTTTATTTGATCTATTTTTTTCATGCCAATATACCCTTTATTGAGATCAATGTGTGACTGTTTTCTGTTTCGCTCTGAGTAATTGTTATTATGGTTGCTTATCATTGTGACTCATACTTTCATTTACCTCTCCATTGGTTAAGAATGCTTAGTGACTTCCTTCTTCTGTTATACTATTAGATACAAGGCAGCAGTTAAAGTTGATCCATTGTGAGGTGAGAATAAAAATCTGACATCACAAAAATAATATATTCTAATGCTTGTTAGCTTTGTTGATTAAAGGAATTCCCTTATAATTGATATCTCATAAGGGAAATACATGTAGCCTAATTGTATTTGAATGCCAAATTATATATCTATCAGTACACACCATGAACCTAAATTTTAACCACTTTAAGGGTTTTGCATTTGCTTTGACATGTCTGTTCTTTAGTTGGGTAGTCTGAACATTCTTGCTAGCTAATTTTGAACCTTAACCATATGAATTGACTTCATGTAACTTATTTTTAATCTGTCAGCTAATTTCCTGACTCTGTTTCTTGTCATCGGCACATTGGTTCTTGACAAATTATGAGCGAACATGAAGATGCTGGACAAATTAATATGTCATATTTCTAAAAAACAATAAGAAATAGTTTTGCATCTGTCTAACTTGCTTCCACATTCATGTTTTTGCTAGACAGTTTAGATGCTGGAATCAGTTTTGGACACTGACAGGCAGTTTCGGTAGTGCTGGTGCATCTCCTTTTATGTCATATATACTACTCCCTCTAACATAACAGAGGATCTCAAATCTTCACACCACTGTAGGATTGGTTTAATAAATCCTCTGAATTTTATGATATCTGTGATTTTCTTCAGCATCTGTATGTCCATGGAAACATCTAATCATATGCACTATATCTGAATCCAACAGGACATCAACCTTATGTTAGCATCTAACAACTGCAAAGTTTAATTTGTTAAATATCATATTATTATGTTATCTCTGTTTCTGTCTTAATTGTTGCATTATTTGGTTATATATATATATATATATATTATATATATATATTTTGCTTGATCAGTGATCACTGCATTAGTAGAACCCTATCCTGACGCCCCTGCAGCTCCTCTCCTTGCGGTGGGTAAGAACCCTAGCCTGTAGTCATCTTCAGGTTATCGTGTATGCTATGTGCACACCACCTATTCGTGCTAATGTCTGCGAGACGCTTATCTCCGGAGCTCATCACATGACGATTTAATTCCCTGAACGATCTACTTATTTGTTGAAACACATTGGCAGTATTGATTGGTTGCCAGAAATCCTATTGAACTAATTAGCTTCTGCCTTCTAGAGATATTCTTATGGATTTCGTAAATGCTATTCTAGTCGTGGTGTGACTGAAAATCACTACTAGAAATTCATTTTGGATTAGAACAGGTAGTCATTCTCAAAATTCTGGAGATCTATCGTCAACAATTTCTGATGTGCTTCTGTAATACCACAAGGCACGCGGGAGCTCCGCCTTCTCTCTTGTGCAATACCACAAATGCCTTTGGCATTCTTGTTTCCTGTGCACGCTTGCCATTTTCATACCAAGGCCCGTCTTTTCACCACTGTTTTGTGCTGCGCTCTTCTTGTTCACTGTGCTACTGTATTTTAGTTTCATTTCCAAGGTTGCTTTGTATGCTTTCTTTAAAAAAAAATCAATGTGGTGCTACATTTTTTTCCCCTGTTGGCTGTTAGTTCTTTGGAAGAACAGGAAGAACATCAGTTCCTGGTAGTTTGCCATCATACTGTACTAATGAAAAGGAAATGTGATCCAAGAATCTTTATCCTGTGCAAGGTGTTGAAAATGTAATCTCCTTGAAGAACATCAGTTCCTGGTAGTTTGCCATCATACTGTTGGTGGCTCTAAGTTGACGAGGGAATATCTCCCCGGCAATAGTGCCAGAAACAATGCTTGTACGTCACACGTCAGTTGGGAACCCCAAGAGGAAGGTATGATGAGTGCAGCAGTAAGTTTTCCCTCAGTATGAAACCAAGGTTTAATCGAACCAGTAGGAAAACGAGGTTGCTTCGAAGGTGTTGGTGAAGGAGTGTAGTGCGGCGCAACACCAGGGATTCCGGTGCCAACGTGGAACCTGCACAACACAATCAAATTACTTTGCCCCAACTTAACAGTGAGGTTGTCAATCTCACCGGCTTGCTGAAAACAAAGGGTTAAACGTATCGAATGGAAATGATGTTTGTTTGCATAAAACAGTAGAGAACAATGATTGCAGTAGATTGTATTTCAGATGTAAAAGAATGGACCGGGGTCCACAGTTCACTAGTGGTGTCTCTCCAATAAGATAACTAACATGCTGGGTAAACAAATTACAGCTGGGCAATTGACAATTGATAAGTGCATATAACATGCATGTGTGAGCTGTGGTGTCTACTATGAGATTCATTTGGGCATTACGACAAAGTACATAGACCGCTATCCAGCATGCATCTATGCCTAAATAGTCCACTTTCCGGTTAACATCCGTACCCCTTCCAGTATTAAGTTGCAAGCAACAGACAATTGCATTAAGTAATGTGCGTAATGTAAACAATACATTCATCCTTGAATAAAGCATTGCTGTTTTACCCCTAGTGGCAACAACACATCTACAACCTTAGAACTTGCTGTCACTATCCCAGGTTAAATAGAGGTTGAACCCAACTATCATGCATAAATACCCCCTCTTGGAGTTACAAGTATTCACTTGGCCAAGGCTTCAACAAGTAACGGAGAGCATGCAAGATCACAAATGACATAGACATGATAATATAATATTCAGCTCCACATAGGTATCAATATAAGTCAGATCCCAGCAAACACAACATGTAGCATTACAATAAGATGATCTTGATCATGATAGGCAGCTCACAAGATCTAAACATGATGGCACAAGTGGAGAAGACAACCATCTAGCTACTGCTATGGACCCATAGTCCAAGGATGAACTACTCACGCATCACTCCGGAGGCGGGCATGGCGATGTAGAGCCCTCCGGTGATGATTCCCCTCTCCGGCAGGGTGCCGGGAAGAGCTTCAGAAACCCCCCGAGTTAGGGTTGACGACGGCGGCGGCAGCGAATATGTTCTGGATGAAAGGCTCGGTGTTTTAGGGTTTTCACGTCTCGGGGAATAAATAGGCGAAGGGGCGATGTCGGCGGACCCCCGAGGGGCCCAAACCACAGGCAGGCGCGGCTGGGCCCACTGCCGCGCGCCAGGTGGTTTGGCCACCTCGTGGCTCTCCTTCGTCTCTCCTTCGGACTCCGTGTACGTGCTGGAAAAATAGGGACTTGGCCTTTTGTTTCGTGCAATTCCGAGAATATTTCCAGAAGTAACTTTCTGAAACCAAAAACAGCAGAAAACAGGGAACTGGCACTGTGGCATCTTGTTAATAGGTTAGTCCCAGAAAATGCATAAAAGTGATACGAAGTGTATATAAAACATGTAGCAAATGGTATAATATAAGCATGGAACAGCAGAAATTATGGATACGTTGGAGACGTATCAAGCATCCCCAAGCTTAGTTCTACTCGTCCTCGAGTAGGTAAAACGATAACAACAAATAATTTCTGAGGAGACATGCTTTCACACAATCTTGATCAATATATTGCAAGGCTCATGTCATGAATGAAGTGACTCAAAGCAATGATCTATAGTTTGCTAACAAATAGATAAAGAGTAAACAATGAATCATATAAGCAAAAACTTTTCATGAATAGTACTTTCAAGACAAGCATCAAAAAGTTTTGCATAAGAGGTAACTCATAAAGCAATAGATTCAAAGTAAAAGGCATTGAAGCAACACAAAGGATGATTAAGTTTCAGCATTTGCTTTCAACTTGTAACATGTATATCTCATGGATAGTTGTCAACATAAAGCAATATAACAAGTGCAATAAGTAAATATGTAAGAATCAATGCACACAAAGTTGACACAAGTGTTTGCTTCTAAGATAGAAAGGAGTAGGTAAACTGACTCAACATAAAGTAAAAGATAGGCCCTTCGCAGAGGGAAGCAGGGATTAAATCATGTGCTAGAGCTTTTTAAGTTTTCGAAAGCATATAGAGAGCACAAAATAAGTATTTGAGAGGTGTTTGTTGTTGTCAACGAATGGTAGTGGGCACTCTAACCCCCTTGTCAACCAGACTTTCAAGAGCGGCTCCCATGAAGGACGTTATCTCTACCAGCAAGGTAGATCATCCCTCTTCTCTTTTGTTTACACATGTATTTTAGTTTCTTTATAGATGACACTCCTCCCAACCTTTTGCTTACACAAGCCATGGCTAACCGAATCCTCGGGTGCCTTCCAACATTCACATACCATGGAGGAGTGTCTATTTGCAAAATTAAGTTGCTTACTGATAAATCAGGGCAAAACATGTGAAGAGAATTATTAATGAAAGTTGTAATTAATTGGGGCTGGGCACCCCGTTGCCAGCTCTTTTTGCAAATTATTGGATAAGCGGATGTATATGCCACTAGTCCATTGGTGAAAGTCTGTCAGAAGTAAATGACAAGATTGAAAGATAAAACACCACATACTTCCTCATGAGCTATAAAACATTGACACAAATAAGGAGTAATAAAGTTTTGAATAGTTTAAAGGTAGCACATGAAATATTTACTTGGAATGGCAGGAAATACCACATAGTAGGTAGGTATGGTGGACACAAATGGCATGGGTTTTGGCTCAAGTTTTGGATGCACGAGAAGCATTCCCTCTCAGTACAGAGTTTAGGCTAGCAAGGTTGTTTGAAGCAAACACAAGTATAAACCGGTACAGCAAGAATCACATAAAAACATATTGCAAGTATTATAAGACTCTACACTGTCTTCCTTGTTGCTCAAACATTTTACCAGAAAATATCTAGACCTTAGAGAGAACAAATATGCATCCCAAGTCTCAACAAGCTCTACGGTAGTTCTCCACTACTAGGCTTTAACTACATGATGCAAGAGCTTAAACATGATCTACTTGAGAGCTCAAAACAATTGCAAAGCATCAAATCAAAACAAGACAATGATCTACAAGAATGCATATGTCTTTTCCAATACCAACTACTACATGTAGCATTTTCTTTCTTCCAAACAAACACCAATAATTTATTAAACATAAACTCTCCAAATGATAATATAATGCAGCAAGAGAGTATTTATAAACAAGTGCTAACAGCTCGAAGAGATGCATGAAAAACAGGAGCTAAAAGCACTGCAGTAGCTAGTTAAGAATACTCAACAAATATAAGTGAAGAACATGAGTATTCACATGAAAAAGCGGAGCGTGTCTCTCTCCCACACAAGGATTGCTAGGATCCGAATTTATTCAAACAAAAACAAAAATAAAAACACACAGACGCTCCAAGTAAAGCGCATAAGATGTGAAAGAATTAAAATATAGTTTCACTAGAGATGACCTGATAAGTTTGTTGATGAAGAAGGGGATGCCTTGGGCATCCCCAAGCTTAGACGCTTGAGTCTCTCTGAATATGGTTGGGATGAACCACGGGGGCATCCCCAAGCTTAGGCTTTTCACTCTTCTTGATCACATAATATCACCCTTCTCGCTTGATCCTTGAAAACTTCCTTCACACCAAACTCAAGACAGTTCTCATTAGAGGGTTAGTGCATAATCAAAAATTCTCATATTCTGTAATGATACAATCAATCCCAAAGCTTCTGGACATTAGCTACAGCCACCAATGCTTTGTGGAGCAAAGAAATCCACACAAACACAGTAAAAGAGCGAATGCAAAACAAAAGGCAGAATCTGTCAAAAACAGAACAGTCTGGAATGACGAATTTTTTCGAGGCACTTAAGTTGCTCAGATGGATCTGGCCTAAAATAATGAAAGTTGCGTACATATCTCAGGAATATGCGTGATTTTTCAGAATTTTTTGAATTTTCTACAGGGAGATAAGCTCAAATCCGTGACAGCTAAAAATCTGTCACTGCGCAGAAATCCAAATCTTGCATCAACTTTCAATATAGAACTTTACTTGGCACAACATTGCGATAAAATAAAAGAAGTAACAAAACTCCTTGACTCAAAGAAAACAAAAATAACAGCAAATAAAAACGATGGGTTGTCTCCCATAAGCGCTTTTCTTTAACGCCTTTCAGCTAGGCGCAGAAAGTGAAAATCAAGTGTTGTCAAGTGGAGGAGCATTGACATCAATACCAAGGGCCATGTGCCTACCTCTCTTACCCTTAGACTTACTCTTTGGTTTGGGGAATACATGGCCGCACCTTGGTGTGGAGGTAAGATTCAGAGTGCCTTTTCCCACATCTATGGTTGCTCCCATTAATTTGAGCAGAGATCTTCCAAGTGTAATTTGTCCTGTCCCTGCACATTCAATAACAAGATAATCAGTGGACACCGTTCTCCCAAGAAAGGTTGTAAACACACCCTCAGCTATCCCCTCGGGAAATATAACAGAGTTATCAGTAAGAGTTATTCCTTCTCCTCCTTCAGCAAGTCCCCAAAGATTCAAAGTTTCATAAATGCTTTTAGGCATAAGGCAAAACTCAGACATAATATCACAACGAGCATAAAAGGTTTCACCACAAATAGCAACCTTTACCGTAGGGACCCACATCGAAGGTTCAAAATTTGTTGGAACATAGTCAAAATATTCCCGAATTTGATTATAGCCGTCCTTTAAACAAGATATATGTGTCTCAAGAGTGTTTAATCTAGCATGGATGCTAACAAGGGCCGAATCAAATTTATTAGTTGAGCTAGAAGTTGCAATCAACTTTTTTATGGCATTAAAAGCTTGGTCCCCATCACAGTGAAGGAAATCTCCTCCCACAATAGCATCTAAAGCATATCTATAACAAAGGGCTAGACCAAAGTAGAAGCTAGTGAGAAGCAAACTTAAAGTCATTTTAGGATCAGTTTTACCAAAGGAATCATTAATTCTAGACCAAGCTTCTTTAAAATTCTCCTCACTCCCTTGTTTAAAAGTGAAGATCAATTCCTCAGGTGACATAGCAACAGGCATGGAACAAGACATGATGGTGACAAGAGACAAAACAAAACCGAAATAAACAAGTAACTAATTTTTTTGTGTTTTTGATAAAGAGAGCAAACAAGACTAAATAAAAATAAACTAAGCAAGACAAATAACAAAGTAAAGAGATTGGGTGTGAGAGACTCCCCTTGCAGAAGCAATTCGGTTTTCCCCGGCAACGGCGCCAGAAAACGTGTTGGTGGCTCTAAGTTGACGAGGGAATATCTCCCCGGCAATAGTGCCAGAAACAATGCTTGTACGTCACACGTCAGTTGGGAACCCCAAGAGGAAGGTATGATGAGTGCAGCAGTAAGTTTTCCCTCAGTATGAAACCAAGGTTTAATCGAACCAGTAGGAAAACGAGGTTTGCTTCGAAGGTGTTGGTGAAGGAGTGTAGTGCGGCGCAACACCAGGGATTCCGGTGCCAACGTGGAACCTGCACAACACAATCAAATTACTTTGCCCCAACTTAACAGTGAGGTTGTCAATCTCACCGGCTTGCTGAAAACAAAGGGTTAAACGTATCGAATGGAAATGATGTTTGTTTGCATAAAACAGTAGAGAACAATGATTGCAGTAGATTGTATTTCAGATGTAAAAGAATGGACCGGGGTCCACAGTTCACTAGTGGTGTCTCTCCAATAAGATAACTAACATGCTGGGTAAACAAATTACAGCTGGGCAATTGACAATTGATAAGTGCATATAACATGCATGTGTGAGCTGTGGTGTCTACTATGAGATTCATTTGGGCATTACGACAAAGTACATAGACCGCTATCCAGCATGCATCTATGCCTAAATAGTCCACTTTCCGGTTAACATCCGTACCCCTTCCAGTATTAAGTTGCAAGCAACAGACAATTGCATTAAGTAATGTGCGTAATGTAAACAATACATTCATCCTTGAATAAAGCATTGCTGTTTTACCCCTAGTGGCAACAACACATCTACAACCTTAGAACTTGCTGTCACTATCCCAGGTTAAATAGAGGTTGAACCCAACTATCATGCATAAATACCCCCTCTTGGAGTTACAAGTATTCACTTGGCCAAGGCTTCAACAAGTAACGGAGAGCATGCAAGATCACAAATGACATAGACATGATAATATAATATTCAGCTCCACATAGGTATCAATATAAGTCAGATCCCAGCAAACACAACATGTAGCATTACAATAAGATGATCTTGATCATGATAGGCAGCTCACAAGATCTAAACATGATGGCACAAGTGGAGAAGACAACCATCTAGCTACTGCTATGGACCCATAGTCCAAGGATGAACTACTCACGCATCACTCCGGAGGCGGGCATGGCGATGTAGAGCCCTCCGGTGATGATTCCCCTCTCCGGCAGGGTGCCGGGAAGAGCTTCAGAACCCCCCGAGTTAGGGTTGACGACGGCGGCGGCAGCGAATATGTTCTGGATGAAAGGCTCGGTGTTTTAGGGTTTTCACGTCTCGGGGAATAAATAGGCGAAGGGGCGATGTCGGCGGACCCCCGAGGGGCCCAAACCACAGGCAGGCGCGGCTGGGCCCACTGCCGCGCCGCCAGTGGTTTGGCCACCTCGTGGCTCTCCTTCGTCTCTCCTTCGGACTCCGTGTACGTGCTGGAAAAATAGGGACTTGGCCTTTTGTTTCGTGCAATTCCGAGAATATTTCCAGAAGTAACTTTCTGAAACCAAAAACAGCAGAAAACAGGGAACTGGCACTGTGGCATCTTGTTAATAGGTTAGTCCCAGAAAATGCATAAAAGTGATACGAAGTGTATATAAAACATGTAGCAAATGGTATAATATAAGCATGGAACATCAGAAATTATGGATACGTTGGAGACGTATCAACTGTACAAATGATAATGAAGAGGAAATGTGATCCAAGAATCTTTATCCTGTGCAAGGTGTTGAAAATGTAATCTCCTTGTGCATGTTGTTGAAAATGTAATCTCATTTCCAAGGTTGCTTTGTATGCTTTCTTTTGAAAAAAAAATCAATGTGGTGCTACATTTTTTCCCCTGTTGGCTGGTAGTTCTTTGGAAAAACAGGAAGAACATCAGTTCCTGGTAGTTTGCCATCATACTGTACAAATGAAGAGGAAATGTGATCCAAGAATCTTTATCCTGTGCAAGGTGTTGAAAATGTAATCTCCTTGTGGTGAGATTGTTCACTTGCGCATAATGATGAATCAGAATGGCGCTTCCAAGGTCTGCTTCTATCGCAACACTTACAATGTTACAACATATGTTAAAATCCTTCAGACATATGATATACTATCGAGTACCTTTATCATTATATTGTATCAACACTAATTTTCCTTAACTTCCTCAGGGATTTGGGTTTTGTACGATTTGCTCAAAGGGAGTGTGACCATATTACTGAGCAAAAGAATGGCATTGAGGTAAGGATGCAATCTTCTTTCTCAGTGTTGTCAAAATTTCCATATAACACATCATATGTACACATGTTTCAAAACTTTCTAATCCCCTATTTCGTCATATCTCAAGTATGACTTAGGAAGTAATCAACCCGTCTATTTACTGTAAGAGTATTTTTCAATGATTTCTTGTAAGACTACAAACCGGGCATGATTGTGACTAAAATGGTGACACCCCCAACCTGTATGACATATCTAACTACCGTACTGACCTAGTTTACAACCATGTCTCTTCCACTGCATCAGCCGTTTGCTCAAGACCTGTCGAGTGTGCCCTCTAGGTCTGTGGTGCCGCTGTCGCTTCCCACGGTATCATTGTTACTTACGTTCCAATTTGCACTGCAAACAATAGCGAGTTGGAGTTCCTGTTGGGGATATACCCACTAGGGGTATCACCAGCATGGATCAATCCGGCTAGTCCAGGGTGGCCCGCAGTGGTGGTGAAGGTTTTGCCTGCCGGGCGGCCCAGATAGCTGACGACTAAGGAAGGCGGATGCCGGCAAGGAGGAGGCCCAAGACTGAAGCCCATGAAGCCACCAAGACCAAGACGGAAGGCGGCAGACTTGCCGGCTAGGTTTAGGACTCTGTATGCTTGCCGGATACGTAATCTCCTTGTAACCCTAGGTCCAGCCGCCTATATAAGCTGGACCTCGCGACACCTTTAGGCAAACCAATCAACATACAACCAACTCATTGTAACCTGTATCACGGCTATTGCCATATAGTGAGTTATAGCAGCATGTAGGGCTCCGCCACCGCCGTGGAGCCTGAAGCTGGGTAAACTGCCGTGTACAATCCCGACCTCGATGACGTCCACCTTCTTACCCTACGTTCACCCTCGGCTAGCAGGACCCCGTCTCCTATCTCAGATGCCGATACGACAACAGTTGGCGCCCACCGTGGGGCCTAAGGCGTCAGGCGTCACGTTCCAGGCGGGAACCCTAGGCGGCATCGGCGAAACAATCGCCGTCGGCCGCGCTTTTCGCTATGGCGACAACCACTACATTAGCTGCGACGAGTCCTACATCCCCGCAGACGACTACATTGTCGGATGCGGAGTTGTGCCGTTTGGCGGCGTCGATGTATTCATCGGCTACACCTCTGAGGCGTATGGGTTGCCGCGAATTTATTCGCCATCCCACCCGCCCTACAATCAAAACGGATCTGAGTTTGCCTCCCCTGAAGAGTCCGCAGATTCAGATCTACACTTTGTCGGCATAAGGGGACTGAGATCCGACTCCCAGCCCAACAGTCAAGATCCCGAATCTATTCTTCCTGCCCTCCAGGATGATGCGAAGTCGGATGCCGGATCCAGATCTACCGTTCACGTCAACGTAGATTCTGACTCCGAAGAAGATTCTGCAAGCATGTTTGAGCAACGGGTCAAGCAGTGTTTCGTTACACCTGAGCCCCGCCTTCTGAGGCGGCTACGGGCTCCTCCGTCAACATGCAGCAGGTTTTTGTGGCGGATGTCACCGGTGCAGCCTCAGCGTAGGCGGCGGCAACCGACGCCGCCAACCTGGGGACCCCGGCAACCGATCCACTGTTTCCAGAGCCACCTGGGGCTCCGAAGAAGAGGGTTCTAGAGAAAGGCGAGCCCAGCAAGATAGGGAACATGGCAGCCCTGACAGAAGTTCTGCACACGCCGGTGACCGACAAAACCAAACCCGGCTGATTTGGAGAAGCTTCGAAACACCTTGGTGGAGCAAACTGAGTACCTCAAAAGCAAGCAAGCAGAGGTCCAGAGCCTCCTCGACGAAGCCAAGGAGGAAAACGCCAAGATAACCGCCAAGTTAGACCCCAAGCGCAATCTTTTCACCACCACTCCACTGCCCAAGCCGGCAGGACCTGTGGCAGAGAAGAAAAGCAAGAAAGGCAGGGATCCTGACAACTTCAAATCCCCTGCCCAAAAGCTTGGTTTCGAGTGGGCTACAGCGCCGCAGCGTAAGGACAAGAACGGGGACATCATCCTCGCCACCCCTGTCCTCAACACTGCAGCCGCCTTAGACATCCTCAACAATGATGACTATGACAAGGACGAGAAGATTTACAACGCATCGATCCTTGCTCACAAAGCTCTAGAGCAGCAGGCCCGTGCTGATTCTCGCGCCGACATGGCGGACGCAAGGGGAGGAAAGTTGGAATCTAAATCCAACGCTTGCAAAGCTGCGGCCGTGGGAATCCCGAAGATCCGTCCGGCTCCAGTAGCCACGGAAAAGGAAAGGACAAGGACCCACGCAAGTCACCACCTCCCAAAAGGCAGCGTGACGAGGCGTCCAGAACTGGCAACAGGCGCAAGGCCTCACCCCTCCGCCTAGGCGGGATGAAGGCGGAAGCAGGGGCAGCAAGCAGCCGCCAAGGAGTGGCGGCAATCGTGACAACGCCCCGCCGCCAAGAAGAAGCAGGGACCGCACACCGTCCCCACCACCAGTGCCCAGGCACGAAGGCGGAAGCCGGGGACACAACAACGAGCCTAGGCACAGCCGGGCAGCGCAGGACGACCTAACGCCGATAGATCCGGCAAGCAGCTCAGTCCGCAAGACGCAGACATCGTCTCAATGACATCAAGGCTGGAAAGCAGATGCCTACTAGGACCTGAGTGCTTTGGCCCAGCCATCCGCAACGTCCAAGTACCCGAGATATGACATCAGTGTCAAAAACTCATCAAAGGTACAATGGAGCGGACAAGCCAAACTCATGGTTGTCGGACTACGCGCTGGCAGTTGAAATTGCCGGAGGCAATGGCCTCGTCGCCGCACGCTTCCTTCCCCTCATGCTGAGGGGACAGCCCGAAGCTGGATCGAAAACTTGCCGGAGAAAAGCATTCATAGTTGGCATGACATGGAAAAGGTGTTCACGCAGCACTTCCAAGGCACGTACAAGCGACCCAATACATACACAGATTTGGTTCGTTGCGTGCAAAAGCCAGATGAAACAGCTACAAGCTTCTTGGCAAGGTGGATTCAAACAAAGGCAAGCTGCGAGAACGTAGACGACAATCAAGCAATCCATGCCTTCACCACAGGCCTCCTGAAGGGCTCAAGTCTCAGACATAAGCTCGTACGCATGCAAGTCAAGGATCTCGGAGTCATGCTCGAAGTAGCAGCCATGTACGCACAGGCGGATGATGATGCACGCGATGGAGATGGCGCACATGACATGGCGCCAAACAGGCGAGCAAGTCACAAACGCAAGGCTCCCCAGGATGACAAAGCCGGACCGTCAAACGAGGTCGCCGCCGCCTTCGAAGGCAAAGGCGGCAACCGCAAGTGGAAAGGAAAGGGTAAAGATGGCGGCTCCAGCAAGCAACGCCTGACATACGATCAGGCAAAGTTAACCACACATTAGGGGAATGCCGGTTCATGGAGGACTTCAAGAAGGACCCCGAGGTTGGCTGGAAGTCAAAAAAGAGCAAAAAGGCTGAGAAGACAAAGAAGGAAGATGATGATGGGGCAGTTTCCATGTCCGAGGATGAGGAACCTAAGCTGGTGCGCAAAGAAAGAAATACCCCAAGGTACATGGCCAATTGGTGTGCTTCTTGGGCACTCCTTCGGCAAAGAAGAAAAGGCGGAGATGCGCGAGCTAAACGCCACAGTACCTGTTCCCCAGTATCTAGACTGGTCAGAGGAGCCAATAACTTGGGATAGAGATGATCACCCAGATCACGTACCTCACCCCGGCAAATACGCCCTTGTCGTCGACCCAATTGTCGATAACTTCAGACTCACCAAGGTGTTGATGGATGGCGGCAGCAGCCTCAACATCATCTACGCGGACACACTGAAGCGCATGAACTTGTCGGAAAGCCAGCTTGACTACAGCAAAGTCAAGTTTCATGGCATCGTTCCGGGAAAGCAAGCCAAGTCAATGGGAAGCATCAAATTGGAGGTTACTTTCGGAGCTGAGACAAACTACCGCTCGGAGTATCTCAGGTTCGAAGTAGTCCCCTTCAAGAGTGCCTACCACGCCATCTTTGGACGGCCAGCTTTCGCCAAGTTCATGGCTCGCCGTGTTACATCTACAGCAAGTTGAAGATGCCGGGACCCAACGGTACAATCACCGTCAATGGCAACTTCAAGAAAGCAAAGGAGTGCGAGCGTGGCGCCGCCTTCGCTGAGGCAGTCCTCCACGCAGAGGAGTTAGCCATGTTGAAAAAGAGCTGATACGTCGCAGTTGCCGGAGCATGTAAAGACCGCTGAGCAAAAAACACTTTCAAGGCGTCCGAAGACACAAAGAAGGCGGATCTGGTCCCAGGTGACAGCTCCAAGCAAGTCACCATAGGGGCTGGCTGGACGACAAATAGGAAAGCGCGCTCGTCAGGTTCCTCCGTGAGAATCAGGACATCTTTGCATGGTCATCAGCCGACATGCCAGGTGTCCCGAGGGAACTTGCCGAGCACTCTCTTAACGTCTACGAAGGAGCCAAACCAGTGAAGCAAGGAATAAGGCGCTACGGTGAGAAGAAGCGGACAGCAATAGGGAAGGAGATCATCAAGTTGCAAGAAGCCAAGTTCATTAGGGAGGTAGTACACACTGATTGGTTGGCAAATCCTGTAATGGTTCCAAAACCTAATAAGGAAATGAGAATGTGCATTGATTATACCGGTTTGAACAAGTGCTGTCCTAAGGACCACTTTGCTTTACCTCGTATAGATCAGGTCATAGACTCCACAGCCGGCTCCGAGCTGCTGTGCTTTTTGGATGCGTACTCCGGGTACCACCAAATCAAAATGCGAGAATCCGACCAAATCAAAACATCGTTCACTACGCCCTATGGGACCTTCTGCTACATCACGATGCCCTTCGGTCTAAAAAATGCCGGCGCAACGTATCAGCGGTGTATGCAAAGATGCCTTCACGAGCAAATTGGCCGCAATGTTCACGTCTATGTTGACGACATTGCCGTCATGTCAAGAAAGAAGGCAGATTTGCTTGACGATTTGAGAGAAACCTTTGATAGCCTCCGGGTATATAGGATGAAGCTCAACCCGAAAAAATGTCTTCGGGGTTCCTGCCGGCAAATTGCTCGGCTTTATCGTTTCCGAACGAGGAATAGAGTGAATCCAGAAAAAATCAAAGCGATCCTCAACATATCCAGGCCCAAGGACCTGAAGGACGTGCAGCGACTTGCCGGCTCGGCGGCTGCCGTCAGTCGTTTCATTAGCCGTCTTGGTGAGAAGGCACTGCCTCTCTACCGGCTTCTGAAGAAATCCGACAACTTTGAATGGACAGATGAAGCAGACGCCGCCTTGCAGCAGCTCAAGGACGCGTTAACATCTGCTCCAATCTTAGCAGCTCCTCGAACGCAGGAACCAATGCTGCTTTACATCGCGGCAACTAACTTGGTTGTTAGCGTGGTCCTGGTTGTGGAACGCAAGACGGAAAAATCAGACTTGCCGGAACAACGTCCGGTTTACTTCATCAGTGAAGTATTTTCCGCCTCAAAACAGCGTTATCCGCATTACCAGAAGCTGGTCTACGGTGTTTTCTACGTCGCCAGAAAGTTAAGGCATTATTTCCAGGAGCATTCAATCACGGTTGTGAGCAAGGCACCTCTGGGAGATATCATCAATAATACAGATGCAACAGGCCGCGTTGCCAAGTGGGGCATCGAACTTGCCGCCTTTGACATCATGTATAAACCCAGAACGGCCATTAAATCTCAAGCCTTAGCAGCTTTGTAGCAGATTGGACGGAGGCCATGGACGAGGTACCTCTCCCTGAAGATGCATATTGGATCATGCACTTTGATGGATCAAAAATGCTTCAGGGCTCGGGGGCTGGCATTGTTTTAAGAAACCCTCAAGGAGATAAACTTAGTTATGTGTTACAAATTCACTTCAAGGCAACTAATAATGTTGCTGAATACGAAGTCTCCTCATGGTCTACACATTGCCAAGGAACTTGGCGTCCAGCGTGTCCTCTGCTACGGAGATTCAGACTTGGTGGCGCAACAGATACGTGGCACTTGGGACACAAAGAGCGAGACAATGGCGGCATATCGAGCTACCGTCGACGAATTCGCCAAGTGTTTCTAGGCTACGAGGTCCGCCACATCCCAAGAGCTCAAAATGAGGCGGCAGATACACTTGCCAGAATGGGGTCTGAACGCAAAAAGGTACCAAAAGATGTTTTCCTGGAACACCTACACAAGCCGTCATGCCGTCTACCTGGTAAAGCCGGATTGGACGACACCATATTTGGACTTCCTGATCAATCAGGAGTTGCCGGACGATGAGGTTTTGAAAAGGCAAATCATAAGAAGAGCCAAGGCATTCACAATAATCAAAGGCGAATTGTACAAGCGTAGCACCACTGGTGTTTACCAACGTTGCATTTCGCCCGAAGAAGGCAGAGAACTGTTGGATGAGATTCATGCTGGCGTGTGTGGACATCACGCTTCCTCACGCGCCCTTGTTTCAAAAGCCTTCCGACAAGGTTTCTACTGGTTGACAGCCAAGCAAGATGCAGAGGACATCGTCAAAAGATGCAGGGGCTGCCAACTTTATGCCAGACAATCGCACATGCCAGCTCAGGAGCTTAAAACAATACCCATCATATGGCCTTTCGCAGTCTGGGGCTTGGACATGGTTGGTCCGTTTAAAACGGCGCCTGGAGGCTACACACATTTACTTGTGGCTGTAGACAAGTTCACTAAGTGGGTTGAAGCTAAGCCTATCAAAAAGCTAGACGGTGCCACAGCCGCAAATTTTCTGTGGGGAATAATCTCTCGGTTCGGGGTGCCTCATAGCATTATCACCGATAACGGCACTAACTTGTCGCAAGGCGAAGTTGAGGAATACTGTTATAAGCATGGCATCCGCCTAGATCTTGCCTCAGTAGCACACCCGCAGGCAAACGGTCAAGTAGAGCGTACAAATGGTTTAGTCCTACAAGGCATCAAACCACGTCTCGAAGTACCATTGCACAGAGCGGTTGGGGCTTGGGTGGATGAATTGCAATCTGTCCTTTGGAGTTTACGCACAACTCCAAACAGATCAACCAAGTTCACTCCTTTCTTCTTAGTCTATGGCGCAAAAGCAGTGTTGCCGACCGACATGATGTATGATTCTCCCAGAATTCAAGCCTACGTCCAGGAAGACGCAGAAGATGCAAGACAGGATGGCCTTGACCTACTTGATGAAGAACGAGACGTTGCTCTCGCACGATCCGCCATCTATCAACAAAGTTTGAGGCGTTATCACAGCAGAAGAGTGCGGCAACGAAGTTTTAGAGTTGGTGATCTGGTCCGCCGCCTAATCCAAGACAGGAAAGGCTTGCATAAATTATCCCCGCCTTGGGAAGGACCTTTTGTGGTCAGTAAGGTGGTTCTCAATGGTTCTTATTACTTGGTAGATGCGCGAGACGGATACAAGAAGAAGCGAGGTCGCAAGCGCAAAAGGAAGGTTGATGACAAGTATGAAGAAACCAAGCGACCCTGGAACATTGAGCAGCTACGTCCTTTTTACACTTAGCAATTTCCACATTGTAATAAGTACTATATGATTATGAAATAAAAGTCTGTGGTTTGCTCATTCAGTTTTGGGATCATGCCATCTTTTGTCTTTTCTTGCAATCATATATCTGTTGTCATAAAAGTTACCGAACAAAATAGTTTTTGCTCCGTGCTAAGGTTCAGACTTTTTTGACATTTGCCGTCTACCGGCTAAAAAAGCAAACAATCTTTGCACCACCTAATATGCTTATATGTCTGTTTGTGTGTGGGTCGCCTAGTAGTATGTCGCTGGCACCAACATGCTGGCTTTAGTCTCTGAGTCTAAATTAGTTGGTATTGCACCTGGTTGGCTCAGCTAAAGTAACTAAGATGAGGTTCCGCCAATATATGAAACAGCCAAACATGCAAACGAGATACATATTAAGGCGGGCCACTTAAATAAGCCTACCGCCAAGTGTAGCATAAAAGTTGGCCCAGAATATTTACAAACCCAAAATATAAACAAGTTTTTTTGGCGTTAGCAGATTAACGCAGTGTTTTGTGCTACCATTACAGGAGAGGACAGTCAAGGAGTTGCCGCCTTGGTGGAGGTGGTTAAGAGATCCTGGGGGCTGCGCTCGTCAGCTGCGGCTTCGCCTTCTCCGCGTACGGCGGCTTCAGGATCCGCCAAGGACGGATCGGTTATGGCAACATGTGGATCCGGGTGTTCCTTGTAGAACTTGCGGATGTCAACCATGTTGGCAACCCGGGTCGCATAGCCTCGAACAGACCGCAGCACGTCCTGCATCACGATGGCTTGGTTGTTTTCGTCTTCGGTGGGGAAGTACTCGGTGACTTGATGAATATCAGCCTCCGGATACCACGTCGCCGTCATCGCCAATGCCAACTTGGCACCGCCTCGTGCTGCTGATCGTAGCGTGCCGTCATGTTCGGTTGCCGCCTTCTCCAGCAAGTCCGGCAGGGCATCGAAGTTGATGGGAACGCCGTCCTCCCAGGGTAGAACTTGGCGGCAAACGCTTTGCCTGCACCGACAATCTGGTTGACGATTTTGCCAACCTTCAAGATATGGGCAAGGCGCGGCGTCGTAGCCATGTCATCACCTAGATTAGCGGCACTGCACAAATACAAACAGTTACACACTACAGCTTGAAATGTCAAGAGTGCAAAGTATCAAAGAAGGATGAAGGGTTAGAGACGAACCCAAGACATGCTCGTGGATGGCGTTGACCTCGTCCAGATGGTTCTCAAGTGTTTCCTGAGCTAGCTGGACTGCCTGTGACAGTTGTTCCTGCTGCGCTTTGGCATTCTTGTTCACCTGATCGAGGTTGTTGCTCATAGCTTCAAGTTGTCCCGTCAACTTGCTAACCTCAGCGGCATGGGCCAGCTCCCGCTGATCCAGCTCCTTGGCATGATCCGCCTTCAGCTTTGCCACCAACTCAGCAAGATCTGCAGCATCGTTCATCAAAGCTTGCATGTCAGTGGAGTTCTTGAGAATATCTTGCGCAGTGTTTAGTAATTCTACAAATAAAGAGAAAAAACAACTAAAATACTTGTCGGAAAAGAAAAAGAAGTCGGACGAAAAGAAGGCACAGAAAATTGTCACCTTCATCCTTTTTGCGAGCCTCTTCCAAACTCGCAATCTGGGCGTCCTTCATCTCCACGTCCTGCTGCAGTTGCTGGCATTCTTTGTTTTTCTTCTCTTGAGCACGGAACAGCTCAAGATTGGAAGCAAGAACGGCCTGCATGCACGAAAACAACGTTGCGGTTAGCACTGTGTAGTCAACGAGACCACTTTGCCGGCTAAATTTTTTTTTCAGCCGCCAAAATGCTCGGGGGCTACGACTATAGCATGCATTACCTCAAGTTGACCGTGCAGGGTCTCGTGGAGATCATCCATGTGCGCGTACCATTTACGGGTACCTTCGCGCATGGTCCTTAGCATTTGCCGAGGGTTTTGTAACCCTTTGCCAGATTGGGAGCTCGGATGGGAGGATGATCCGCCATGGTCAGCCGCCATCTTGTCATCCATCTCTTGCTTCATGGCAATAAATCGAGCGGCATCACTAGCCGAAGCTTCAGCCGTCTTGGAAAAAGTAGGTCCGGCAACTGACTTTTTGCCCGCCATCTTCTCTGTAGCCGCCTCTGCGGTACCAGCAGCCATGTACGTCCCTGGCATACAACCACGGGAACGCCAACTGTGGGCGTTGTAGGCGCAGCGGCTGGAGAAGAACGTGGTGGCTTGCCCCTACCAGCAGAAATCTTCATGTTGGCGCGGAGTTTGGGCATGGCAGGCTTGCCCCTGTAAGCAGAAAAGTGCAAGTTTGTCAGTACAAACATATCAAAACGGCCAAGTCAGGGAAAGCAAAAAGATTGCCTACCGCTTGAGTGGGATGTTCTCCCCCAAGGTCTCATCCTCTGCATCAGCGGAGGTGGCCGTTTTTTTCCTCTTCTGCAAATCCTTGGTGGAGCCACCTATTTTGGGCTTCTTCGACTTGCTGGCACCGGTGTCGTACCAGTTAGGAGCCAAATCTTCATCCCCCAAGGTTTGTAGCTAAAAAGGAAGAAAGGGCAAAACATTGATCCAGTACCCAGTCGACAAGGATGTTAAGTAAAAGACAAGTATCTCTGGCTTACCACTGGGGCTGGGTTATCATGGGTGAACATGGCGACGCCTTCCGCCGCCTTCACCGACAGAGGCTTCACAAGCTCTCTGAGCCGGTACTATAATGCATCTTGGTCAAGGGTGCTGTTGCCGGCGTCATCCGCATTGTACTCGCACATCTTCAGTGGGCGATGGCGGAGTGGCATTATCTTCCTCGACACCCAGCAGATCACGGTGTCCACTCCGTCAAGTTGCGGAGCCTTCATCGTCTTCGTCAGAAAATCGATCTGCCTGACGGCAATTCGAAGCTCAGCCGACAAGCTGCTAAGCGCCACCTTTGCCGTCCAACAGGCCTTGTGGGTTGGCGGACCGTTGACAAAAACAGGCATCCCCTGTGTTGTGCCGGGTGTCGGGATGTCCTTGCAGTAGAAAAAGGTGCTCGTCCAGTGCTTTACCGACTCGATGTATGGGATCTTTGGGTACCATTCGGGTTGGCGGCAGTTGAAGGTTACGCTACCGCAAGTTGCCAGATGGCCGCCTGGTATGGTTTGCCGGCGGCATAGGAAGCAGTACTTGAATAGCTCTATGGACGTAGCTATACCTAAGTACCCTTCGCACAAAGCCTGAAAGCCGGCTAGCACTAGAATACTGTTGGGCGCTATGTTGTGCGGCTGCAGCCCGTAGAAACTAAGCACCGCCAGAAAGAAGGCGGAAAGCGGCAAAGACATACCGCGGAGGCAATGCGACGCCAACATGACGCGCTCGCCGTCTTGTGGGTCAGGGACTGCCTCGTCGCCTGGAACCCTCCAGGAGCATTCCGTCTTGGGCGGTATGTAGCCGCCTTCCTCCAGCTCCTTCAGATAAGCTGACGTCATAACTGACGGCAGCCAATACCTGGAGCCAAGGTCCGCCGTCTCCTCTTCATCCTCGGTGTCGTCGTCGGCGACAGCTTCTGCTTCCGCCGTGGCCTCAACGCTGGCCGCCGCTAGGAATGGGAGCGGGAAGGTGGGAGTGGATGTTGCAGGTGCCACCGGAGTTGGGGAAGAAGAGGAAACCTCGCCCGCGGCCGCGGTGGGGACGGGAAAGGTCTCCGGCGCGCTCGTGGGAACCGCCGCTACCGCTGGCGCAGATCCAGATCCAGCCATGGTCGCCGAGGTCGCAGCCAGCGCCGCCGCCGCCGCCGAATCTTGCTGAGAAGGGCTCGCCATTTGCCGTGGAGGCTCTGCTCGTGCTCGCCGGAGTTGAGTGCGGGGAGGGGGAGAGCTCGAGAAGCTGAGGAGGTTACGGTGGATGCGAATGGGAAGAAGCTCGACCCCGAGGAGCCCTTTGGGTATTTATCTCCACACGTCAAGATTCGTGCGCGAGATTGGGGGACGCACGATCTCCGCCACGTGCCCACGATTTGCACGTCGTGGCAACGGTGTCTGCGGCCTTCTCCCCGATTCTTGTGCGTAGTGGAGAAATAATCATGACACATGCCCAAGTCCAAACTGTCGTGGACTGCATGACGTCATCCGTCAACATTTGACAGGACTAGTCAAATGACAAGACTGGTGCCGGGAAGATTCCTGACAGCGGTCAGGCCGTCTTTCCCATGATGGCGGCAAATCATCCGACTACGTTAGGCGGATCGCCGCTTACTTTCAACTTTGGAATGCTTCAAGCTCTTCAGCCGCTTACAAGACAAGACGGACGTTGCCGGCAAAAGAAGACGGCGCCTGAAGAACTCGAACCCTTCCAGGGGCTAATGTTGGGGATATACCCACTAGGGGTATCACCAGCATGGATCAATCCGGCTAGTCCAGGGTGGCCCACAGTGGTGGTGAAGGCTTTGCCTGCCGGGCGGCCCAGATAGCTGACGACCAAGGAAGGCGGATGCCGGCAAGGAGGAGGCCCAAGACTGAAGCCCATGAAGCCACCAAGACCAAGACGGAAGGCGGCAGACTTGCCGGCTAGGTTTAGGACTCTGTATGCTTGCCGGATACGTAATCTCCTTGTAACCCTAGGTCCAGCAGCCTATATAAGCTGGACCTCGGGACGCCTTTAGGCAAACCAATCAACATACAACCAACTCATTGTAACCTGTATCACGGCTATTGCCTTATAGTGAGTTATAGCAGCACGTAGGGCTCCGCCACCGCCGTGGAGCCTGAAGCTGGGTAAACTGCCGTGTACAATCCCGACCTCGACGACGTCCACCTTCTTGCCCTACGTTCACCCTCGGCTAGCAGGACCCCGTCTCCTATCTCAGATGCCGATACGACGACAGTTCCAGAAGTACTTCAATGCTAGTAGTGAGAGATAGAGAGAATCCATGTTTAATTGCTGTCATTGTAAATGTGCTATCATAGTTGCTGGTTCACTGATTATTGTGTTGTAATTTCTATGAGGAATTAATTATTATATTAATTGCTGTAATATTTGAACCAAGGTTCATGTTGTAATATTTGAATTCTGCCTCTATTTTAAATTTGAGACATTAACATGGGTGCCTCCAAAGGTTTTACATTAGAGGCATTATAAAATAAGTGCCTCAAATGTGAAATATTGGAGGCACTTTTTACAAGTGCCTCAAAAAATAATTAGAGGCACTAATTAGAATGCCCCTGTTGACATAGTATTTAGAGGCATTCGAAATAGTGCCTCAAAATACGTTTGAGGCATATATATAAAAAAGTGCCTCCAAAAGGTGACTATTTGGGGCAATTTGTGAAGTGCCTCAAAAAACTATTATTTGAGGCACTAATCAAAAGTACCTCAAATGGTATACTATTGAAGGCACTCAAAAGTGCCTCAAATGATATACTATTGAAGGCACTCAAAAGTGACTCAAATAGTCACCTTTTGGAGGCACTACTGAAAAGTGTCACAGAAGACTTTTACCTACACGAGCAAATGCTCCATTTTTTTATTTTTTTTTGCCTCAAAAAACCTTTTGAGGCATTTATTTGACATTTGGAGGCACTTTTGAGTGCCTCAAAATCTAGTACGTGTTGTAGTGAAAGATAGCGCCACTCTGCTTCCTAGTTGTTAATTAGCATGCATTGTTTTCTCTTTTTGTGGGGCTTGCTACATGCACTGCGTGCCCACCGTTTTCATTGTTGTACTTTGTAATTGGCTTGCTGTGGCCACTGTATAGCATGTGTACAACATGGTTTGGTACAAAAATTGATACTCCCTCCGATTACAATTATAAGATGTTTTAGCTTTTTTCTGAAACAGATGTATCTAGACGCGTTTCAGTGTGTAGGTTCACTCATTTTGGTCCGTATATAGTCCACATTGAAATATCTCAAACATCTTATAATTGTGAACGAAGGGAGTACTAGATAATAAGCATAGATTAATAATGTTGTTATGCATGTCATGCATGTCGACAGAAAAGCCGCATGTATCATCACTTATATAGAAGACACATTTCAAATTCAGGGGCATTACGGACATTACACAACTCAACACAACAAATAAGCCCAAATTTCAGAAGTCCAAAAGAATAGGAGGGACAGTTTCTAGGATCGTCTCTCCGCCACCGCAGTTTCTCCCCACTGAAACCCATAAGCCGGTTTCTCCATAAGCTTAAGCCTAAAAGAAGTGGCCCTATGATCAGACAGAACGAAATAACCCTGACTTTAGGGACCCACTAACCCTTGTACATGACAGGGGCCTTCTCATTATACTTGTGGTTCAAGAGATAGAATGTCAAGTGTTCACGGAGTGCTTTGGCATCAGCCTGGCAATCAATGAATTATGTTATAAACATTGTAAAGAATAACCAGATATTTTCTCCAAGAATCAAGTATGACACAAAAAATTGTATGTAACACATTTGAATTATGGAAAAAATAATATTTACTAACAATTATTGACATATTAGTTATGCCTACTCAATTTGAAAAAAGAGTACTTCTCTACTATTATATGGGAGAAAAAGAAGAGAGAGGAATGTCAACTTACATCTTTAAATAAGATCTGTTTCTCTCCATCATATAAATCCAATGCCTTCATGATAAATATACCACTGTCGGATCTATTCAAATAGATAAAGAAAAAGATGAGGGGATATTGTTCAATTAATTTCTAAAAAATAATTCATTTAACATGTATGAGAAACAGCGAAGATTTAAAAATAAGTACATTGCATTATATGTGAGCAGAAAACTCAACTCGTTATCTGAGTTTGATATGGTATGGAAAGTAGTATCCATTTCTGTTATTTTTACTCTCCTGGACTCAGGATATGCAGTATGAAATACTTCCTGAAAGTTGCACACAATAGACTGTGCTTGTCTTATCAATTCATCAGTGTACGCCAACGGGCTCAATACCTCAAACCGTTTCTTCCAAAAATTTGCTATAACTAGGTACCAAGTCTTGCACATTAGCAGTGGTACACAAACCTGTTGATGTGATTATGTTATAAAGATTTGTTTTAAACATGCATGGAAACAATGAAAATAAAAATGTTATACATTGCAATAAAAATGATGATACAAAAAGAGATAAATGTATTACCTGATTTGGCTCAGTTAGATCATCCGAAATGTTTTCTTGGTATTGACTGGGGTCTTGAAGCATTTTCTGTATGAGAAAAATAGATAGATGGAAAATAAAAATAAGATCGTTGTTTATACTGTAAAGTAGTGAAAAAAAACCAAACAGGGTTAAAGTGGGTCTCTAAAATGAATCCACCACCATGAAAACACGTACATTTGTTGTCCAAACAATGTAATACTGCAACATGTAAAGTTCAATAAAAAAGGATATCTCCACTTTACACAATTATATCTGCGTCACATGTTAAATTCTGATGGGGATGAATGAAAAGAAATGCACTCACTGCAAACTCGGAATGCCATACATGCTTGACGAAAGCTGCATCACTCCGTTCTGACATAATAGCTTGGCACATCACATTCATAGAATGTTCTGATATATAACCATTCACGCGCATTGACAGTCCAAATGTCCTATGGTCCACCCATTTTTCGCCTATCTCCACAACTCTAGGGCTTCTGGACATCATTAAAAAAAAGCAATAAAAAGGTGAAGTGATGTCAATTATTTCAATCAGATTTGAGTTTACGAATGTACAAAAGATAAATGTATTTAAATTATATTGTGCCTTTCAAGAAAGAGTTCCATTTTCCATGATTGTTACCTCTTTCCTGGGAATGGTATGCGTCGAACAAAATCTTCATAGTATTCCTTCTCTGTCAGCGTTGAGCAGAAATCGATGCTTACTGGCACATTTTCTTGTGTTGTGTGTGCTAAACAACGTTTCTTTACATAATCCAGTTCATTGGCAAAGTTTGGAGGAGTTGTTGAAATGACCCATTCAGGTTGGAGAATTTGCAGCGCCTGCTCTAATTCATCACGAGAGTGATTGGAGAAACAAATATGCCAGACCCCAGAATCATCCTGCTCAGAATCTGTCAGGCTGGGTTTCTGGTTTCGACCATAGGCATCGACATACCACAGTGTTGAAGGACGGATAAGTAAAGGTTCTGGCTGACGACTAGCCCTTGCCTCTTCAAGCTTGGTTTCTTTGATCTCTTTGAATTGGTTGCGTCCAACTATCTGCAGATTTAACAAGTTATAACTTCAAACCAAAAAATGAGAAAGAAAATAAAGGACTGCTAGCTTGCTCTGGGCTATTCGCCTTCATTGCTCTAGTAGTTTTTTCATTTGCGAGTAGTCCCTTGGCCGTTTTGGGGAAAGTTTTGGTCTCCCTCCCAATTTTCCTTGTAAATTGATGTACTAAACTTTTTCTTCTTCTAATTAAAAGGCAGCGCTCCTGCCGATTTACTCCAAAAAAAGGAATGATGGCACAAACTTTGTGTGTAGAGTACCCGATTTTTTTTGATAAATCCATGGTAAGAACCTGTAAATCAACTGGATACATAGAAATTGACAAACTATACCTGTAAAATATGTGTACTTGAATTTAAGCTGAAAAAAGATATACTTGTACTGTTACCATATGCAATATTGCTATGAAAAATATGTAAAAGGAGGCGTAAAGTAATCACTAAATTAATGATCTACATATATAAGAGTACTATTATTTTTTCTGAACAAGAAGGGCCTTGAAGGACCCAGAGTCGCTTAACCATTGATCATATCCATTGTACAACATGCAGCAGGACCGAAATAAAAATAGATATTACACCCTGGTCCAGGAGTTTTATAGAAAGAACCCCAGAAAATAGATCTAGCTTGCAATGTGGTCCTTCCTCCTCTTTGCTTCTCCAAACAGGAACCGAGATTGATGATGACAGGGAAATCACCATTTGGGTCAAAAATCTCGCCGCGCCGGTAGCACCCGCTTTCACCAGAAGCAGGCGTCGCAGACGCCCAACCGAAGACACCCTGCCTCCTTTTCGGCACGACAAACAGGAGGAAAGAAACGAACTGGCGTCGAACAGACGCCTGTGCTCTAATCGGACACCGTCGGCTAGATACCACAGCTGGACAAAGGTTTTTGTACGAGAAGCTGCTGGTGATGTGCTCTTGATAAACCTGCTGCACCGGAACCATCGCCGGCATCTCCGGGTCAAAGAGACGCCTCCCCATATCAAGGCACAAGGCCGCAACTCCTCGGCTTCTCCTCCGTAACCACGACGGCATGAGGAAGAGGAGAAAACTGCAGATGCAAACTGACCTGGGAGACTCACGAGCTTATTGAGGGGGAACGAGCCGCTGCCCTGTCCAGCCCAAACCGTCGTCACCAGCCATGGACGACCACCCGAGGGAGGAGATGGCGAACGCCAGGCGCTGCTCGCGAGCGCTAAGACGCAGCTCCTGAACGACATCGCGCCATACGCCATAGAGGCAAACCCTGGACTCGATCTACTCTTACTATTTATAGAGAACCCCGCGCTGCACTCCCTCCACCACGCCGGCCGGTAGCACCGCCGGAGAGGGAAGAGGAGCGAGGCGATCTCTCGCTGGCGACTCTCAACGGAGGCGATGGGGACGAGAGGAGAGGCGTCGAGAGAGAGGAGAGAGGACCCCCTGTCCTCTCATATACTACTGTAGGTTATTCATACTACCTTGAATGCCATCAGTGCACTAAAGAATTAAAGTAGTGTGTATTTTATACACCACAGGCATATATCATAATGGCCAGCGCTGAGCGTCCCCCGGGGATCAAGACGCCCGATCCCCGGGTCGCTAGTCGTCTGATCAAGTCGCGCAAAACCGTGTGATCAAAAGACGAAAAGAGAACAGCCTGTCTACAACGCGCACGTGGTCCTTCTCCTGGCCGCACAAAAAAAAGCCTCGCAGCGCACCGAACAGAGCGACGCCTCCATGGACCTCGACGATCCCCTATGCCTGCAGCTCGACCACTGCCTTCATCTCCGGCGAGACCTCGTCGTCGGAGTCACCATCGTCGACCACTGCTTGCCGGAGCACCACCATCCACGGCTGCCAGAACCGCCGCCCATCGCCGTAGCAGCCCCGACTCCGACGGGTAGCATCCTCGTCCATGGCTGGCAGCACCGCCGGCACCAACTTGCAGCATCCCAACTCCGGCCAGCAGCACCATGCTCCAGCGCTTGCAGCACCGTCGACAACCGGTGGTAGCACCGTCGACCATCTGTGGTAGCATCGCCTACCTTCAATTGCAGCACCTCGGCATCGGCTGGTGGCACCGCTGCCAATGGCCGGTAGCTCCGTCGTCCTCCCAAACTTCGGGCAGCAGCACACTCGACCACCGGTTGTAGCATCGCCGCCCGCCACTTGCAGCATCTCGGCATCGGCTGGTAGCAACGCCGCCCATGGTCGGTAGCTCCACCGTCCAACGCTTGCAGCATCCATGACTCCAGCTCGCCGTCCATCGTTGGCAGCATCTTGACAGCGCCGCCGCACTTCCTTTATAGCACCATCTGGTTTCCTCCGCAGCACCTTCGCACAGCCCTCGCAGCACCGCCGAATCTCCCTCGTAGCACCGCCGGATCTCCCTCGCAGCAAGCCCTTGCAGTGCTGCCAATGCAGCGCCGATGGTGCCGGTTCGCGGCACCGAGAAGCCCACTCGCGGCGCCGGTCCTCGCCGGTTCGCAGCACCGGAGGCATCCCACCACACGGGATATACTACGGGGATCGCTGCTCCGGATCTCGCTTCTTGCCGGAGATAGGGGAGAGAGAGCCCACATCGTGGGGATTGGAAGCGGGGATGGAGCAGTAACACAGAACGACACAGAACGGAAAGATGGGAAAGAAGTGGAAGGGAAGCAACAGGAGGAGATAAGGTGGGGCCCGCTGGTTCTCTCGCCTCATCACAGGGACACGCGGCGCTCGACCGAACCGGGGGACGCGAGATCATAATCCTTTCGAGAGATAAAATATGCACATGGCATTCCAACTTGCACTTCAACAAAAAATTCAGAGTCAGCCCGGCCAATGTAGTATGTTCTGTATCAAACTCGATTTGATCTGAGCGTGAGTTGATTTCGTTATAATTCGGACCCACCAAATAGGTGGTCAGATGTTTTTATATTCCTCTGATTAACGTGGGGATTTCTACGGAGTATGTAATTAGATTTAAATAATAATAGATATACCTGCATGCTCGAACCGATCAAAGATGTTTGTATGGTAAGATTCTTTTGTCTAGCTGAAGGTTAAGCAAAAAAATTAGAATAAAGTCCGGTTCCCCCCCCCCCCCCCCCCCCCCCCCCAAACTTTTCACTTGGCTCATATTCCCCCCTAAACTTACTTGGCTCACTAAACCCCCCTAAACTAGGGATAATGGTCCATATCACCCCCTAACCCAGGATTTGAACTGACGTGGCAGGGATTGCGCCACTTAGTCAGGGATTTGCCACTAAGGCCGGGATTATAGTAGATGATTGGCATCCGAGCCGCACCGCCAACAGACTTGGTCGAACATGACTGCGCCGCATGATCTACTAATTAGGTAAATTAGCATGCATCACGTGATTTAGGTACCGCTAATCTCCATCTCAAAACTGCAATCCCGCTTTGCCCGCTGTTTATTTCTCTTCTCCGGCGGCCAGACGACGGCTGCATCTCGCGCGGATGATCGGAGACTGTGAGTTCTGATTGCAGCGTTCAGGATTGTTCAGGTTAGCAGCCGTATCGATTTCTTCTTATTCTGTTCGTTTTGCTTTAGCAGTCAAGGGTTAGAGTTGTACGTGGGTGGCTGCAATCTGCAGCAAGATCCAAGGCTTTTCTCTGCGTTCAGGGGAAGCGCGATGATTTATCCCTGCAGCGTTGTTACTATGTGGTCGTGCATTCAATATGTGTTTGCTGATGGAACAACTCTTCTCGGCGCATCCCGCTGTCTCGCCATCTCCAGATGGAAGAGTTGGCCGGCTCATCCCGCTGAGGCGCTGCCCCCGCCGTTGCCTGAGTGGCTGAGCTTATCCACTGCCGCCTCTCTCTCCCATGGTGGAAATAAAAAAAATGAGCAGACTAGTGTAGCGGTGTTATGGTTAACACAACGTTTGAGCTGACCTGTCTGTTCTATGCAACGTGGCACCGTGGGATTCTAAACCCGTTTGTTTGGCTGGGAAAATCCCGGACTAAGGGGTTAAATGAACCATTAGTAATAGTTTAGGGGGGGGGGGGGGGGGGGGTTTAGTGAGCCAAGTAAAGTTTAGGGCGGAAATATGAGCCAAGTGAAAAGTTTAGGGGGGAAACGGATTTTTGTTCAAAAAATTATTATGCTTTATGTTTATTGTTTTCAACAGCAGATTTAGTTGGAATTTTTTATACCAAAATTTATTCAATCATGTATGTGTTGAACATGCCTGCATGGAGCATGGTGATTAATGGGTCTTCTTGTGTGAGAATTAATGACATCAATGGCCCTTACTTCAAAGTTGGTAAAGGTTTAAAACAAGGGGACCCCCCTCTGCCCTATTCTCTTTAACCTAGTGGCAGATGTGTTTACTAAAATTCTTTCTAAACCTGCTACCAACGGTTTTATCCAAGGTTTTACTACCTCAAGTCATTACAGGGGTGTCATCACCTTCAATTTGCTGATGGACACTATCCTATTTATGGATAATGATGTTGATGTTGCCAGAAACATGAAGTGGTTTTTATCCAGTTTTTGAGCAAATGTCTGGTATGAAATAATTGCCATTCCTAAATATCGAATCTTTGATGATCTTATGACAATTAATGTTTGATTCTAAATGATGCTAAGAATTTTTAACCCAGATTTTTTTCTTTAAGCTTGGTAATTTCCCCTTCAACGTATTTGGGTGCCTTTGCATTTTGCTATGCTTGAAAAAGATGATTTGCAACCTACATTGAAAGCTAATAAAGAGAATTGTTGGTTGGAGAGGTAGACTTTTAAATATAAAAGCATATTAGTTTTTTCTTAAATCTTGTCTTGCTAGAACAATCTTATGTATTTATTGTATGTGCATAAGTTTCCTAAATGGGCCATTAAGATGATTAATTCTCAGATGTCTCATTTCTTTTGGAATGACACTACTGATGCTCATAAATACAATTTGCCCAACTGGGATCCTGTTTTTCTTAAGACAGCGAGTTTGGTGGGTTGGGTGTATAGAATCTTAGGGAGTTTAGTATGTGTTTATTGGCTTCCTATATTAAAAGATATAACTTAGATTCAAATAAAATTGGAGGAAAATTGTGATTTTAAATATTCTCTTTCCCAACATTTTTATGGGCTAATTCCTTCTCAATGCTCTCCTTTTTGGAAAGGGTCATTTGGGCTGCTAATACTGTGAAAATGGGATATAGGTGAAAGATAGGTAATGGGGTTAAATTTAAATTTTGGGAAGATTGTGAATTGCAACCGTAGTTTGGGCTATCATGTACTGGGATCTTTATGTTATTTGTTAATGATCAGCATTCTCTGTTGCACATGTTTGGGATTGTATTGACTTGCGCCTTACTTTTAGGAGAACTGCTTCTCAAGATCTAGTTTTATTGATGGCTTCATATGGTCAATTAATAAGTATTGTTACTTTGTCTAGTGATGAGGTGAGGTAATCCCAGTTTGGATGTTTCATCACCTGATTTACAGTGTTAGTTCTTTCTATTCCATTGTCAACAATCGTGGGATGTTCTTATTCACACCCAGCGGTATGGAAGCTTGATGTACAACCCAGGTTACTATTTTCCTTGGATTTTTCCAATAATAAACTCCTTTCCCATGACAATTTTGACTTAACGTAGGCATGTTGAAGATAAAACCTGCCTTTTTTGCTCTGAATCGTAATATATCCATCATCTCTTTTTTGATTGCTTTGTTGCCAAATTGGGTTTGGCCGTGATATCCAATCTAATTGGTATTGATGTGATCTAGCTTCGAGTCAGTTGCTCGCTGGTGGATCAGTAATAACAAAAACTCAGTGGTCAATATAGTTTGCACTGCTGCCACTATGGGCTATCTGGAAATTGTGTACCGATCTTTGCTTTCAGGGAAAGACTTGTCCTGATG